>CM024626.1:36234935-36493237 GCA_014182585.1 Eucalyptus coolabah | reverse complement strand
GTTCACCAGCAATCAAAAGCTCATCCAAGATATAGTAAGCCTTAAATGTTGATAGCATCAAACATTTCAGATATCATTTATTATCACAGATAGACAAGAATAAAGCGATACAAAGAGAAGATAAATATGTATTCTCTTGTACTGAATGAGCAAAACCTACCTTATGGAAGTTAAATATCAAGTCCAACTCACAAACCTGTGAAGAGTTAAAAAATTTGTGGTGAGATCTGGAACTTAATACAAACATCTCAGAATCTTATGAGTAGAAAAGTGTGTACTCACGCTGCCGAAGTACCGGTCAAAATCTCAACAAAATGATGAATTATCTCCAGGATCTCCAACTCATTGTCTTCCTGATCAATGCACATACAGAAATAGAGACTGGCATATCTGCACAACATCATTGAAACAAACTTGGTCAAAAACAAAGTGGGGTGCAGAGTGCTATAAACTGAAGCCATGTATTCTTCTGTGGATGGAAATCTAACTAATCTTCACAAATTACCTTTTGTAAGCAACCTTAAATCCTCTCCACTCCACAAAATTGCAAAGTTTAGGTCCTCTACTAAGAACTAATCCACCGAGCTCTCGGATGACCTTCTCAAATGACAGCATAACCCATACGAGCAGATCAGTAAAATGGGGCACAAAGAAACAATAAATCAACAGAGCAATGCAAAAAGGTACGTGACAATAACTTCAGCCACAACAAGCAGCCACTAAGCTCAGGTGCTAAAATCTTATCAGTTTATCAAGAATCATTGGTGAGGTTTAATGAAACAGTATCTCAGAATAAGGACAATACCTTAGTTCTTTCCTTCTGTGTGTATGGAGAATACCATTTTGTCAACCTGACCTTCCCTTGACGACTGATCAGAAGTACAAAGTGAATCTAAAACACGCACAGATAAGAAAGAAGTTAAATATGCAGCTTGAGTCATATGCAGGCCAACATAGGAAATTGGCAAGCCAGCTTATATATGACGCAATCATATCCAGAACGAGAAGCATATAAAATTAACAACTAGGAAGTAGGGAGAAACCCAACTTGGAAATCAGTGTGCAATTAATTGGGATATATCTATTGTCATCTAGGTAAGCTTTTCTATAACATTTGGTGCCATCAAAATCTAAAAGCACAGCTCTGAGATGCAAAATGTTCATTCATGCTCTCATCCACCATGCTCGAAGCGAAGCAGGTAGAACTGAGCTGACCAACAGAATTTCTCTATTGTATCATAAGCTCCATGGTGAACATTTCCACACAAAAATAACATATTTCTGGATAGTCGGAAACCGATTCCACCGAAGCTCATCATTTGACCGGAACCACATCGTGACCCTCTTTAAATTCAACGACAGATTTGATCAACATAAACCACAGCTCCCCACCTAAATCCCCTCATAAAATGGAAAAAAAAAAAGCCATCACTATCTTCTTCAATTAAAACCAAGAACAAAGAAGAAAACCCAAGAAAGAACCAATCAAATTCGCGATGAAGACGGTATTCGACTTCACATAGAAGGAGAAAAGTCAAAGGAAAGCGATGAGTTCAACCGGCAATCAAAAGTCACGAGACGGACCCAATTTCACGCAGAACAAATCCAAGAGAAAGCCCAACATAACACCATCGACAAATCTAACAGCCTAAACCAAGCCAGCCACCCAGAAGCCGCACGAGATCATCAGAATTCCAAGAACGAGAGGCGCGACATCAAGAAACGGATGCGCCGTTCGGCGGAAAAAGCTTGTTCCCGACTAATCTGGAAGAGCAAAAACGCAAAAGGGTGTACCATGATTGAGCTCCGCAGATCAAATTCGAGTTCTTCGAGTTCCGCAATCGACAGCGCAGGCGACTCGGTGGTGGTGATCTTGTGCACGCTCTTTCGGCCTTCGTCGTCGTCGTCGTGATGTTCGGAGAGCCTTTGAGGAGGAGGACCGCCTCAGGCCGTGATGGGCCAGGAGAGCTCCCGGGCCGTATGCATCGCGGGCCGAGGACCTCGGCCCTCCCAAAAGCCCAACTCATGATATAAGCCAGCTCATTGAAGGTCGAGCCTTCTTCCGTGTTGGGTTTCACTGATATTCTTTAGATTATTACAACGAAAAGTCTCAAATTAATATACCTAAAACAAATTTATCTCAAATTAATTTTTTTTACTACTGAAATCTCCAAACCAGTGCATTATTGACAAATTTATCGTTCATTAATTTTCGTTAAATTGGATTAATACCACAAAAATCATAAATTGATAAACCTATAACAAATGGAGGGTAAAACCCATCAACTATTATGTCGTTTAACTTAGTAATTTAATGGTAAAATTTAACGAAGATTAATTAAAAAGGGTAAATTTGTCGCAAGTATAAAAATTTAGAGTTTTTAATGTTCAAAAATTAGTTTGACGTAAATTTGTTACATAAATACTAGTTTAAGATTTTTTTGTGGTATTCACCCTTGAAGTTTTTGTCTAATTCTTCCCATGCAACTAGGTTACCCCTTTTGAGTGGCTCTGTAATCTATAGAAGCATAAGAACTTGCCAGATCTAACCACGATTGCCTTGGTTCTGTGGAGTATATGGAAGGCCAAGAACGCGTTTGTATTGGACAACTATCACCACACCCCAACAATGTGGTGGAAACAACTCTCATCACACCACAAAGCTTTCAAAAATGGAACTTAGCTGGAAGCAAATCTAAACCTACAAAAGAGACGCATCTACCTACTGGAAACCACCTAAAGCTTGCAACTTTAAGGTAAATGTTGATGGTTTTTTTGTCCCCGGTGAAACGGTTGCGTTGATCGGATGGGTCTGCTGCGATTCCGCCGACCGATTGTCGAATGGCGACACGAAATCGGTGGCAGCGTCGTCTTTCCTCTTGGTCGAAGCTTGTGCCTTGGTTGAAGCCCTCAATTGTGTTCTCTCTCCTCAGAACGCTAGAGTTGTAAACACAAGGCGCGCCCTCCCTCTCCCAAGCAATGTGGTCCCCGTCGAAACGGAATGCTTGGTCTTGGCTGAAGCAATATCAAGTCCTCATTAACTCACGTGGGAGGCTCAAAAATCAATCCATAAGTAAGGACGTTGCAGGAATTTTCTTCTCTGATTAATTCCGATAACATTTTAAACATTTAGAGTCGATATGATATCTCTCTACACCGGTGCCGCCCTCCGGCAATCAGATGCTCAAGGCATATGCTCTGTTCTCTACGGAATTTTCTTCGTTTCCACCTTTATTTTGTCTTGATTCAAAATTAGCGTTTGCGTCCGCTGATCATCTTGATGCTCAATACTTCTCGTGATATGGATCGAAAAACAGGATGGGATTCATGGATCCTGAGCCATCAGATCTTCATTTGAAAACTGGAAGGATGTTGGCATGCTTGAGATGCTCAACTTGGCCATTACAAAACACGAAGCAAAGAAACCATTCTCGTGGCGGCTGATGATCCTATGATACGGAAACCTTCGCATGTTCATGTCCAAAATGGGATTCGTGGTGCAATCTTCACGAGATGTTTGTCGAACAGTTTCACCCCACCTCGACCCTTTCAGGAATGCGTGCGAAACTTGTGATGCCCATTGCAATATCCGTCGTCCTATATATAATATGATTTTGATGATGATTGAGAAAGGTGACATTAATGTAAGGAACTGCTAGGTATTTGTCGCTTTGTGTTGGCTTTGATTCAAGATCGATATCTATCTTGCAGTAATAGAGTCATTTTTATGTACTTTATAAACAATTTTTATTTTTATATGAATACACTATGCTGATCAAAAGCAATTCTTTCATTCCTTTTGTCCACTTAACTTATCTACTAACGACTCCTAACATTATTGCACCGTGAAAGACCATCACCACATAAAAAAAGAGGTAATAATATGGGGAGTACTTAAACTTCCATCATTTTTTACTTTTATTAAATCAAATATCTCGACTTTTCAAACATTAGGCGGCCTTTGTTAAATTTACGCATAAAAAATGCCAACTTGAATACCAATGTCAATAAATAGTCATTAATTATTCACTTAAGATATTCGATTTTTTAAGATAATACTATGACAGCAGAGACGATTTGACACTACACTTTCTATTTTCTCACGATACATCACTTAAATAGACACCGTTTTTGCCAAGTAAGCGAGTTATGTAAAACGAAAGAAATGGGTAAATTTTTCAAAGATAGATCTGAAATATTTAATGGTTGACTTTAAATTATGAAAATAAAATAAAATCAAGTAGCACCAAAATTATGCTGTGAAGAAGCAACTGGACGTAATGCACGCTATAGATCAGTCTGAAAAAAATGAAGCAACTCCTATCAATTTGGGTTACTTGTAATTGCTGGATCATTGAAATCTAACCAATCTTGACAAGGAAGAATAGGCTTCAACATTTTAACAAATACATCACTAAGACTTGTCGAATTTACAGTCAGTTCCTCGCTAAAACTGAGGACAAGAAAATTACTGAACAAAAGACAATTTTTATGTGGTTGCCTCGAAGGCTGAAGGATGACTCATCAGATATTGTGTCACCATTTTTGTTTTGCTGCTGAAGATCTCACATCAAACACAAGCTTCCTGCAGAGAGGGCAGGTAAACTGCGACCTCTCCAGCCACCTCTCAATGCAGTCCATGTGGAAAACATGGCCGCATCTATGGAGCTTGCTCACCAAGTGCTCTCCCTCGTAATCCACCAAGCAGATGGAGCAAGTCTTTTCATGGTCACCATCTTCTTTCTCCTCTTCTCCACCAGATTTCTGCAAATCTTGAAACCTACCCACTGGGAGCTGGAAACTGCAGGAGCTCTCCTGCGGTTGATACTTGCAAAAGACGAAGGCGAGGACTCTTGAGACGGCTATCCTCAGCTGCATAAGGGGAAGCCACATGCAGGTGTAGAAGATCAACATAGCTGTGGAGACACCAGATTGTGCATACACTAGGCAATACATTTTCTTGGGGTCTCTCTCTCTCTCTCTCTCTCTCTCTCTCTCTCTCTCTCTAGGATTTCAAAAGGGTTTCTGGTTCCTTTTTTTATCTTTCGTTTTCTGGGTGTGTGTGATTGATGAAGTAATCACCAAAGCAATGGTTGACGTGAGCAAGGTAGGGAGGAATATAGTCCTATATATAGCCAGATGGGCAGCAAGTCGAGAATGCCTTCCTTTGTAGTTTAATGTATTGTAGGCTCTCGGGATAGATCTTACAATATTCTTTGGTAGATAGGCTCTGACTTTGCAGAGATTATTTTATGGTCTAACATAATTTAATTGAAGGTTTGAAAATATTGGGGTGTGCTCCATCACATGAAGTAAATTAATCGGGGGTGTTTAGTATTTTAAGGTGGTCATCGAACATCGAACGCGGCGGAGATGCAGGGACGGCGCCGACCCCACATTCTTCGATTCCTATGTTTAAAAAATTGAATCCTGACAAACAACATATGATCTAATTCGCTTGCAAAGCACCCTGGCCCACTAAGAAAAAAAGAAGAAGAAGAAGAAAATGAAAGCATCATTGACAAAACAATGTTTAGGGTTTGCTTGATGCTTCAATATACATTTAAAAAAAAAAATCCGCTTACTTCATTCCTAATATTTGCTTTATAAAGTACACTCGGTAAGTAATTATTACCAAACGAAATTGGGTCTTCAATCTTTTGGAAGGACCTTGAAGTTCTCACAGCATTTAAATGCTCTAGCTCTTTTATTAGTTGAGAAAAAATTCCTTCTATCGCCAATCATTACCGATATCAACAGCGAAAAAGCTTATCGCCTAAGGAATCCACCTCAAGACACGTGGCATACGATCGGAGGATACTCGCCACCTAAGGAATTCGCGTTATGATACATGGCTTGTGATTCACCACTTAAAGGAATCCACTAAAAAGATAGAGTTAACTTGAATATCCATTCCAAGAGCTCAATTGTAAAAACTTATCAAAACACTTGCTTACCTTCAAGAAAAACTTATAGGGTTTTATACAAGCCCCTAAAGTTTTAAATTGTTGTTCGCTCTTAAAATGTTCAATATATCTCTACGTTTAGTCGTCCTAGATTCTAATTGAGATAGACCTGGATAAAACAGAACATGAAATCCTTGATCTTTTTATATCTTGTCAATTGTTTGGTAAATCTCAGTATTAAAGTCGAATATATTTACATTATATTATGTACATTTTTTGATATAAATGGTATATCATTATAAATGAACATAAATGTTCATAAACTAGGAGATAGTGAAAATATTTCGTAACACTATTCATTAATTTATTTTTATTTTATTTTTTCTTTTTTATATTATTTTCTTTATTATTTCTTTTTTCCCCTTTCGTCATTCTTTAATAAAATTTTATCAAATAGTAAACTGTACTAACATACCTAAAATACACAAACACCTAAGATATATGATAAATATAAATATTTAATTTATAGATTGAATGTTTATTATAAGATATAATTAAAGTTGAATATATAAATTAAAATAAGATTAATTAAAAATAAATTTCTATTTTTATTTTTAATTTCTTATATTAGAATTCAAATATTATTTATATTGAAATATACTTTCAATTTTGTTAATTTAATAAGTTTGTTATTCGAGAAAAATAACTTTCCTATTATGGACATTAGAAATCCTATCCATATTTATCCCACCTCCCTCATGAGATAATTTTATTCCGCATATATTCTCTTTATATCCGACTTTATCATGTCCTAAACGAAGATCAAACGTAGGATATGATAAATCATATCCTATCCCGAATTTAATTCCGATCTGCCAAATGCAACCTAAAGGTTATAAGCATTGATGTCTCTTTTCCTTATCATAACTACTCTATCCATTGATCGAGAAAATAAAATTTGCAATAACAGCAAAGAAGAAATAACTTGAAAAACTCCTTTATCTTTCACTATCAAGATGCGTGTCAAGTAAAGAGTTCTTCGCGCTAGAGATTCAAGATCGTTCCGCTGTCTTCAATATTAATTTCTGAAACAAAGTCAACCCCTTGAGAAAAATAAAGGTCGAGATCGAGACTTTATACTTTGAACTTGGAAGGGGCAAGCTCCATCAACGACCTGAACCTTGACTTCCACTCCATTTTTATTCTTTTCCGGAAATAATTTCTTCAAATGATTCTTAGTTCCATCAGTTCATCCGCCGCATGATCTATCTATCAAATTTTCCAATTTGAGGATTTGAAAAATAAAAAAAGTCAACTCAATCTTAATCTATTCGTCAATCAACCGTTAGAGGATTAAAAAAAACACAGGAAAAGAAAGGATGAAAGTCAAGTTCAAACGCCAACTCCTCTTCTGCGCATGACTGAGGCACGACCATTAGAAGCAACATGACATGCTTACCATATGAAAAATATTAAATGGTGTCCTTATGATAAAGATTGTCAACGCTCATCAAACGATTTGATGTAGTTTAGGAGGTTTGTCTGCGCTCACGCAAGGAGAGTGGCAACCAATGAAAATAAGGTGCAAACACCAGCAAGTACTTCGAAGAAAACTGCACCACAACTTCTAAACCCTACGTGCAGAACGTGAGTTGAGCCCTAAATGTTTCAATTGGTTCAATCAAGTACTCAACATTTAAGAAAAATGCCATTGAGTCCTAACCACTAAATTGGTTCAATTAAGTGCTCAACTTTTATTGAAAATGCTATTAAGCCCCAAAAGTATATTGAAGAGTCCAAATGAAGTCACTTTTGGAGTGTCACGTGGGTAATTTTTGTACTATTTATAGAAAAGATTTGTTTACACTTTTCAAAGAAAATCTATTGATAGGTTCAAGATGGTATTCTGTACATAAAGTTTAGAACTTCCGGAGTAGTCTTCCGTCAAGTATACGATAGAAACAATATGAACAAAGATAAAGAGAGTGGTGAAAAAAAAGGCCTCTTGCCTACTCCGTTCCCTAAGCCTATCTAGCAATTTTTTTTTGGTGCTTGAGGAACCGCCTCAACCGGTAACCGAAGCATAAACCCCAGTGCCTTAAGTGGGAGGACCCATCACCCCCTGTAGCATACTTAAGATGCCAAATAACTCCTGCCAGCCCCCTTGCATTGCAAGGGCTTCGAATCTCTCCCCTCTCGTAGAGGATCATTGAAGTCTACCCAGCGGAGCCACAATGGCCGGTGGTCCTATCTAGCAATTTTCATTCTTGTCACTATGACCAAAAATTATTGCGGCGAAAAATAAAAAATCCCAAAATTATCATCTACTTATTGATTGTTCCTGTAACTCATCTATCCGAAAGGCTTTTACACTTCCCCACAAGTGTATCAATTAAAAATATTATAACAAGGACTTTTACTGTTACCATAATAATAACAATAATAATACAAGTAACTAGAAGAATAGGGTAAGTCTAGCTGCCACAAGCAAGACTACCCTATAATTTAATACAATCTTTCTTTTGCTTCATAATCTTTCTTGATTATGGGGAAAAAAATCTTGATTTCCCTTTTACCAATGCCCTATCCTTTAGGGCCAATTTAGGCCAAGATCTATAGCCCCACCCAACCTCACCTCAATGTAACAGTCTCTCTCTCGCCAGGCAACAAACAGCCGACCAAATCGCAGAAATCTTCTCGGGTGTTGGAAACCTGGTTCTTGGAGGGCGGGTCGTGGCCTCGGAGATAATTATATTAGTGAAGGTCGGAGATGTTTATGATTAGTTTAGTAAAGGATGGTTGCTTTTTCTAGGAAACAAAATGCACACGCCACGGTGACGGTGACGCTTCCTCCGAAACTTGCTCTCTCGCTTTTTTCTCTCCTTTCTTCTGCGATTTAAACTATGGAAGGACCACGCGGAATCCACGACCGACGCAGCTAAAATGGAGAGCCCCGGTCTCATGAATTTGCTCCTGCCATGACCCGGATGCGTTGGAGAGATGTGTCTTCGTTTATACTTCTGTTGTCGAACCACGTGATGCCACCGCTGGTTTGACTTGGATCGCGTTCCATGTCGTCTTAGGAAGAACATGGAATTTCTATCTTCGTTGCCAGCCTATCTTCGGTTCGATACGAGGAGAGCAGAACATCCGATGAAGGCATGGACATGGCCATGGCATGGACATGAAGACACCTGTTTAGAAAGTTCACTCTTTGGCCGAGCGAGAAAAGAAAGAATACAACATGAGCAAGAACAAACTCATGTTCGGCAAATGATACAGCAATCGGGCATAAACCAAATTTCACAACTCAAACGACACTTTACCATCGGCCTGCTTTTGGTACCAAGATTACAATGTTGATTATGTGTAATGTGAGAAGGCACAATTGAAAGAAAAGAAACCCATTTCCATAATAGGATTGAACAATTCAAAAACCTGCTATTCATGCATGGAACTGGCATAACATAGTCAAACGCCACTGTCGCGCCGGAAAATACACAGCTATTGTTTTGATTGTTCCTGAATTGGCGAGTGATGATTTAACTCCGGTTGATAAATAGGAATTGAGAGGCTTGTAAGGCCCTATTTTAAAATTCAGAATATGAACGCAATAAAGAGTGAACTTTCTTGCAAAGAACTGTTTCCGAACTGGCAAAGTCATGGTTAAACTCCCATTGAGAAGGAGAGAGAAACGGGTCGTCTTCTTAGTTTGTGACCCACATCTTGAACTTTACAAAATGACTATATATATTTGTTTTGTATTTCTCTTTTTATAATATATGGTAAACTTAGGATAAAATAATTACTCACATCCGAAATAGAATAGAAATTCAAAATCAGGAATAATTTTTCCTCAAATTTCCATATTTCATATGGCTGAACAAATATAATTTGAAATATTAATTATTATACACTAACGCATTTGCCTAGATCCTGCAAATAATTCAATAAATAACTAATATCATATATATTGAACTCAATAATTTAATCATATTTGAATCTTAATTCATCATTATTAGGGGTTAAAAGATGGAAATAATAGAGATACAAGACAGTTATGCTAATTATAGTTTAGGGGCTCGGGTCTAAACTTTTCATGAGATCTATATAGAGGGCCAATGGGGAGTATACTTGTAAAGGGACCTACTTAATCTTTGAGGGAGTGGAGAGAGAGAGAGAGAGAGAGAGAGAGAGAGAGAGAGAGAGAGAGAGAGAGAGAGAGAGAGAGAGAGAGAGAAGAGAGAGAGAGAGAGAGAGTAAAAAATTTGAAATTCAAACTTTTAGCCAATTCTTATTAAGAGACTTGTCTTATATAGAGGAGGTTGGGGCCATTACAAACCTTTTACAAGCTAGTATGGCTTTCATTATTGGCCAACAAAATGTAAAAGGGAAAATGATGCAAACAGTTCATGATTTTAGCTCAATATGCAAAATTTGAAATTCAAACTTTTTAGCCAATTCTTATTAAGAGAGACTTGTCTTATATAGAGGAGGTTGGGGCCATTACAAACCTTTTACAAGCTAGTATGGCTTTCATTATTGGCCAACAAAATGTAAAAGGGAAAATGATGCAAACAGTTCATGATTTTAGCTCAATATGCAATTTGGTCACTAAATTTTAAATTAATCAATGTAGTTCATGAATTTTAGCACAATGTGTAATGTGGCTCATAAACTTTTAATTATTTAATGTAGTCATTGAACTTTTGATACTTGTTTAATACAATTGAACTATATAAAGATGTACAATATAGTCCATGGTCTTGAATTAATGGAAGGACTACATTGAATATTTTCATATAATTTAAGGACTATATTGAACATATACTAAAAGTTCAAGAACCATATCAAATAAATAAAAAGTTTAGGGACTATATCGCAAGTGGGCTTAAGTTTAAGGATCACATTAAACAAATTTAAAGTTCAAGGACTAAATTGTACATTAGCCAAAGTTCAGGGATTGTTTGTGTTATTATCCTAGCGTACAAAGCCTATTAGGGTTACATGTGGCTTTATCGAGCACTGGTCGCTAGGTTTCTATCACACCTCGAAACCCGAGTGTGCGAACATTGCAAATCGGTCGATTAGCTTATGATGTCCCAGGACGCAGTGTTGACCTATTATTTTTATCTTTCAACTAAACGCAAACGGAAACATTTAACAAAAATAACACCCAATCAAAAAACAAACACCAGGGATAGTAAAATCACATCTAACAATTTCCAAAAGCATAACTTTTATCGCAGGGGTTCAATTACATATCCTAAGTATAAGATTAATAGAAAATCGGTTTATTATTGTCCGATGCAACTATCGTAATTGTGCGGAACCACCGTGTATTGACTACGTACTTTTATTGAATCGACTTACGTTCATTAATTGATTTATAACAAGCGTATTTGACTATTATTGATCCTTATGGTCGCGGTCGATTTCTGATCGAACTCTCTGGTCTTTTGCGTTTTTAACCATTTCATATATTTTGAACGTTGTCAAATTTTGGGATATCATAACTCTTTCACTTTTACAAAAATTTCGTTCTCAAAATTTGAACTGTTACAACTCTTCAACAATAAGGTAGGGATGTTGCACCTTATTATCTCTTCGTTTTCTCACGTGGCTCCTTCCGTTTTGTGGCGTTGCTAGACCACCTTGACTAAGGGGATCATCTTGTTGCGCAACATTTACTCCTTTCAACCCACTATCCAAACTAGTCTCTTCACATACCACACTCTGTCATCCCCGTTTATTTCCTCGTAATTTAGCACGTGGGCTGGATCAAATTCTTACTTCCTTAGCATTGATACGTCCACGTGAGTAAGTCTTGGTGGCAATGCTAGACGATAGGTTAGAGTCTCAATCCGCTCCAAACTCTCAAAGGGACCAACGTTTCTTGGGCTTAACTTTCCCTTTTGCCAAAATGCGAAGTGCCTTGCGTCGGGAACATTTTAAGAAAAACATTTTCATTCACTTGAAACTCCAAAGACCTACGATGTTTATTTATATAGCTCTTATGACAGCTCTAGGTGGGGGGACGAGCAGTGAAAATAGTGGTGGCAAATGGCGTTGATGGTGAAAAATGAAAGAAAAAAGGAGAAGAATGAGAAGAAGAAGATGAATGAGCTTGAGGGAAAATGGAAGCAAGAGAGGAGGGGGAAAGATCGGCTAAGGGGGGGAGAGAGATATTTTCTTTAGATTTTCCCCAAAATCTTTAAAAAATCCAACAAATCCCTCAAAACCATCCTTAATTTCCTCTCCACCCTTCCTTTATTCCTTTTGTCTTCCGGTCCATAAATGTAAGGGCATTTTGGACATTTTCCACACTTGTGGCCTAATTTTTGATTTTGCCCTTGGGCCCGTTTGTTTGGATTGGGTTTGGTGGGCTTGGCTTGGTCCACTTGGGCCTCCTTGGCTGATCCACATGGACGTGAGGCCCAATGGCCCTTGCTTGGGCTTCTCTTTCCAATGTCCAATTCTCGATTGATTAATCGTTTTCCAAGAATTTTAAACTTGCCAGTAATTCGAAGGACAATGAGGCAACGTCCAAAGAATTAGTTTTGAAACCCATGAAAATTCAATATCTGAAATTGAATTAAATTTTATAATTAAAATTGATCAAATGCGACTTTAGTACAACCTTAATTATTGGGCGGCATTTTGGGATTTTCGTGCTGTTGACCCATGATCGATAAATTTCAATCCACGTTTGTATCTCTTCAAATCATGAATGACTTTCAATTATCATGTAATTGCAAGAGTTTAATTACGTACCAAGTATGAGACCAGTAGAAAATCGGTTTATCATCATTTGATTCGAGTATCGTAATTGTGCAAAGCCACCCACGAACCATGTACTTCAGTCTAATCAACTTATATCTGTTCACTAATTGACTTATAATAGTGCAGTATTAACCCGTGTCGATCTTTATGGTTCATGATCAATCTCTAATCGAATTCTCTAATCTTTCGTATTTTTAACTTTTTATGACATTTTCCAATAAATTTGTTAACTCATGAAAGATTAGTTTAGAATAAATTAACTACCAGTGCATTGATGAAATAACTATTTCATATATTTGGAAGGCGCCAAATTTCGGAGTATCATAGTTTCCTACCTTGATTGCTGCTGCTGGTGCCCAGGTTCTCGAAGGCTTACCATGTCCCATGGATTATTCTGAGATTCATCCATCGGCTCTAGTAGGCTTCGTTTGGATTCGGCAAGTGCTTGTCGGATGGCAACCCTGATCGACTGATATGATTGAAAATATCCCAAGGCATCTTTTCCTGGTATGGACTAGGCCATACGTTTTAGGCTCCGATGCAAAACGCCCCTTGAAATTTTTCTCTCTCTGTGGTAATTTGCTGGTAGTATCTTAGATAGAAACATGAAAATCACTCAGTTCAGATGTCCCTTGGAAGAAACAGTTCCTTTTGTTTGCTCTTGGACAACTTTCAAGTGTATCCGATTGCCTCTACGCTTAGAAAATAGGCAAACGAGTTCCACAAGTGACGATTGGAACCGACGTTGGAATAGGGGACTGATTGCAATAACTTAGGAGTGGCTAAGAACAACTTAAGATCGATGCGCACAAGGTTGAAACACACGGAGTGGATCGATGATGATGATCACGTAAGACCCACAGCGATCGTCCTTCAATAGGTGGATACTGGTTAACGGTAGATACCGCGTTAGGAATGACTCTGGTGATTGCAAATCGCTGCACATCAATATAAGACCAACCAATGGCAATTAGAGGCCTATTGCAATGGCCTAAGGGTGAGCTGCGATGACGATCCATGGCCAAACTCTATCGGGCTGTGCAGCAAGTACGCATCGAGGCGATCCAATACTCTTGAACACACTCTTAAGAAGCACGGCATTTTGAACTAGGGTCACAGCCTTTGCATGGCTTGGGTCGAGTGGTCTCCGCTAGGTAGGCGCCGCATGCCACAACCTAAAGTTGAGCTGCCGTGGGAGTGGCTGAGTTGCGGCGTCGGTGGCTGACTCGCAAAAGAGTGAGTTGAGCACAGCAATAGGATGAATGCAGCAACTACAACTGTATCTTCATGCATTTTTTCCTTCTATTAAAATGATTTTTACCAATTTTTATTCTCTCAGTATAATCAAGTAGCAGAAATCTCTACGCAAATGGCATACTTGAAGGGCCAACCATAGAATGATCCCCAGTACTAATATCTGTTTCCCAACTCTAGCCGATCTGCTGCCGCGGTTTATGAGTACTGCCTCTTTTCCTCGTCTGTTATGCCTTCTCAAACTTGTCTTGGTGACATTACTTTTTGATACAGTTTCATCCCCTCTGCGTCATCTGCTCCAAGAGTCACCGTTCGACTGATAATGCAAAATAAATTGCGGTGCGACACCTTCTACCGTTAAAGCTGCAACTCTATACCATCGGAGGTCTGGTTTTAGGAGAACATTCAACTCCAATAAAGGTGCAATCGTAGACTGGATCTAGCTAAAGCAAAAACCTCGTCAATGCCAACTTCTAGGGAAACGTTAAATTCGAGTTCGATGCAGCGGCTGTGCGCTATTTCATGACTCGCGAGTAGAAGTAACAATCTTTTTGCTTCTCTGTAATAACTGATTAATGAGCGTGCTCATTCGGGACAATGAGAGGCACCGTGATCCAGTCATCACATTGCCTGCATAGTCACCTACAACTTAAAAAAACAAAAGTCTATCCACGGCTCCAAGCTGGTGAGAAGGTGCTTCCTTGCAAAATTTGACACTCGGGAGATTAATCCTTGGCCTGAGATTGTGCCTGGAAAATATTTCAAAGGATCTGAATAGCAGATCAATGACTGGCCATAGTTTCAGAACAAGTTTAGTAGCTCCAGAGCATTTCCCATACAAGAAGCCGGGTGCACCCCGAGTCGAAAGTTAAACTGGACCGTATAGTTCATCCATCATCATTGAATTTTAGGAGAAACGGAAACAAAATACCTTCAAAGACTTTAGGTTGCATAGAAACATCACCTGACACATAATGTTTGAGCTACATAATGAACTTTAAGAAACAAACAAGTTTTTTGCAGGAATCAAGACTGCCAATCTTAAACCTGAAACCATATGCATCAATTCAGAGCATCCCTATTGATCATTCATCAAGTATTAAGCTCCCAGTCCATCCACACTAGACCATGATTCATTCATAACAAGAATTACAGATGCTAGGCACCCCAGATTTATAGACTTGGCAATCATATTCAGTCGGCTAGCCAGTGTTTCCGTGAACTTTCAAAGTGTGCTGATGCATTCAAATGAGAGTTCAATTCATCTCAGCTATGGAGAAAACAACACATCTCTTGATTCAATCTCCGTAAGATTTTGCACTTCAGCTAAGCACACCAAGCAAACCACCAGCAAACAACATCATTAAGGCCATGCAACACATCTACAGATTAGATACCAAAATTCTGCACTGAATTTGCCAAAAGGATCATTTCACTCAACATGTGAATTGTTTGACTAGAACCATATACAGGATGACTTCACCTGAAGCATCAGAAATACAGATAACAGCTAAAGCTATTCTACAAAAATTTTCTAAGAATGAATGAAGGATGTAACTACTACCTCAGGTAAATCCTCCAATCAAATTGAACTTATTTAAGAACTTCTTTTGATCACAATCCAGCATCTCACTCAAGCTACAGCTGATGTTCCTTTGGCTCAATATTTTTGTAACGTAGCTCTAGTCTCTTTTTCAGACTATGACGAAAGAATTCAGGATAATCAGCAGCTTCATTCAGTTCTCTCCCCATTATATCGACCAAAAACCTAATCCGAGGTTTTAAAGAGTTGTTAATGCTTTTAATCAGAACAGGAGGATAACCAGTCACCAAAGTTGCTATCTGCCCATGGTTGAATCCACAGCTTTTCAGAAAAGCGGCATTGTGTCTTAGAATCTTGTTCACGTCTCGACACAAGACTTCAGGGAAGGTTATCAACACCTTTTGAAGATCCACCTCTTCAAGACCTAAGGATTTTAAAAAGTCATAGGTGGGGCGCAGTCTCTTCTCAACACTATAGCCCATGATAAACGGGTTCTTCACCAGAACTTTGCCTATCATTCCTTCTCTTGTAAGGCCAATACTAGCAAGAAAGTTCACAGTTTCTGTTAGCTTTGACTCAATGCTGTAGCTAATAAGCCTCGGGTTAAGCAAAACGATTTTCCCAACTTGCTTTTCAGGGACCCCCATTGCCTGAAAAAGCCAGTAGTGGACAGAGCTTCCCCTCCACGCTATGGGAAAGTATTTGAGGGAACTTCACAATGGCACAGGCAACTTCATTAGGTCTTGTTCCTAGTGTAGAGAGGCATTCTACCGTCGGAATAAGCTTCTCGTTAAGGCCAAGTGCAAGGATTTTCGGGCATTTAGAAACAACATGAGGAAGCTTTCTCTCCTCAATGCCAATGCTCCTCAAGTACTCCCAATTTTCAGAAGCCCTTTCCTTTTGCACCGATGCAAGGCGCTTGCACCTTTTGAACATTTCGCTTATACTCTTATCGTTGAAACCCCGGTCACGGAAGAACCACATGATGCTGCCACCAGTTTGACTTGAATTGCCTTCCATGATGTCTGTGGGAACACGAAATTTCTCTAGTTATTATCCTATTCACAGTTGGGTACGAAGAGAGCAGAACATTCAATGTCGTGGCAATTGGTAAACGGCATGGACATGAAGACTGTTCACTCTTTAGCTAAGCGAAATAAATGAAAGAGCACGATGTGAACAAGAACAATGTCATCTGACACACAAGTTCTGCAAAAGATACAGCAATCAGCACTCGAAAGACCACTTAGCTATCAGCCCTCCACTTACTTAGCACCAATCTTAACATTGCCAGAAACCACAGATAAAAGAAAACCCATTTCCGCTAGAGGATTGAGGAACCCAACAACCCCTATTATTCAAGAAAATCGAGACTCACAACCATAAATTGAATCACAGGCCACTCTCAAGCTGGAAGTGCTTTCGGGTCGGTTCTTTGAAGGCGGCCGTCGTTCTGATTGTATCCGAATTGGCAGGCGGATGTGTTTAAACTCCGGTTGAGAAGAAGGGAAGGGGGGAGACAAGGGTCGTCGTCTTCTTCGACCCTCTTGCGGCCATATCCTGGACTTTCAGAAGACGAGCATTTGCATTTGTCTGAAACCTTATCTGGGGTGCCCTGTAAATTTTCTCTGCTTCGAGGAGAGGCGGAGATTGTATTCCCTGCGTTGCGTACTGGGCCCTGGCTCGATCCGACGGCTATTTTGCTGTTTGGTGATAATGTGTGCTCTTATTTTATTTTATTTTATTTTTTTCTGTTCCTCTTTCCTTTTCCTTGTCGAAGCTCTCGTTTTTGCTCTTCTAGCAAATTTTCTAGAGTTAACTAGCCTATATAAAAGGAAAAATTTATATGATGAAAAATTTCAAATTAATGCACTCGTCACTCATTTATCTTAAATTAATTTTTGACCATAAAAATCCTAAATTAAACAAATTAACTATCTATTAATTTCTTCTAAATTTTATTGTTAAATTTCTGAATTAAATATAACATGTGTGAATTGACGGATTTTTTAGTTTGTGGTATTACACTTCATTTGTCACATATGTACTCATATATTTTTTTGTGGTATCTATTTAATTTAACGAAAATTAATAAACATAAATTTTATCACAAATGTATAGGTTTGGGATTTTTGAAGTGAAAAATTAATTTAGAATAAATTTATCATAAATCTACAAATATGAGATTTCTCGTAAAATTAACCCAAAAAAGAAAAAGAGGATTTTCATTGAAAATCTTAATTCATGTCCATCGTAATATTAATATCAATATTCTTTTCCACAACATCAAAATTGCCAATTTCCACTCATCTAACACATTTCTGCAATATTGTCGTTAAAAATCTTATATGGGCTTGACGTGGTAAAAATTTGAAAACTCATTTTTAAAAATCCTATTTTATGCTTTCCTTTTCTGTTTGATTTATTGCTTTTTTTTTTTTTTTCCTTCCTCTTTCGTGAGCCAACCTTTTATCGATTCCTCCTAATTTGAATTAAGAATTTGACGCTTTCCTATCCATTGGTTTTATTTTCCTTTTCTCTTTTAGTTGGTCTTTTCAATTTTTCTTTTTAACTTTTTTTCATATGTGGCTCTCGCAGGGCATCACCTTAGTGTTAATTATTCTATAAAAAAAATGAATAATGCCACATTAGATGTTTAACAAGTGATTTTTTAACCGTGATGGAGGATACATGCATCACACTGATACAACTTTGTAGTATTGTGTCACAATGGACTTAATTTGTCATTTTTAGTTATATTTTCCTTATAAATAAATCTCGGTGATCTTTTCATGCCAAAAGATATCTCTAGCTAAATTCAAATCTAATCAATGTAGCTTGAATGGAGCTCGATTTAAAAAATTGGATTTGGTTGAATACCTACTGGCCTTTGTGATTAAAATTATGCGAAATCTCAAATTGGTACACCCATTTATCCGAAACTGATACACCTGTAATAAATTAATTTGGGGTAATGTCTGGTAAGAATATACACATTTAAATTTTTTTGTGATATGAAAATTACTTTGAAGTAAATATAAGATTGAATCTTTTAGTAATATTAAGTCAAAATTTTGGGGTATCCATAATATTAGAAAAGGTTTTAGATTTTGAGGTTTCGCCATTTCGCAAAAAATGTAAAATATTTGAAAAATATTTTTGAGAAAACCATTTTCCAAGAAAATAACAATATTTTGGATGTTCCAATGGATTCTGAAAACAAAATGGAAAATATTTTTTGGCCATGCACTCATTTCAATAATTAATTTATCTTTTTAATAATTTTTTAAATGATTTTTAATTTTTTAATTTACTTTTTTAATCAATCCTTAATTATTCTTTATTCTTTAATTTTTTTTCTTTTTCTTCTTCTTCCTTGGCTGGTCGCCAATCATGGAGACCCGGTCACAGCAAGCTTGCGCCTAGCCATAGGTCGGCGGGCTCCAACTCTCCACATATCACGGCCGGTGGTGTGGCGGAGCTTGCGGCTTGGAAAAGGCTTGCCGAGATCAATGAGCTAGAGGATTGCACTCGCCTCACTTGCTTGTGGGTCGATCGCCAACCATCACGGTCGTCGGCAATGAGTGAAAGAAGGAAAAAAGGGAAGAAAGAAAAATTAAAATAAAAATTAAAATAATTCAAAATTAAATTTTTAAAAAAGAATAAAGAGAAATAAAAGGGAGTAGCAAAGGTGTGAGATAAGAGACAGTGACCGAGGAAAATGCTTTTGACTTTGTTTTCCCCAATTTGAAAAATGAAAAACATTTTCTTCTATTTAAGAAGGCTTTTTTTCCATTGGAAGAAAATGTTTCCAAGACTAGATCATTTTAGTGAAACAAATGTAGGAAAATGCAATTTTTTTTTCTAAAAGTCATTTTTCATGAAATGAACGAAATATGATATTTTAGGTATTTGTAAATCTGGCACGAATACTAGGCATAGTTTAGGCTTTTCGGTGAAATTTCCCAAATCCATGTCAGCTCTGTTTGCGCGGTGTCATTTAAATAATCCAACATCTCAAATCTTTAGTAGTAGTCTTGGACAAAACTATGATGGAGGGTATTTTTGGGTTATTCACACAAGTTTTGGAGTTTTGGTGATGATAAAAAAAAAAGTTTGGGGTTATGGTTATCCAAGTAGGCGCAGCTTGATTTTTTTTTTCCTAACATTTTTTTGCTTATTATTTGACATTTAGTCAACGCAAATGAATAGAAATTGGAAATCAAAAATAAAGTATTCCTCAAGTTTTCGTATTACATATGGCAAATGAAACATAAGTTCAACTATTAATAATTATTTTTCACCAATCATATACAATTACCTAGTTCATGTCAACTAACAAATTAAAATATTACAAACCTAATTAATAACGTAAATATCCAATTGAACTCAATAATTTAATCACGTGTGAAGCTAAATTCATCATTATTTTAGTCCATAAAAAAATCACGGTGGAACCAGTAGCAAATAAAATAGTGCAACAGACTTTTATTAACCATGTACACACTTCCTTCATGATCACACAAAAACATATTCCTAGTTCCCTATAATGCAAATTGCAAACAGAGAGCAATTCTTCTGAGTTAGGAATTCATCTTCGTCCAAAGAGCTTCCCTATCGTACTTACTTCACAAGGAATTGCCGCCCGGGCTTAAGTGCAAAACGATACAAGCTTTTCAACTTTGGCACAAGTAGATATATATTTTGCTCTCTTGTGCTGCTTGAAGCCTAATGAATAGATATATTTTGCTCACTCGACAAGTATTTACTTCCCAAGAAATTCTAAGTCACAAATGAAATTGCATGCCGACGCATAGAGTGGGAGCACGTGTGCACCTACAAATTCATTGACAGATATCAAGCTGAGAGGCAGGATATATTGACTACCGTTTTCGAAAACAATTTCTGTTTATAAATGATTTTTTATTTTTATTTCATTCACTGGACAAGTTTTTAACATTTGAAGGCATTTACTAATTGTCCAAAACTTTTATTTATAGAGTAGAAATGCTTTTAATACAACCATTAGATTCTTTTATGACTAAAAATTTCTTTTAATCTTTTAAAATAATTTTATGACATTTTTGTTTTTGTTCCAAAACTTTTATTTATATTTATAGAGTAGAAATGCTTTTAATACAACCATTAGATTCTTTTATGACTAAAAATTTCTTTTAATCTTTTAAAATAATTTTATGACATTTTTTTTTGTTTTTGTTTTTCCTTTTGTTTCTTCTTCTTCTTCTTCTTCTACATCCTTTAGCTAGTTACTAGCCTCGGGGACCTTGTTAGAGTGACGCCGGCCTCTAAAGAGGCTCGGCCTCTTTAAGCCACCACAAGGTCGACCTCACCATGGCCGGGCATGAGGTTGACCTCACCCCGGATCTCGCGAGGCTCGACTTTGTTGGGGTCAGTGACTAGGAAGAGGGAGAAGAAGATAAAAGGAAAAGAAGAAAATAAAAGGAAGAAAAGATAAAAAGAAAAAGAAGAAAAATTTCATTTTGGAATTATTCCCATGAACAAATAAATGATTTTTTTTTTTTTTAAAAACATTTTGATTCTGTTCTAAATCTATTTTTGAGAACAAATTTGTTGTTGGGAACAAATAAATTACCAAGCAAATTTCTATTTTTTTTTTATTCTAGGAAACAAAAGAATAGAATTAGATACTGTTGGACCTGTTACCAAACATGCCCTTAAAAGGAACAAAGGTCTTAACAATCAATACCCAAGAGATGTTTGGATACAGTGTATATGATTGTTTGGCAACTAGCACCATCCTCACTCTTCATACAATCTGTTCATTTTAACACTAACACTGCCTCCTAGATAAGAGACAAATTGCAAAAATCTGCGTAAGGAAAAGAAGCATCACATCGGAGAGGATGCAGAGACCAGACGAGTGAGTAATGGTGAACTCAGACGACAAGAGAGGCCTGATCCTCTACTTGCCAAGACCCGCCCCCTGACCACTTCTACTTTGAATCATCGAAAAATCAGAGCATGGAGAAAGGAGATAATTAATCTCACAGATAAGAGATAAGGTTATTGCACAAGGAGGCTCAGGTAATCCATGAGGTAATTCAAGGTAATAAAGGAGCTTGTATATGTCATATGTCACAACAGATTTCGCCCCGTAACGAAGCTCCAAGTCGGCAACGGATTCACGTATGACAGAGCACATTTGACCAAGAATTGCCCAGCATCAATCATCTTTCAATCTCTTGAGGAGCTTTGAAACCCAGCCTCGGACCCGGCGCTTCAAAGTGTAGCCCAAAAAAACGCCAGCAACAAGGGAAATTGCACAGAGCTTCGAACAAGTCCACAAAGATACCACCCCTCTGCAGTAAGACATACAACGAGAAAAAATATGCGATCACAAACTTATTCCCATCATCCCATCTGGCAGAAAGACTAGACTTGGATGAATTACCAAAGAATCGGTTTCCTAGATGTTCGACAATTACTCCTAGAAAGAGTATCAACATAGCTCAACATTTAGCAGGTGCAGTTGACATCAGGAAAGACGAAGTCATATTTGGACAAAGGTTAAAGCAACTAAAGCCATGGGATATGAGCAAACGCTTGTTAATACGCCAGAAATTCGAAAGCCAAAGAATCACAGCAACGTGCAATACCCCAAAAGTTAAACATTGCTTCTTTCGAAAAGACTGAATTAGCGAAAACAATGACTGAATCAGGCATTATGCAAACAAGTCATTAACAAAAAGCAAACTTTGACTGAAAATCACAGTTCTCCAACTATCTCGCAATTGCTGGACTGGACTAGCCAGAACCAAAGCCTACATTGGCCACAATTGAGCAAGCAAGTCGAGCTGAAAGGACATTTCCGCCATGTCGCGATCACGAAATCGCACCCTCAAACAACAATCTCTCCCCCACCAACCGATCCTCCCTTCCCCGCATCGCACCTCCTCACACCCGAAAATTCAATCATCAAGAACCCGAAACCACGATGCTCCCGCAGACGAACCGACACCAAGCCGACCCCTTTCCGCCAAACATCGAACCCCTACTAGCCCAACTCCGTCGCCCCAAACGAAGCTTCCCCACTCCGAAATGCATCGAAGCCAACAGACGGACCGCGAGGCGGACAAAGGGGCGTGAATTTTACCGAGGGTTCCTGGCGAACAGGACGGGAGGATGCTCCGCAGCCGACAGGGCGACCCCGACTCCGGGAACCCTCCCTTCGCCGCCGAAATGCGTGCTCCCGGACGGCGGCGGCGCCGGCGGACGCGAGGTGCTCAGCTTGACGTCCTTGGCGAGGTCGCGCAGGGCCTTCTGTATGCTCTCCATGTCGCTGGAGTCGCTCGATGAATTCGACCGAGCTCCCAAACGGTCGGGGGAAGCTGCGGGCGATCACGGGGGTTTAGGGTTTTGGGCTGCCGAATTTAGTAGGATGAAATGCCAAAAATGCCCTGGGTGTTCCCGTGGATCATCGTGCTGGCGGGGGGGCAGATTCGTCCTAAAATTCCCGATTGAAGTCGTCGTATGATTCTCTATCGAGATTCAATTTAGGGTTTACGTTCCCTCGAGATTTTGGGGTTTAGGAATTAGTTGCCGAGGGTGAGCATGGTTCAGAAATAGAATGGGAACTTAAGAACTAGATTGGTGGGAATCAGTTCGATTCCAGCATATGCGGGGTAAGTTTTGGATTTCAAAAATTTGGAGAATCTATTCCAATGGATGGATCTCAATTTGAAGAGGAATGCGGAATCTGAAACTTCAATAGGTTTTAGCAATACGGATCGAGTCGATATGGGTTGGATACATGTCGGGTCGGTATGGGTCACTAGATTTACACTAAGAGAATATGGGTGAAACGGATTAAATAAGTTAAATATGGGTCGATTCATTTTGAGTATAAGACGGCGAAAGAGATATGGGATCACTTGAACGCTTAATTCCCAAAACAAGAGGGGCTATCTAAAACTCTCATGGCGGAGAAATTCTTTGACTTTAAATTCACTATGAATTCAAGTATCACCTCTTAGCATCACATTGATCACTGCACAGTAACATCATTTTATGCCACAAGATTTGCGATGGTCCTCATAACCTGGCTTTCAATTTGTCCTCCCAGAAATCCCTTCGGGAGGTGGTGCAACAGGTCCAGAGCCGAGTCTGCAATATATCTGGTGATCAAGCTTCTTCTGGAGATGCACTGTAAAAGATTGGGTTGAATTTTGTTTTTCTGGTGTTGTAAGTTGAAGATTGATTTTGCCCCAAGTGTTTGGGGAGAGTCAGTTGTTTCCATCAAGCTTTACAGCAGAAGCAATAGCTCCTAGCAATGGTTATATCGTTTATATAAATTTCAGACTTAATGCAAGGACAATTGTTCACAACAAATACTATAATGGTCCAATACTAATATCACATTGATAAGTACACATAATTTCGTAACCGTTCCCAACAAAAGCAGAGGCAAACTAATCCATAGCCTTGAACCTATAACAAGTTTTTCTATTTTTCTTATTTTATGTTTTCATGCAATTTTGTAGCATTTCATAACATTTAATTATGAGTGTGTAATATGACCACTAATTTGAGCTTCCATTTCTCATTATATCCATAAATGAAACTTTTAATCTATTAATATTTCATAGTCTTCATTGAGATTAGTGGATTGTGATCAATAGAAGTGATGATTAACTGTAATTGTTCAATTAAGTATATAAGTGGAACCCGAGAAGAACAGATTTCTGGACATGCAAGTTCTTAAGATTAGGGAACATGTTCCGATGGATATATTATAGGTTTGAGGTGGAACTTGGATGAAACTGGTGATGGAGCTGCTCACCCCTTTTAGTTGTGCCATGAATGGAAAGTTTGGGATGGAATTACCCCTGCTCGAGAGTTTTGGAAATGAACCCCGGCCCTCGCGGGCCTGTCGGGCGGCCTAATTTTTATCGTTCATGATCGGGGGCTAAATTCGAACACGGCAACTCATTTTCAGGGTAATTTGAGAAACGTCCTACTCCAAATGGTCTCTTGAAAAAAAAAAGGCGTGGCGTCAAATCGAGAAGTAATTTAGCTCTTGCCTATGATGTCGAAATTAGCCATCGTGTTATTTTTGTGTTTCTTTCCTTTGTTCTTTCTACCATGGGGGACTCGTGACTACAGAGCCACTTGGTCACTTTCTCTTCTTTCGTACCGCGAGCAACAAAGAAGGGACTTCGCAGTTTTATGCTACGTCCTGGATCGATGTCGGATACGATTGTTTCCGAGCAATGAGTATAGCGACCGGTGTTCTCTATATCCTTAGCAACACCGTTTGCCCGAACTAGCAAGAAGATCGCCGCTCGCCTTTTGTATTGGAATCTTTGTACTGTTTTCACTTCATCGGGATTGTTTCCAGTGGATCAATAGGAATTCCGATGAGAGTAATAATCCGGCCGGCAAATTCAGTTCCCTGAGTTCATCAAATTGCTTTACTGAACCAAATGAATAATATGATGCAGAGACACTTGCAAAGAATACAAATGTGCAGAGCTTCATGCACTGCCACGACTAACAAAACTATTTCTTCAAAGAATTGCTTAAAACTTCTCTTGCACATAAATCAGTAGCCCCAACCAAAGTGGAGGAAAGACAGAGAAAGAGAGGCAGGACAGTTCTGCTGGTATACTTAGCTTGACTTCCCCTTCCCTTGAAGATCATAACTGTTCTTTCCAGCTCTTTCAATTCTCGGCGCATTCTGGGGTCGAACCGCCTTTTAGTATGCTCTATACGTTTGCAAGACTGATGAGAGAGGAACAAGAAAACGTGAAGATGAATTGCCTTCACAGTCCACAGCACAAAAACAAAATTTCGCTAATTCTGCTAAAACAGATTATCTTTGGCCCCTAAGATTTCTCTAGCTGATCAAGATAGATTGTTGTACCACGGCTTCCATGTTTTTTAGAATGAAGGATTGATCATCTACTTTCTTGGCTCAAGGGAATTGGAAAGTGGCCGCGCCAGCCGCGGCTGTATCTCCCTGCGGCGGGTCGATGGCGATCCACAGCAACGATATGGTGATTGCTATGAGGCCGGACCAGACAAACACGATTGTCGGCGTCTTCCCTCTCCTGCCCATCAGGCCCTTGGCGAAAGGATACAAGTGAGCCAACACCCAGAAGCTGAAAAAGCTCCTCCGATGAACTTGCTCCATTGAGGGACTGTGCTGTATATCGTCCTGGAGAACGCGAAGGCGATGGCTATGATGTTGACCATCGCGATGACGATTGGCGGGATCATCAGAGAAGTCCACTTCACCAGATAAAGATCCGCGTAGATGTCTTCCTCATCATCTGCTGCAGATTTGGATGTCAGAGTGAAGGAGATCTCAATCCCTGCTATGACTTTCAGCAGGCCTTGGACCACGGCGTACATGTGGGAACTTGTGCCGGCGATAAGCCAGAACTGTTCATTCCTCCACCACTCTTCGAGCGCGACGCCGGACCATTTCACCTCTAGGATGGCCAGGCCCATCAGGCACAGCGTAATGATGAGCAAGTAGATCAGGAATGTCACGTTTAAAGTCTGCACGATGAAGCTCCCTGAGAAAAGGGATAGAGCGGGGAGGAAGCAGTAGACGATTAAGAATATAGACGTGAACGGATAGACGCCGACGTTGATATACGATAGGCGTTGGAGGAACTTGAGCTTTCGTGAGGCTAAAATAGCATTGTTCTGCGAGAAGAAAATCTCCACCGAGCCCGTGGCCCACCTGAGCACCTGATGGAGTCGATCGGTCAGGTTGATTGGAGCCGATCCACGGAACGCATCACGCTTAGTGACGCAGTAGATTGAGCGCCATCCGCGATTGTGCATGCGATATCCCGTCACGACGTCCTCAGTGACTGACCCGTAAATCCAGCCGACCCGATCACCCCATTCCGTTTTGTCTTCATACCTGTTGTTCATAGCAAAACCATTTCAGTTACAAGTCCTAATACTACGCGAGCAGTAACATTACATTGAATTTGAGCTGAAATTTTAAGCTAAAACTTTTTGCTAAGGGTTTGAACTCATTTTGAGAACAATTGGGTACACGAGTATAAGCTGAGTACATACCAGCAAGATATGACCGACACGGCTTCAGCGACAGTGGCAGCATCGAGCGGATCGCGTGGGATGCGGAGAGCTCCAGGAGGCCTTCCGAACGACACCGAAGGATGATCGGCTAGTGGGCGTGCTTGGAACTCAGAAACTGGGATAGACTCTGCCAGTATCGTAGAATTTCCAAACCGCTTGGGCAGTAAATTTACATCCAGGTCGGGGTCGAAGTCGGTGACGTTTAGGGCTTGGGTCTCAGAGTCGGTCCTAGTTTGCACTTTCTTTGCCTGTGGAGGATCAAACCCATATAAAGCGAACCGCCGGAACATACAGCCCGTGCCGACATAGAATGGCCCCTGATATGACACAAACATTGTGACGATCTAAATGAGCTGCAGAAATCATCTTATTTCCTGGAACGAAAATTTAGGGGTGTGATGATATACCTGCACGCCATCCAGGGCACGCATGTTGCTGTCGAAAAACACGGTGTTACGATTCGCATATCTATCAGAAGGATCGATGCCTTCGAATCTCTGGGGAACTGAATGTAGCAGATGTCTTCGCCGCCTTTATCCATCATGAAGCACATTCCTTCGCGAATAGCTTTGCAATTGTAGATGTAGTGATCGCAATCGACATTGAGAATAAACGGGCCATTGGATAATACCGCCGATGCTCGTACCAGGGCATTCATGGCCCCTGCTTTCTTGTTGTGATCGTAGCCTGGACGCTTCTCTCGCGATACGTAAACGAACATGGGGAGTCGGGTGTCTACATCTGTGAAGTCGATGAGCTTATCCTCTGCATTCCCGATCAGTGGATCGGGGCTGGGGGCTTCAACATCACCTTCAAAGAACACAAGTTTGTTGGCTCAATAATGGGAGAACGTAAATTACGGTGTGGCATCCGATCGATGAACACGAAAAGGAAGATGTGGTCGACAATATACCTGAAGAATTCCTGCATGATCGCCTTTAGAATGTTCCGCTGCTGGGTTGGCCCATGTGCCGGGCCAGTGAGTTCCATCGGCCATCCATGTCGCTTTCTGGACCTTGATCGGCTCCAGCGGATCGCCCCGGTCTCTCTCATGTGCTTCAGCATCCTCATCTCCTCCCTCGCGTGGAACGCGTCTGATCTCCTCCTGATAGATTCGGGAAGTGCATTAATCCTCACCTTAAATTCGTCGTACTCCCTCTTGATCTTCCTCCTGTCTTTGACGAAATCCGTTCGGCTCTTGTTCTTGGTGGGGTCGGACTTTATATTGAAGTAGCTCTCAGGATTCCGAGGCTCGATGTTGTGCTTCCGGCAGAAAGGGATCCACAAATCGGCAAAGCTTGCAGCCTCAGCCATTGCCTCGAATGTAAGAAGGGCACCTCCGTCGTCGGAAATATAGCAGGCTATCTTTTCCACTGGGTAGTCAGCGGCAAGGATAGAGAGGACCGTGTTGGCAGTAACAAGCGGAGGCTCTTTTTCGGGGTCCGCTGTAGAGACAAAAAAGTCGACGCCAGGAAGATCGGAGCGGCCTGTGGGATTGGACGGCGAAGGCAGGTCAAACTTGTCATGGAGGGCCTGAAGGTCCGTGGAGCGGTTGATTGGGCAAAGCTTAGGAATCTGATCGAGGATCCAGGAAAACGCAAACCAGATCTCGCACACGATTGACATGAGCCACAACCAGACCGCATCGTCGTTTGGGTGCGTTATTCGCCAGTGCAGGAAGAAGCCGAGCACCACAAATCGGAGCAAGATCAGCAACCTGGTCATATAGGTCACAGTTATCTGATAATGAACTGTGATCATTGAACAACATGTGCAAACGGCGACTTGTGACAATCGCAATGATTAGATCTCTAACCTGTAGGGGCTGATGATGCCATTAGGTACGGGCAATCTCCGGCTGAGGGGCTTCCACGGCTTGTCCATTGAGTCCATCACACCTGAGTGCATCCGCTCCTCCCCGTCGTCCCCATACATGTCGTCCTCAGGCCAGAAACGCACTGCCGTAGCCGTAAGTGCCTTTAGTTTCGAACAGCCACCGGTTGTGGTCAAACTCGCCGGTTTGGTTCCTCTTCATCATGGTCATGTTGTTCGCGTCCCTCTTGTCCGGAGGCGGCAACTGCAGCGCCCCGCTCGAGAAATCCTGCACGTCGTCGTCATAATCTGCTGATTTGTATGGCTCCTTGCACCCGGGACACAAACCGGTGTCCTTCTGAGCATCCATATAGCAGTCTCTACAGATTTTGAACCTGAACATCAAAGCTCGAGTTTTTCAGCCCAAGCAAAAGAAGAAACCACACATATTCCACGATATAATCCAGAAACTGACTCACTTCATAGAATCGGACCTTCCAATGAGTCTTCCATTTCAAATTATCAAATTGATCTTGCTTAAATACAAGTTGGAACTCCAAAGATCAATCTTGCCACAATTTGCTCTAGTTCATAACATCTTATATTTTGTATAAATATTGACACTAAAGCCTCAAGCAAACATATGATTGAACGATTCTAGGTCAAAAGGGATGACAGCAAACCTGCATTCGCATGGAGTAACGTCGACGCCACGCTCATCCTTCATGATCTTGCCATCACAAGCCGGCATCGAGCAAGAGGAGCCTTGGCCCCAGCCATCTGGGGATGGCTCACCTCAGATTCAATCACCTTGTCCATCAGGTGTGCGCGGGTCACGCTGTTGAAGCCCCCGTGAACAGGGAGTTCGAGACGTACTGCTCCTCGGCCTTCACGGCCACAGACGAGTCCATCGGCTGGTTATCCGGGTCGGCGGGATGTGCACGGTGTAGTTCATGTAGTCCCCTGACAGCTCCCCGGACATGTCGAGGTCCTCCCTGGACAAGCTGACGTACCTCCCGCTCGAGGTCCGCCTTGCGAACTTCACGGTCTGCCCGGTCGAACTCCGGCTGCCGCCCTGGGAATTGCCCGAACCGGGGTCCTCATTGCCTTCTTGGACGGTTGGCTCGAAAGAGACGCCATTGCCCAACGCCCTCAAGCGAAACCTCCGAATTCTTTTCTACTCTCCTGATCCTTCCCTAGGATTGTATTCTACGGTTCTCTCCCACATAAATCTGCATCAGAAACTCACCTTCAGATCATTGAGCAACACACCGAGGACTCATCAACATGGCCGAGTTTCATGAATCGGGGACACGGGGAAGATCAAGGATACTCCGTGTATGATGAACTTGCGAATGAAGAGCGGATTCCATGGTCATTTTCCTTTTGGGAACTTAAATGCGGAGGAAGGAATGGAACAATGATGATTGAACGTGAAAGATTTGGTGCAAGGAAAATGGGTCGCACGTAAACAAAACAGAGACAGAAAGAAGATAGAAAATTGACAAAGAAGAATGGCGATGGATTGTGGTGGGATTCGATGCAATATGGCCCGGAGACTGAGTCAGAGGATGTCTGTTTATGGGGTGTCCGTTCCAACGGTTTTGTAGGAGAGTGCTGCGGGGGATTACCTCTGCAGAAAAGGCGATGTGCTTCTCACGACGAGAATCTATATATTTCTTTTTGAGCCATTTCGGTTGTTCGTGTCGATTTTCTTTTGTTGGACAGAGTTTGTTTTATGTTCTATTCATTATGTCCATTGTTTATTGAACAGTTACAATCTGGTTACTAAAAACACATGGGCTCTCGTGACCTTCTGACAAGAAAACTCGACCCGGCCTGAACGTTTTTCGGCGGGCGGACTTGGACAAATGTTCCTAGGCCCGACCGGTCCGTCCGACGATCACTTCTGGAGTATAAGTTTGAGCCTTAAGCACCCGAGCACAGATGGAGTAGGAAATTTAGGGGTGTTTGTTTGTATTCTTCTTTTTTTATGAATAATTTTTTTTTTCGTTTGGGGAAAAAAAAAGAATAGAAATACGTTTATTTACGTTTTTATTCCAAATCTATTTTTTTGTTCTCTAGAACAAATTTGAAACAAAAACAAGAAAAACTTGTATCTTATTTCTGGAATACTTTCAAGAAACAAATTTTCTCTCTCTTCTTTTTTCTTCTTTTTTTCTTTGGTCGGTTGCCGACCTTGGCCATAGCCAGTGACCGACCATTAAGGGCTGGCGATCTCACCGGAGCGTCGTCGACCCGGCGAGGCTTGGCGTTGCCTTGGCCGGGCGAGCTTGAGCTCGCCTGATCTGGCACCACCTAGCGGTGGCTCGGCAAGGCCGAGCTCCCGGGCAATCGCCGGGTTGGTGTCGCCCGGTGGTGGCCCGGTGAGGCCGCTGGCCTTGTCGCCCGGGGCCGCCGGCCATGGCCGAGGTCGGCGACGGGCCACAAGGAAAAAAAAAAAAAGAAAAAAGAAAAAATGAAAAATAAAATAAAATATTAAAATATTAAAAGGAAAAAAAAAGAATACAAATTTACCAAACATGTTTTTGTTCTTTTTTTTTTTTATTCTAGGAACAAGTTTACTAAACGCGTTCTTCTAGTCAAAAATTGTTTCCCGTAACAGAAATAATTTCACTAGAATAATTTTTGAACAGAAATATTACCAAATATACCTTTAGTGTTAAGCTCAGAGATGTTTGACAGAAATGGACTATTCACTAATTGTTGCTGAAAATGGGTATGATAAAGAACATAGATGTACGTAGTCAGGCTTTCGTAGAAGTGAAATTGGGTTCAAGATTCAAGCGGTTGTTAGCTAACTCGCAAAATAAACATCTAGAACTTCATTTCTGCACACCTTACTAATTAATGCTGATGTAATAAAAAGCAGCGAATTGATCATCACAACTAAAATTTGGTCCTCCAGATTTAGATGGAATGAATCCAAAACGTGATTCTTACTTTCTTAAGACAGGAAAATGTAGTAAACATTGGAAAGCCTTGACGGTAAAACCACGGCTCGTGTGCCACTTACCAATTCACTTGAGAATTTTGATGGGTCTGTTGGGCTGGGCTCACTTTTATGTAGAGGAAACCTATTAAAATGCAACCCTAAAAATTTGAGCTATATTTTTCGAGGCCCGGATCCCGGTACCAGGATCTTAATGTCTTTACTGGGCCTGGATTTCACCCCCGACCGTTTATTTTTCTTGCCCGGAAAGTGGCAATACCCTTCTTGTGGTCCTCCGGGTCCCCAACATAGGGGGCACGGACCTACCCGTCGCCCGAGGCCTTGTTATCGGGGTTGTCCCCCGGAGCGCTAGCTTTAAGGTCATGCCGAGGACCAGCTCATATGATAATCTATATGGAGAAATTAAAAGATGCTATATTTGGCCTAAATAAATGGGATATCTATCTATTTTTGTTGCAGTGGCCAAGAATGATCAATGTGGAGCTATATATAGGGTTGTGCATGATCCAGGTGGGCGGTTCCTACTCCTTGAATTGGGAATTGCCCACTAGCGATTAGTTTCGAAAAATTGGAATTAGAACTGCCTATTAGTTGTATAGATTCATTCGGGAACCGGATTGCCGGTCTGATCTGGTTCTCAGGTGGATCCATAGAACCGGTCTCACCAAACATTAACCAAGCAGTTTAATTTCCGGGTGGATTCATGGAACCGCTCTCACCAAATATCAACTAAATATTGCCAATTTTTTTACTATGAAGTATGCGCAACCAGAATGAGGAAAATCAAAATTGGCAAGATAATGAGAGAGAATTCTGTGGCTTGGAGCCTTGTAATAAAGAAAGCCTAATAATAAAGAAACCAAAATAAACTAGATCCCACAGGGTGCCGTAAGATCGTGCATTCTACCAAACATATATGATGGGTTTCATCTCGAAAGATCCCCAACAAAAGAGCACTTCCTGCAAACCTGGAAACACAAGTGATGGAGGGCGAATTACACACACAAGGCAATTAGTAATACATAAGCTAATTGTTTCGACAAGGGAAAATGCAAAACCAAGATAATCTAATTCTCATCACCTATAGAACACTGGACCTCCTCCCTCTAGGGCATAATACCTTAATAAACTGCTGTCCGCTTTCACGATACGTACTGGAGCTCGTCCACATCCAGCGGATTGCATCCACAACTGCTTTTCCTCTTCCTCAAAGGCCAAGGTTTGCTTTCCTTCCTCAGTAGTTTTCTCTAGTACTAATGGACGACATGAGCAGAGAAATCATCACCGTTAGTAGACAGAAAAGGCTTTTAGAAATTTAGGGATTTAGGGTTTTGACCAAAACCGACCAAACAAACAAATAACTTATGGGATTTAGTGAGCAGATTGAAGATTAGAGGTTCGAACTTACAGCAAATGGAGGGGAGAGAGGGAGGCGATGAACCACAGTGCAGCTATTTGTTGATCAAAGGTGAGAGGCACGGCTGTGAGTTGAGAGACGGAGGCAATGAACTATGGTGTGGCCGTGAGTTGAGACGCACGCGCGACCGTGAGTTGAGAGATGAAGAATTGGAGATGGAGACGGAAATAGAGATGGTGAGAGCCTGAGTGATTTCAACAGAGACGAGATGGACTAGAGAACTGAGAGGGAATAATATGACTAAGTTGAGCCCTAAATTTTAGATTTACTGATTTCAAATTTTTATATTTTAATATGAAAAATTAATATATAATTATGATACATATTATTATAGTATCGGTCTAGTCTAGTTCGGGTGAGCGGATTCGCCAATGGAATTGGGAACTAGATCGGTACCCATCGGTTCCCATAAATTGGATTTGGAACAGAGAACTAGACCAGTTTCTTTAAGAACCATCGGTTTGGGCCGGTCTAGTTCGGTTTCATAGGCCCGAGTGGGTCCCGGTCCCTTTGCACACCCTCAGCTCTAGAGAGAGAGAGAGAGAGAGAGAGAGAGAGAGAGAGAGTCTGGGAAAGATGATGTTGTCCAGTTTTCATTAAGCTGACAATCGTATGTTGATTCGAGAATTTGGGAAAGATGGTGTTGTTTGGTTTTCGTTAAACCGATGATCGAAGGTTGATTCGTGGTTCAATTTGCCCGAGACACATTGTTCTCAAATTGATTTTCATTGGATCTCCCTTCATTAGGTGGGTAGAATTTAACCTGCGTTTTAGTGAGATTTGTTTTTCATCTCTTGTGAAATTCATGTGTATTGCCAAATATAATGTTCTTGATGTTGTTGCTGCCATGTACCTCTAGTATTAATTAGAGTAGCAATGTTTTTTACTAACTTATCACCACTTCTAACTTAATAATTTTTTTGAATAAAATTACCAACATAATTAAAATGATTTACTAACTTTTGTTAGATTAAATTGTCAACTAATTTTGAGTCACCACCGTGGCGTTTATATATCATACTCTGGTGTTGTACTTGATGACAACATTAGCTGTAGTTAGTTAGATTTGGCTATGGAGGGATTTTTATTAGAAAATTTGTAAAAATGGAAAAATCTGATAAAACAAATAAAAATATATAAATTTGTTTATATATAAAGGGATGAAGGGTAGAACTTTTTTAACTGGATGTCATCCGAGCTTGCTCAATATCCAATGGTACAACATTACAGATACCACACTAGAAGCTTCCGCTTCACGTCTTAATTACTTTGAATCACATATCTTTCCAGTCATATGTAGATCTATACTACTTCGTATTCTGATTTTGCCATTTTTCCCTCCGTCTCTGATTTTGAATAAAATATTTCCTCTAACCATCATTATGATCAGTTGGTGGATTACAAACATGAAAATACCCCAAATTATATTTAGTTAATATCGTAGAGGTACTGATATCCATGACTGGTAATTCACTAATTCTAGACAAAAATTAAAGAGGATTTGAAGGCCTGGGTCTAATAAGGGGATATAAATTTCTTACGTGGTGTCCCATGCACTTTGCTTTGCCTTTCCGGTCGCCGCACCTTGCTTGGACTTGATTGCACAGAACAAGCGCGTGGCCAATGTTTAGGGATATCATCTTGGCACACCTTGAGCTCATGGAGCCGTTTTGATAACTCTAAAAATAAAGCTATTTTACATATTTTAGGTAATAAATAATACAATAAAATTTGTGAAAAAATATTTAGATTTACTCTTATTTACTCAAATTTTCCTTGTTTATGCAGCATAATGTTACATGGAGAAAATAAGGAAAAAATTGCAAATAGAAGGAAAAGAAGAATTCTGTAACTCAGGAAGTGTTAGCAATTGGATGCAAATTAGAATTTTGTGATTTATTCCCTAATTTCGTGCAAAAGTATTGGAAGGTGGATACCAAATTAGGAATTCAATGATTTAGTCCCTAATTTTATGCAAAAAAATAAGCAATTGCTTTGTGATAGAAGTCTTGGATGTACCTACAAATAGGATAACTTTGAGAACTTGGAAAGACGGTTAGGTTTTTATATTTAAAATTATTGTTCATTGTTCTGGGAAATTTTTAAGTATTTTGAAGAGAAGACAAAAATGGCTATAGAATTCTTGGTTTTTGATCCAAGATGTTTGGCTTAATTTATATTTCCATTTCTTAATCTATTATATTCTAATTTTATTTTGTTAGGCTACGATGTAACCTGATTATGATGTTATGAATTTCATGATTTTTATATTTTATAAGTGATTTCCTTCATGCAAGTTATATATTATTATGTTTAATGCTTTTAAATGATTGTTCACCATTTGAATGATCTAATGTGCATGTTTAAGATTGAGAAATGATGATATGTAATTGCTCCTTATAATATATAATCATGAATTAAATGTGGATATAAATATATCATATTATTTGTGTGGCTTTTAGTGATAAGGTGGTCCAAAAGATTAATTATAAACTGAAAATGTTCACAAATTTTAATGCACTTTATTTATTTAAATTCATATAGAGATATAGTGGATTGATAAACTGAGTAAGTTTGCTATATCCAAAGATAGGATAGTAAAAAGATTAGAAAATTCCACAATCATATATTTGATATCGTTCTTATACTCGTAATAATCTGAAATACATATTTAGTGGCTAAGGTAAAATTGGATGCTTTAACGTATTTATTTGATTGATTAACTGCTTTTAGTTATGAAATTTTGCTTCTAAGATTGCCAATTTTAATTTATTCTCAATTTTATCTTGATCTATTAGATAATTTTTATAATCAGTACATTTTTTATATTCAATTGGCTTATTAAGGGATAAATTTAATATAAGTCTTAAAACTTGTCATGAAAGTACAATTGAGTACTAAAATTTTAAAAAGTGCTATTAAATCCTAAAATTTATCACAAAACCGCAATTGAGTTTTAAAACTTTAAAGAATACAATTAAGTCATAAAAATTGTCAAATGAGTATAATTGACTTATAAAACTTTCAAAAAGTGCTATCTTCGAAATGACTTGATTTGATCAATTTGATAAATTTTAGGATTTGATTATACTTTTTGAAAGTTTTAAAACGTAATTGCACTTTCATAACAAATTTTAGGACTTAATTTCTTTTTTGAAAATTTTAAGACTTATTTACACTTTGTTGACAAATTTTAGGACTTCTAATGCGCTTGTCTTGTTTAATAATCATCAATCTCTCTAGGATGATATCTTTTCTTATCATTATATTACTTGTTCAATGCGTTCATTTGGCATTTAGGAATTTATGAACATGTTCCTAATTAGGCTGAAATCCTATTAGAATGTGCAACCAACCTTAAAGAGATTCAGTATTTCTTAAGTTAGTGTTAAGTGGATACAGAGAGATCGGACCTTCCCTTCGCTTTCTCCCCGCACATATCCACAACTTCTCACTCATAAATTAGACATATGATCCAGCGAATCAAGGGATGGAGAAAAATAGCTATGTCATCGCGGTGGAAATAAGTTATCAGACTCTATTCCTTTCGAGGTAAATGAATATCATAAATCCTTTAACGAACATAATGCCAAGTCGGATTGGTATCTCCATAAGTGAAAATGCTTAACTATGTGGTTTACACTAGATTTGTTAAAATGGATCATAGACCCATTTTTTAAATAACTATAAATTGATTTAAACCCAACTCTATGGGTCATAAATAAGTTTAATATGGGTGTTAAGTGGATTCACAAATCACTTAAACCCAACTCACCTCTAAAGCTTTTTCTTCACTCTCTCATCCTTACTCGATCTCGTGTTCGCTTGTTCCTTACTTTCACCTAAGTTTAGGTATGGGTTTTCCTAGATATAGTTGAATATAGAAGTGTTTTAGCAATATCAATTAGATTGAATATGTGTTGGGTATGGGTCATTAGATTTATTGCACGGAAGTGAGTCAAAACGTGTTAATGGATTAATTTGGATCGAACTATTTTCGATCCGACCTAACTCCTTCCATTTGACTAGTCTAGTTTACACCTCATCGATCCTTGAAGAGAAAAGGAAGAAAAAAAAAATTAAAGACTTGTTTAGGATCAACAATATATAGATGGAACCACTGCCCTTAGCGGCACGGTTGGCTTAGGCTTTCTCCCCTCACTAAGGGGAAAAGTTCAAATCTCGGAAGCGACGTTAGGGATTCTTATTTGGAGTACGTAGTGGTAGGTCCTATAGTCGCTGGGCTTACAGGATTTCTGGGTTATAAAAAAAAAAAAAGAAGAAGAAAAAAACAATATATAGATGGAGTTGATTAGCAGTTGATTAGCAGTGGAGATCATCATCTACATTGGACGACCGAGTGTCCGCCGCCATGTGGTGAGCATTTGCGGATGATGATCTACAAGACCCGCAATATCATACCGATCGATTGTGTCGGGGGTCGCATACTACTCGCATATCAAAAGCTTTGTTGTCGGTTTCACATTCTCTTTCTCGTTTGGATGGGATTCATGCCAATCTCATTTGTTCAGTGTGAAAGCAAATAGAAATGGTATATCAAGGCAGTTCACCTCCGATGAATGTGGTCACGGGATGGCGGGATGGCCGGAGTTGATGAGGGAAGTAGCCATTAGTCAATTGGCTTTTGGTTTAACCATTTCCTTTTGTCATCTTCCCTTTACGAAATGCTTTCAGAGCATCACGCAATGGTATTTTTATATCAGTCGTCCGGCCGGTATTACTGCCTTATTGTCTAGATTATCAGCTCTCATGAAGTCAGCTCCTCTCGATGTGAGAGCAGTCCCATGACATCCCACGGGGATATATGATCCGGTCAATGTCGATTGCTTCTAACTTCGAATTTCATTTTGTTGGGATAATAATATGTAAAAACGACAGGATTTCGTAATTTACGTCAACACGAAATCATTAGAGAAATAAAAGAGAAAAATAATGACACTAGAAATTTACGTAGTTCGATTTGAGTATCGGTACCTATATCAACGGGAAAAGTCAGTAATAAATAATCCACTATAATCGAATAATCGAGTTTACAATTGCTCAAACGCTCAAGTGCTTTTTTACACCTAGATTTAACTCAAAACACAAAGTGTTTCTAAATCAACAACTCAATTGACTCATGGCACAAAATTACTATGTGTTCAAGCTCAAAATACAACGCTTTATGTATGCCTGGTTCGCGTACTCTTTCTTGATTGCACTGCAGCTTGACGACGTGCGGCTCCTCCTTTCCTTGAAGGGCTTTCGGCCGCGCACACCTCCTGGACACGTTGCTATATACATATATATATATATATATATAGTGTGCCCAGAAACCTCGCGGACGTGCAGAGAGAAAAACCCTTTCGTAGCATTTTTTATGTTGTGTGCGCGTGTGTTGACTTTTGGGCCCCACAAAGATAACGTCTTTGGCTTCTCCAGGCCTCCGAAGATCACATCTTTCGAATTCCTTCGAATTTTGGGCCCCATGACACCTTCGGTTTATGCAGGCTTCCAAAGATAAGGAAGCAACTCTCTTTCTTATTTATTTATTATTTTATCTTTATTTCCTCTTTTATGCAGCTTCATTCAAAAAGTCTAGCGAATTACGTTTTGCAAACACTTAAACTCAAAATATAATTTAATACATTTTTTTGACGTGATTCTTGAACTTCTATTTTGTCTGCCGTGGCATTAACGAGCATGCCGGCTATAATGTACCAGAACCGAAGATCAAGGGACTTGATCGGCCGAATTCTACTTAGATCAGGGACATGAGCACCCAAATTAAATGTCCAGGGTATCATATTTAAAGGCGAACTGCTTTAGGCAGTAGCCAAATACGATCAAAGAGAAAGAATCGCGTGACCCTCATACGATTATTTATCCCATCCGGTCGCAAAGCGTTCGAGCGGTTCATTTTCGAACTCGCCCGGAAAGTTCAAGCTGTCGACGTGGACTCAGAAGCGAGTGCTTGACGCCGGATAAAACGACATAGACTGATCGGCACCATGACGAAAGAAACCAAATTCAAGTTGCATACTCTTCATGAAACACGCCCACCTATTTCCGACCTTCCCCGGAAGAAACCGGATCCAAAAGAGTGAATAGTTATTAAACTCACTGAGAGAGAGAGAGAGAGAGAGAGAGAGAGAGAGAGGGCATAGGCGGGGCGGGAGCTTGTCCGATGTGATGCTCTATCATGTAGGAGATGTTCGAAGGCGTGTTGGTCGCTCGTGCTTAACTTGATTGGGTGTTGTTGCATTAAATCAAGGTAAATGGCCCACTAATGACACGGGATGCCCGATTTAAAAGAAATGTGGGGTGCGTTCGGGCATAATGAGAAATTTGACGATACAAGTCGTGGGAAGAATATAAAAAAGGAGGACTGGCCTTGTGAATCTGCTCTCAGGTACCCCTCGATCCTAGTGAATGACACATTTTTCTGGGCAAGCATTGACCATCCGTACAATACCTTCACGGGGCGGCTAAGGGAATTCAAGGAAGTGGTAAAATATTCCACAAGAAGGGCGCTGCAGAAATCAAGTGGGGAAAATGTTATGATTAGGGGCGTGCAAATGAACTGGGACTCGCTTGGACTGCCCGAAACTAGTGGTTCTTAAGAGAATCAGTCTGGTTTCCGGTTCCAATTTATGAGAACCAGTAAGGACCGGTCCGATTCCTGATTTCATGGGCGAATCCACTCGCTTGTCCACTTGGACTGGAACGGTTATATTATAATAATATATTAATTTTTATTATTAAAAAAATTTGAAATTAGTAAATCTAAAATATTTTACTGAGCTCGAGCATAATAGCTTCTCCAATTTAGATTATGACAAACACCCATCATGTCATTCGTTCTCTAAGTTAGACAAAAACATTTTTTTTCATAGAACTTGATGTGGATTTTTTCAAACTCGCTCTTGATTCAACCAATTGATGCAAGCTACACTTGAGGTGGTGATGAAAAATTTGAAAGCCTGCGCTGAATCCGAATTTTTCATGGGGGAAACATGAGATTTCAAGGGACTTGTTGTACCTAGAGGAGAAAAGCGGTCTGAAAGGAGCGACATATAGGTACTAGAACGTTTTTTACCTCCTTATCATTGTTTGAGTTAGACTTAATGTTGGCTGCTAGCTTCTGGTTGTGCAAGTCTAGATTGGCAATATTTCATTGATCTTTGATGAGACTGGTTCCATGGATCCACCCAAGAATTGGACCGCACTAGCAATCTGGTTCCCGGGTGGATCCATGCAGCTAATGGACAGTTCCCAATTTTAATTTTTCAGAATCGGTCTTTAGTGGGCGGTTCCCAGTTCTAGGGTGGGAACCGCCCACCGGGATCATGCACACCTCTAGTTATGACCCAACATTTCTCCATTCCATGAAGGCATGGAAGTGAACTCCCTAATACCGAGGTAAGCATGGGGGACATGAGAAGGACGATAGATTAGTGGGAGTAGCGTGAGAAAATGTGTAAGAAATCTGCTAATGAAAGGAATATCATGTGAAAGATGTCCAATTGAGGAGTTGGTCACCTCCGTGCAAATTGGTTTAGATTTCAGGTCCCATGGCCACACCCAATCTGGTTTAGATCTGAGGCTGTCGGGCCTCGATTTGAACTAGATTGAGGGTGTGGCCGAGGCCGACCTTAGATTTGAGGTCAGCTACGGTTGTGATCACAGTGCGTGTGGAGGGAACGTCGGCGTGCCATGTCACTCTCGTTAACACCTAAGCGGCCATGCAGGATCATTTAGATGGAAAAAAAATAATGGCAGACATTTTTGTCCTTCGAGTAATAGCACGTCCTTTTTTTTTTTTTTGGGGACATTGGAGAAGTGACGCCCTTTTTATCCTTGGTATAAGTACATGATTTTTTTCTTCTCGGATTTGAAACGGCAAAAGATCGCCATTGTAGGAAAAGCAAGATGTAGTTGTACCAAAAGCTAGGGAATGATTATTGTAAATTAATGAGATAATAACACAAATGGTCTATGAATTTTAGTCAAATGCGTAATATGATTTCTGAACTTTTAATTTGTTTAATATGATTCATGAACTGAAGCCCGGTGTGTAGTATAGTTTTTGGACTTTTAATTTATTTAACGTGGTCCCTGAATTTTCGGTATATGTTCAACTTAATCTCTAAACCGTATGAATAAATTACAAGTTTAAGGATTACATTTTACATTACTAGAGGTGTTAAATGGGTTGTGCAACCCATTTATGGTATAAATGAGTCATTAATGGGTTAAGCTTTATTTCATAAAGCACCCATAATGAGTTTTAATGGGTCAAGACTAAGATATATGGGTTTTAAATGGGTTAGCTCTCTCGATCCGTTTATGAGCCATTTATCAACCCAATAAAAATGGACCCATTTATTTTCACTCAAAACCTCACCATCTCTCTCTCCTCTCTTTAACTTTACAATTTTTTTTTTAAAAACCAAAATTATAATTATTTTTTTTTTTTTCTTTCTTCTTCCTCCGGTCGCCGGCACGGCGATGGCCGGGCGACCGGTCGGCGAGCCTTGAGCTCGCCGATCTGGTGAGGCGGAGACCTCGCCGATCCGGCAAGACTCGACCCGCCGACGTCGGGCGAGGGCGAGCTCGAGCTTGCCCAAAGCCGAGAGCCTCGAGTTCGCCGGATCTAGAGAGGCGAGGCCTTGCCGACGTTCAGCAAGGGGCGAGCTCGAGCTCGCTCGATGCCAACGGGGCGAGGCCTCACCGACGTCCGGCGAGGCTCGAGCCTCGCAGATCCGGCAAGACTTGAGCTCGCCGGATCTGTCGAGCCACGAGCTCGTCGGCGTCGGCGAGCTCGAGGCTCGCCCATGGCCGGCCGCCCACCATCGTCGTGGCTGGCGGTTGGCTAAAGAAGAAGAACGAAAAGAAAAAAAGAAAAAGAAAATTAAAAATTAAAAATTATATTTAAAAATAAAAATAAAAATATATTTAAAAATTAAAAATAATTAAAATTATTTTTTAATAAAAAATATAAATAATTAAATTTTTATTTTTAAAATAATTATTTTAAAAATTATAAGAAATATTTTTTTGAAAATTTATAAAAAAAAAAATTGAAAAATTATTGATTGGATTTATATTGCTTGGAAGTTTTTTAGTAATATAATCTTAAAAAAACGTAAGAATAAGTTTTCCTAAATTTGATTAAATATGAAAATATTTTATTAATATGGGTCGGGTATGGGTCGAAAAATTTATATTAGACATAAATGGATCATAAATGGGTTAATGGGTCCACTTGGGTCGACCCATTAATGACCTGACTCAAACCTAATCCGACCCACCCGTTTAATAGCTCTACACATTACGCTAAAGTTTATGAATCATTTGTGTTGTTATTTCTAAATTAAGTGTTTAAGCTTTGACTCAACCTACCGGTATTAACAAAGAAGACTCATTCCTAATTCATCATCACCCATCATTAGCAGATCAATGTGCTGGAGGTTGATGCGTCTAAGAAATGCAATCTACAATATCAACAAAAGAACTTGTATTGAACTTCCATCTCAACAAGTGTGCGCAACATGCACAGCCCTCAACATTGACTCGAATTCGCAAAGGGCCGAAGAAAATTAACAGAATGCGTGAAACGATACAAGTACATTCCTCTCTTTCAACTCCAATGGCGAACTGTGGCCAATTTCTTTCCTTTGCCTTTCATTTTTGTTCATTCCTCGTGTTCTTGGCAATGCGAGAGCCCTTTATGAAGCAGAGAGGGCAAGTTCAATCGTGGTTCAGGAAGAGACCTTGGAGGCATCCTTGTTGGACCTGTTGTACTTCATGTGGCTCTTGACGAGCTGGCCGGCCGCAAGAGCTGACATCAGAGAGAGCTCTCCTGCGAGGACCGAGCCAGCCACAACGGTGGCCAAGAGCCTCGAGTTCGACCCTGGCACTTCTCTGTTGGCCCCCTTCACTCCGAGCAGGTTCAGGCACGCCGATTGCGAGGCAAGCTGAGTCCCACCTCCAACTGTTCCCACCTGAAACGAAATAAGGCAATTTTTTTCATGCTAGATACAAATTCTACGTCCATCAACTAAGAATTCCCAGATTGCGAATTCTTGAACTAATCATTTTGTACTGTCAGAATCTAGGAAAAGCGAATTTACCTCAATCGACGGCATCGTGACGGAGACATGGAGGTCCTTGCCGTCGTTCACAGCTTCCATCATAGTAATGCAATGAGAGCTTTCCACGTTCTGGGCTGGGTCTTGGCCCGTGGCAATGTAGATCGCCGTGACGATGTTGCTGGCATGGGCATTGAACCCTCCAAGGGCTCCAGCCATTGCGGAGCCAGTCAGGTTCTTGAGCATGTTGAGCTCGACCAGCGCCTCCACACTGGTCTTGAGTACCTTCCTCACCACGTCACCCTTGATCACGGCTTCGCACACGACCGATTTTCCTCTCCCTTCAATCCAGTTCACGGCTGCGGGCTTCTTGTCCGAGCAAAAGTTGCTGGAGATCCCCATCACGTCCATGTCGGGGTAGTCCTTCTGCAGGAAATCCATGATGTTCTGGACTCCCTTCGAGACCATGTTCATCCCCATCGCGTCACCGGTGCTGCACAAGAACCTTAGGTAGAGGTTTTTGCCAGCGATCGTGCCCTTGATGCTCTGAAGCCGGGCGAATCGGCTAGAACTGCAACAAACAAATCGAGTTGAACGTCCCAATTGTACATAGCAGAAACACCAAGCCAACTATAGATTGTAAAGAGCAAATTTTGCAATTCCAGGATTGAATTACTAATCAGGACTAATCAAGACCGAGACCAACCTGTTGAATACAGAGGACAGGGCTTTGAAATTTGCAGGGCTCTCCAGGTAAAATTTCAGCTCTGCAGCCCTCTTCGCCGACCCGAAGCGCACGACCGGCGCCCTCGTCATTCCATCCCTCAGGAGGATGCTGTTTGCGCCACCAGACATCGCGATCGCCTTACAGCCCCGGTTGGTGCTTGCGACCAGGCACCCTTCAGTCGTGGCCATCGGCACCGAGTACTCCCGCCCGTCAAGCGCCAGTGGCCCTGCGATCCCCACAGGAATCTGCATGTACCCAACCGGCATCTCGCAGCACTGCCCGAGGATCGACTCATAGTCAAACCCTTCCAGTGGCAATCCAGCAAGCGACTTCCCAGTCATCCTCTGCAGTGCCTCACGGCGGACTGCAGCAGCCCTCCTGCAGTCCCCAAGCTTTGACTCCAGCGAGTACGACGGAGTTGTCCCCGCCACCACCGAGGCGATCACCTCCTCGTCCTCTTCAGTCAGATCGATTTGCTCATCCCATTTCTCGGTCTCAACCGGCTTTGCCTTTGGAGCAGCGGGCTTAACCGGGTCGACATCCAACTTAGGGGTCTCGCCATCAAGGGCCTGGCCGCAGGGGGCCTTCTGCAAAAACCCCTCGGCAACGACCGAGACCCCCTTCCCGTCCTCGCAGTCGTCGGCCCAGAGGTCAGAGGGGGGCCGAAGGAGGAGGGAACGGAAGAAGTCGACCCCGAAGAAGATGAGGAGGTAGACGAAGGAGGCGGCGAAGGCGACGAGGGCAGCAAGCTCGCCGGCGGAGAGGACGTGGAAGGGGGAGGAGGAGCGCATCTTCTCGTGCCACCGGGAGAGGAGGTAGCAGAGGAGGGTGAAGAAGGCAAAGATGACGGAGGCGTTGAGAAGGTAGAGGGAGGGCGGGACTTTGAGCGGCGTGTCTTCGTCGACGTAGTGCTTGAGCGGTGAAGGTGAGCGTTTGGATTTGGGTTTGGGGGAGTCGACGGCCTTAACGGGCTTGGATGGTCGCCGGCGAACGTCCATTGCGTGTGTAGAGAGAGAGAGAGAGAGAGAGATTGGCTTGACGTCTGAGGTTTTTCTTGATGGTGGAGGAGGGAGCCTGGGTTCAGTGGGGTATTTATAGGAGGGAGGGAGGGTGGGTGGGAAGCAGGAATCAAAAAGAAATGAGAGGAAAAGTGCGGCTCTTTGTCGTATTGTCTTTCGAGGCTTCGATGATGTTTGGATTCTGGTCTGATTTATGATTATGAGGCAAAAGAATACCTAAGTATTGAAATTTGGCACAAGATGGCGCTTAAATACCTAAAGTTAGGAAATTGTCATTTTTCTTTTAAAATAAGACACTCGAGTGTTACATCCGCAAATTCCACTGAAAATCTTACGTGATAATTTTTTATTAATTTTTTCGCTTACGTGATTCGCCGGAAAGTTGACTCAACAAATAAACACAAAAACGACATCATTTTGGCACAATTCGAATTTTAATAAAAAATTAATTAAATTTCAAATTAGAAAAGGGACCGCTGCCGCCTACTGTTCATCTTCCTCCTCCCTTCCTTTTTTTTTTTTTTTTTAAAAAATTTGGTTTTAAATTCAATTTAATTAATTTTTATATTAATTATTTACCACGTTAGTATCAAAATGACATCGTTTTGGCATTGTCTAGTTACATCAGTGTGCAAAACGGTGTCGTTTTGCACTAGACTCATCGGAAAATTGCCACATTAGTGTTTTAGCAGGATTTTCTCGCCGGTGGCATTTAACTAATCTATTTTACTCCGATTTTGTCACTTAAATATCACTTTTTTTAACTTTTAACACTTAAGTGTCCTTTTTATGTCAAGTTTTGACACTCCATGTGTCGTTGTGTCGATTTCTAACCACGTTTTGATTCATCTTTTGTTAATTTCTCTTGCTTCAGTTCACTATCTTGTAGCGGCAGTAGTACGTTGCTGCGATCCTCGGTTTTGGATTCCGACCGCGACGGTGACATTGGAGGATACACGGAGACGGTGACCACTCTTTTAAAATTTCAAAACTATATATAAAAAAGGAGAGTTTCGCTTGACTAGATAGCATTACCAAATTTGCCAAGCTTGGCATTGTTGTAACTTGAAGAAGAAACAAGATAAGATGGACACGGATTTTCTACCATTTTGATGCTAACCTTATCCCACGACCTTCTCTATTTTGTTAATTTATGTCAAAAATCTTTTAAGAGGAGATAAGTGTCCCAAAGTGGACATATTAAATGTGCTTGAAAATTTGATTTCTCATACTTACCTCTCTTACCACTCATCATCCGTTCATTTACTCTTTTACCTTTTGCGAGAATAATGACATGTGGGTCTAATAAATTTTTTTCGCTTTGTGCAATGTGGCCCTTTGATTTCCCTTTTCATACAGTTGGATCTTTGAATTTTTCCGTTTTTGCAATACCAGTCCTTTTGCCCGGTACTAGGACGGAAAATGCTAATATAGTAGTCGGACCATTAAGTACATACGTGACTTGTATGTTAGCGCCGCATCAGAGCTATTGCCTCAAACAGTTGCAAAAGAATGAAAAAAGAAGGCCTAAATAAAAAATAGATGAAAAACGAAAGTCAAAAACGAAGAGAGAGACATGCGGACTTGGGCAATGGGGGCCGTATGTCTCTCTTCGTTTTCGACAAGGATCACAAGAGTGCCAACCCACAGCTCACCCGTGGCTTGGCAATGCCCCGGCACCGCTACTAATTATCCACAAGTGCACATACTAGACCTAACAAAGGGTTTAACAGTGATGCTCAGGCTGCCGTCATGTTCATCTCCATCTTCATCTTTGCCTTTCTCCCTGCGCGCTAAATTTCGCCCGCAGTCGAGCAAGCGTTACCCATATCTAGGCAGGGCGGCTTGCGAATCAGTGTGTATTCGCACATGGGAGAAAGAGAGAGGTCGACAAGGGAGTTGCAGCCAATTGTCGGCCTAGCCAGTGTTTTGCAAGGACCTCAGTCCCTCGCCAATCACCTCCAATGGCTAACCCTTTGGCGAGGATCCCCTCGCTAGATTTGCAACTGTAGATTTGCTGTGATGGCCACAACCCTCGCCTAGATTTGGTGCATTGTAACTAGACCGCGCGGAGGAAGGCGGCTCAGTGGGCTTAAGTCGAGGAGTTGAAGACTGACCAGTAGGAACCACGCCGTCAGGCTGAGAACTTGATCCAACCATTTGATCAAAATAGGAGCTTGGAAGGAGAGGAAAAAGGGATTTGGTTTTGCTATCCGAGGTTGGTTTATCCTTTTTTTTTTTTTTTTTCAGATCGTGCTATTTCCATCCTCTATATGACTAAATTCACTCAATTTTTACCAAAAAGACAAAGTCACCATCAATCGTTTAATTGTCATCTAAAGTAGTAATCATAAATTTATTTAATTTCCTTATATTTACAATTTCATATTTGTTTGGTTTTGTTTATTTTTGGAGGCTACATTCTCTTTTTAATGTTCAGAGTTTACTTCAGTAGGAATTATTTTTGTTGAAAAGAAGAATTTACAAAGAATCTAATTTTTTTGTCTACGTTGTCAAGCAAATTAATGGATCAACTATTTAGAAAAATTTTAACATATATTTTTTATAACACAATTACTTGTTAATAAACTTTCACTTGTTGTGCATATCACCATAGACACTTTTTTATTAGTTGTCTTTTATACACATATACATATAATGGAATGATAGGATGCAAAAAAAATAAAAATATTTGTTATATTTTCCAATGTAAAATTTCAAAAGATGAAAATTTAATTAAATCAAAACATTACTTATAATAATATATATTTTTAAAAATCCAATGAAATCCTCATCATATTAGATTGACAAGTATCAATATATTTCATAAAATGTTTACGTAAAAATAGCAAAATATTTCATTGTACATTACTTTTTAATGTTGATTATTTTAGTATATTCATTGATACTCCTATAACATTCTACATGCTTTGTGTAAAAATATTTTGGCAATAGTGACGAACAAAGATAATGTCTTTGATGTCATAAATTAAGAGAGTTCTTGGAAATTTCTCTTTTCAACAAAAAATATTTTTATGGAAGTAAAATCTAAAAATAAAAAAGAAAAATAGTGCCTTTTTTTTTTTTTTTTTTTTGGTATGAGAAACGTAGTGCCTTTAACATACATGGGTACCTACAATATGCAAAAATAAAACATGTGAAATACTTAATTATAGCAACTAAATCTTAAATAGAAATAAAAATAAACAAATATAAGAAGGAACGGGCCATCACTACAAATTGCAATAAAATGATCAAGGGCAATTATGTCTTTTTAGTGAAAATGGAGCAGATTTAGTCGTATATGGAGTCAAAATAGTGTCACCCTTTTGTTTTTTTGGGTTGAGAAAGTAAGTTGAACATCATGAATAGTGATAAAGGAAGAGAGAGAATCCAAACCTTCAGTGGTGAGAAATGAATGATATAGATTAGGGTATATGAAAATTGACGCTTCGAGATTTGCTATGAGTTGGCCCTGATTGACCAACAAACTAAAGGTCACAATCGCTTTTAGTTATGTTGCGATTGACGGGAGATTGCGCTAGCCAATCCAATAGCCTAGAGTAATTGGCGATGTAACTTCCTTTGCATGCCTAGCGCATATCTTGTAGTAAAACAGAAGTTGATGCGATGGGTGTCAGTTACCTCAATATTTGTCGATTGAGATGTTGGTCGTTAATTTTGATGGTCCAAATTGGTGACGTCTTGTGTTGTTCTATGTGTTTCGCATCTGTCCCCATGGCAAAAAGGGAAAATACGTGAAAGCCATATATTCTCAACCTATCAAGTAGCCTATCAAGTGTTACAGGCGTTTCTAATTGAACAGTTGACTCGTGACACTTGATCTATCAATACCGACAAGTTAAATAGCACAACCGGATGGGAAGACCCATTGAAACATGATTTCAATGTCAAAGCAGTTCAACTTATAGCACTTGACAAGACATTAATTTAAAATCACCTCAGTAAAGGTGAGAACAGTGCAATGCTATCTAAAAGGCTAGACATACATTGATTTCCATAGACGGTTCAAATTCACTCATTGAGCCATCTCATACACTTATCATTCGAAGATCACCACCTCTCAAGTATTACCCAACGGCCTACTAGAGGGTACCCAATAAATAGTGATTCAAGCATACAAGACTGGCCATATTCGTCCCTCTCTCTCTCTCTCTCCGTGTCTCTGTCTCTCTGTTCCCTTACGAGTGGGGAGTTCATTGGGTAGAAATTCTAGACGCCTGAACTCGATTTTGGTGTAGGTCAATTTGCCAGCGCAAGCTCCGGCGAAGTTCGCGAGTTCCGTTTTGAGCATCAACACCATAGATGACAAAAATGTTTGAACAAAATCAGTAAGCTTATAAGTCATGAGCACTAGAAACCCATAGAGCGTCATGACCCTCTCCCAAATCTAGGTGAATATTCTTTCCTATGAAGGGAGGGAGGGAGGGGGAGAGAGAGGCTCAACGGCAGGCTTTGCTATGTCAGAGGCCTGACCAGAATCCTCTCCGTCTCTTACGCTGGTATGTAACCCCGCTTCCCCCCACGAGCCAAGATTGCACAAGCAAGCGTATCCGCCTCTATCAGTGCTTTCATGCGCCACATCAAGCTTCAATTCTTCTCCTCATGAGTCAATTGCCCCATTGCCGGTGGTTGCCAACACTCCTAGCCCACATCCGGGAGAGGGTCGCAGACCTTCGCCAAGGCATTGGTGATCCTGTTAACCATTGTCAATGGCCCTGTTTGGTTCAGCATTCTCAAGGGGCTTTTAGCCCAAAGCCCATCGGGAAAAAATTTAGATATTTGGTTCAACATTTGGAGGTGTTCTTGGCCAAATACTGGCCTTTGAAATGTTGAAAGCCCAAAGCAGGTGGGGACCTGCTTTGGGCTTTCAACATTTCGAAAATGCAAGTCCACCTCTTCTACTATTCATCCGTTGACTTCTTCTTTTTTTTTTTAAAACGATCATCTTCCCCACACTCTAACTGCCGTTGATTGGTGACGGAGTTTCATTGGATTTTATTTTTATTTTTTAAAAAAATAATAAAAACCCTTTACAAATATTAGGTTCACCTTCTTTTTTTTTTGTCATTTTTATCTTTTGACAATCAATAGCCCGACTTTTTATCAATACACTAGAATGATTTTTAATTAACGAAGATGATTAATACTACAATAATTAAAAAAATTTATTCAAAGTTGAAAACAAACCTAAAAAACCCTAGGCCAAAAGTTGGCTTTGCATCTAATCTATAATCAAATTCTTTTAATATAATTTTTAAATAAATTTAATAATATATATCTTTTATATTACTCTCAACATGAAAATGTAAAAGGTTATAGTCATTGTTTCTTTTTTTGCAATTTTAAAAATACTAAAACTAAAAACTTAATTTGATCACACTAAAAATGCTTTTCAAATATATGTTTACCAAATAATCTTGCATTTCCTTAAAGCATTTTCAGTTATAGTTTACCAAACAGTCTAGCATTTCGGAAAACCCCTTTACCTCAAACGTATTTGCATTCTTCCAAGGACATTTCCTCAAAGCCGAACCAAACGGGCCCAATGCCCCCACTAACGATGGAGCGGTGTCCGTCTAGTAAGTATTGACACTCTTCGGGAACTGTCATGTAGTGTCAAATACTCCGACATGATCTGACACGCTCCAACATGTTCAATAGGCATCAGAAAATCCAACACGTTGTCAACTCTCTTGACACGTGATTTCAACATGCATAGGGTAAATTTTAAAATAAATCAATAAAAGAGGAGTCGGAATGTATATATGCAAATAATAATAATAAAAATAATAAAGGGGGAAAAGAAAGAATTTTTTGTTATAATTGATGGTGAATTGTTAATTTTTTTAACTTGTTGTTAAATGTTAAATTTAATAGTGGAATGTGAATTGATTGTTTTTTTTTTTTCCTTTCAAGTTTTATGGATTATTGGAATGGAATGTAGTTGAATTTTGTCATATTGAAACAATAATTGATATCAACAAATGGTGAATTAATATTTTTAGTGTAAATTCATTCTAAACTTTTATTTATTTATTTATTTATTTATTTGTGAATTTAAATCAAATTAATAATCATAAAAATTATAAACGTATCTATCGCGACCTCTCTTTTTCGTTCGGGGAAAAAGGAAGAAGGTTTAGGGTATTTGCCTAAAGAGGCGGACCAATGGCCTTAGATTAGGTGCGAGCTCTCCCAAGCCCATACCGCGCGACGTTGAATTTTGTTTTTTAGTTCTTAAGAATCTATGTAATTCTAGGAGTCACCACTAGCCTATTGGGGTCAGCTAGAAACCAATCAAGACACGAGAGTGTTGTCTCGATTTCTACACAACCAAAGATTTCTAGGAACGGGGACTTGTTTACACCAATGTTTCTATTAGCGCCCTTGCGGTACCACTAACTTGGAAAGTTGTTTATCTAAATGGCCACACAATCATGATTACCAATTATAATCATTATGAAACTACTAAGGCCTTGTATGTTTGTGTTTTTTTTTTTTGTTGTTCATGAATAGATTTTTGCTTTTTTGTTTCCGGAAACAAAAAAAAAAAAAAAAAGAAAAGCGTTTGTTTGTGTTTTTGTTCAAAATCCATTTTTTTGTTCTTGGAACAAAATTGGAACGGAAATAAGAAACAAAAAAAGTTATTTTTTTGTTCCGGAAACACTTCGAAGAACAAATTTTCTCTCTCCTTTTTTCTTCTCTTTTTTTCTTTTTTTTTCTTCTTCTTTTTCTTTGGCTGGTCGTCGGCCTCGGCCATGGCCGTCGAGGGCCAACGAGGCCAAGCGTCGCCGGCCCCGGAGAGGCTCGACCTCGCTGGCCCTTGGCGAGGCTCGGCCTCGCTGGATTTGGGCGAGGCTAAGCTCGCCCAGCCAAGGTGAGGCCAAGCGTTGCTGGCGCCGGTGAGGCTCGGGCTCGCCCGGCCAAGGCGAGGCTGCCGGCCCCATCGGCCGCCGGCCTCGGCATGGTCGGCGACCGGCCAAAAGAAGAAAAAAAGAAAAAAAAAAAGAAAGAAAAAGGAAAAATAAAAAAATATTAAAAAATTAAAAGAAACAAAAAAAGAATATAAATTTACCAAACGTGTTTCTATTCATTTTTTATTCCCGGAATAAGTTTACCAAACACTTTCGGTCAAAATTGTTCCTCGGAATAGAAATAGTTTTTTCTATTTCTGTTCTCTGGAACAATTTTTGAATAGAAATGTTACCAAACGCGTCCTAAGTGTCTATGCAAATGTTTTTGTAAGTTTTTTTTTTTTAATGTCTAAACTAATCCTAACATAATTTAGAAAAGGGTTAATACCCTAAAAAACCCCAAACTGGTACGCTTGTGACAAATTTACCCCAAACTATTTTTTTGACCACCAAAAACCCCAAACTGGTACATATGTGACAGATCTACCCTCCGTTAGCTTCCGTTCGATTTTTCCGTTAATTTTGCTGACGTGGTTGCTGACGTGGCAAACCATGTGGAAATTCATAAGTTTAATACCATTAAAAACCCCAAACTGGTATATTTATGACAAATTTACCCCAAACTGGTATATTTATGACAAATTTACCCCAAGTTGGTATATTTACGACAAATTTACTCTAAATTAATTTTTTTTCGATCATAAAAACCTAAATTGGTACACGTGCGGCACATTTACCCTCTTTCAATTTTCCCAAATTTGACTGAGTTGTGATGTCCAATCAATTTTATTTTCCAGATTACTCTAACATTGCCTCCGTATCATTAATACTTGATTTTTTTTTCTTTTATTTGGGAAAATTGAAAGACGGTAAATGTGTTGCACGTGTATCAATTTAGGTTTTTTATTATCGAAAAAAATTAATTTAGAGTAAATTTGTCGTAAATATACCAACTTGGGGTAAATTTGTCATAAATATACCAGTTTGGGGTAAATTTGTCATAAATATACCAGTTTGGGGTTTTTAATGGTATTAAACTTATGAATTTCCACATGAATTGCCACGTCGCAATCACGTCAGCAAAATTAACGGAAAATCGAACGGAAGCTAACGGAGGGTAGATTTGTCACATATGTACCGCTTGGGGTTTTTGGTGGTCAAAAAAATAGTTTGGGGTAAATTTGTCACCGGTGTACCGCTTGGGGGTTTTTAGGGTATTAACCCTTTAGAAAATAAATTTACACTCATATTATTGAAAAATAGTGCGGTAAATAAACATTCAAGAAATTGAAAGGACTTGAAAGTAATGCGGAAAAGAAAGACCCGATACAAGTCGGGCAAATAATATTACATGGCCTTGTTATCATGCCTCGGGACAAGACCCTCGTGAGCGAAATGGGAATTTAAATATGCATGATATTACTCTAAATGCATGAAATTACTCTAAATAATTTTAATCTATGGAAAATGGATTATTTATAAAAAAATGATTATAAAATATCGAAATAGCATTAAATTAGGAAAAATGACCTTATAAAATTAATAAAATTTCATATATGTCATTTTTGCCTTAATTTGATGCCATCTATCACTTTTATATTTTTTTGAATTTTTTTGAATTTTTTTGGATTTTTTGGATTTTTTTATTTATTTTAAATAATAATAATAATCCCCTAAACCAAAATATGCTAACATTGAACAACACATCACATGAATATCACAATAATCAAACTCACATCGACCCTCTCAAAATCAAAACTTGGTTCCGACATTTTATTGAGTACTTGGCTTGCATCAAATCTCTTCAAAACAGCTTCTTCAGGCCATGTTCGTGGCCGTCAATTTCGACCCATAAGCAATCTCATGTGAAAGAAAAGTATCAAGGATATACTATTATATGCAAAGAATAGGTTTAGCTAGAGATCACAGCCTAAAACACGCAAGAACCAAGCTGAAAACGACCTCCAATATGTAGGTTGGGGTTGTTTTGCAAATCTGATGGTGAACCCAAGTCAAACAGACATATCATATGCTCAGATTGAAGACCCGACAGCCATCACATATAACATTTATATGAAATATCACTCCATCCAGATGAAAATAGGTAACATTTACTTTCAAATGCAACAAACATCACCGAAAACGATTAATCGGACGCATCAAAACGAACTCTTCAAGAAGCATACATGCATGATCTATGCTGGCCAACCATGTCTCAATGTGGAGTGGCTTGGTTTTTGGCTCACATTATGGGCGGTTTCATGGTTCACAAGGAGATTTAAAGACTAAACCGGGTTATCCTATGCATGATTTATACTCCCATATAACATTAATCAAAGTCACAACGACAAAAAACGCATGCAAAGGGGGAGGAACAAGTCAAGCATGTAGGGGTATTGGAGAGGCTTTAAACACTTGGAAATATTTCAACCTCGAAAATCAGTTCTTCAGACTAGTTTTCCTCTTGATTTTCATGATCAAAACATGTTCAAACTCAAACAAAAATACATTTAAGATGCTTACCTTGCTTCCTAGTTTCGTTTTCAAGTGACTCCTGTCGAGGAAACGAGAAATTATCCTCCGGGGCACGTGGAAAATGGCTCATTCAAATTGAAAGTGAGATCTGCAGAAGAAAAAACTGACAACAAAGATTTTCGTTGACCTCCAAAATTAGGCTTTAGAACCTCTTTTGTTGGCCAAATCAAAACCAACCAAAACTATATGTATTATAGTTTGACTTGTACTCATGGATTTCCTCATTTGTCTCTCCCTTTTCTAAAAAACACTCACTTTTCCTCGCTCGTAACCAACTAGGCTCAACACTTAGAAAAATCTTAGGACTCCCTGGGCCCGCCAAGAGGGTGGTTTTCGGGGGCTTTGGGAGACCTTCCCGAACTCCATTTGGGACGTGCGACTTATGGATAGAAAGATCTTTGAGTGAAGTTTCACTCTCTAGTTGAAGGTTTTGGCTAATTGTTGCCGCAGGTGTGTGAAAATTCCACTTTTCTCTCTCAAGGTTGGTCTGGAATTTCTGGGTTTTTTTTTCGTTTTTTTTTTTTTTTTTTTTTTTTTTTTCTGGAGTTGCTTCTGAGGGTGTTTTTGGGTATGATTCCGAGCTCTCTCTTGTTCTTCTCATCCTCTCCCTCTTATCCCTCAAACTAGCATGCTTCATAGATCTTATCCCCTACATTAAATGATCTCTTGACCAGCTTTTTTGCCCTCCTACTAGGCCTACCAACTAAGCAATCCAACCACTTTTTGACAGTCAAAATTTTCAAATTTTGCAGATGTTGAGTATGCCGATTTTGCTGCGACTTTCCCGTGCTTTCAGCAGCTTATCCCTGGCAAATTTTTGTCCACTTGTACTACTAATCATGGTCTTCCATCATGTGCAAAGATCAGGTTGTTTAGGCAGCTGAGGAGGATATGATGGGGCCACCAAGTTGCTTACTCAGCAACTCCGAATTTAGACCAACTTGTGGACTGAGATTTGTCAGCTGGTTTGGGTGCTTTAATCCATGAATTTGGCTGCGATTTTTGATCAATTAGCAAGCTCAAGTAGAGTAGTTTAAGACCTCGACCATATTTTGCAATTTACCCATCCAATTTTGCAAGAAAATCCCTCAAAGTTGACAATTTTCTTATCCGAAAATACTCAATTTAATATAAATTTGGTCCTTTTGGCCCAATTTGATTGATTCGACCTGACCCAAGTTCAATTTCAACTTAATTGAGGACCAAGATGATGATTTAAGGGCTCGGGAGAGATTTTACAAAATTTTCGAATTGGTCCCTCAACTTTTGAAAATTGCATTTTGGCCCCAACTTGCCGTTTTATTTACAATTTGACCTCCTAGGCTTGGCTAGTCACATTTTGATCATTGGCCCCATCTTGCTTCTCTTTTTTTTTTTTTATTAATTAATTATTTTAATTTTTTTTTTAGGAAAGACATCTTCCATTAAAAAAACTATACTAAACACCTAGGTAATCTATATGCGAGAATTTGACATGAAATATTTATGTGGAAAAACAAATTTTCCATTTTTCGGAAATGATTTTTTTGGTAAAAATTTAGGTGTCGACGTATCTTAACGAGTCGGAATTCTCTCTCTCTCTCTCTCTCTCTCTCTCTCTCTCTCTCTCTCTCTCTCTCTCTCTCTCTCTCTCTCTCTCTCTCTCTCTCTCTCTCTCTCTCTCTCTCTATTTATTTATAGAAATGATGTGTCATGTCACTTGTTATGCGTTCGTATAAGGGCTATTTAGGTAGCCACAAGAGAGAGGGTTAGGGCCAACCCTAGCACTTGCATTTTTTTTTTCTTTTCTAAATTTTTTAGTTTTCTTAATTTTTAATTAAAATTTAGATTGAAATTGTCTTTGGAAGAAAATGCCCTTGATCGATTGAAATATTTAATCAACCGATAAATTCAAGCCTTTATTTGAAACTACCATGATCACTTCAGTCCCTTATTTAAAACATGATCCACTTAAGATCCTTATTTGAAAAATAAGAATATTTTTAGGCCATTTTTAGGCCTTTATTTGGAATTTTTCCTACTGTGGATAATGGAGAAAGTAAAAAAAAAAGCTAAAACATGATTAAAAAGGACTAAATCCTTTCTAACCAAAACGCTACGTATATATCATTTAAAATGTAAGCTAATAAAAGAAAAAACTTCATGTTGGAAGTGCATTATTAAAAGGACGAACGTCCCATCTAAATATGATCTTAAATATGATTAGAGAATCTATAAAATTTGCGAACCCTAGCTTTATATGGTCCGACAAACTTTCTTCCCTAGTTTAGATGATCAAACAGTTTCTGTAGTTAAGGAAAGGTAGGTTTTTTCTTCATATTCTGAAAAGCAGTCCATTGCATGTCTACGTGCATGCATTAGTATGACGTCATAAATCCAAGCAATCACATGTAGTAAAACATACGCAGGGAATGTTAATCAAACTCTCTTTACCGTCAACTAGCTAAGCCTTACCGCACCATCTTAACTATATATGTTATTGTTCCTGGTACTTGATACCCTCTTCGATTTTCAGGTTGTTTCTTGAATGATGAATCAAATCCAACCAAACCTCATCTACATTAAAATGGGACAGCGAAAGTTAATCAGACTCTACATTTACTCTCTGTGGATACCATTGTTTGATCTATTAGTTGATCGACAGCACGATGACGACATGTCCTATTTGATAAAAGTCCTTATGAAATGTAGCACGAATGTGTGTGTCTATATATATATATATATATATATATATATATATATATATGCGAATCAATTTATGATCTAACAAAGTCTCGAGGTATATCTGCATTAGGTGTTTCGACATTGCTCTTCTTTGGGGTTTGGACAACTCCGTTATTAATAAGGTGGTTCATTAGGAAAGCTCCGCGTTTATTCGTTTTGAGAAAGGTACATAATATTAAAAAAGGCATTAAATTCGCACATGCGCACTATATAGGGAGAACGAGTAGCCAAATGTTGACCTAATGTGTGTGCGAAAGAAATAAATGATTGGTCATCAACCCAATGCAAAAAAGTCTACTGTGGCTGGCGCCAAATTCACTACACTAAAGCAATAAATTGTAGCACAATGCGCTTCAGCTTGAAGCACATGATGAATTCAATGTGCAATATCGAGAAACATTGCATCTCAACTATGGAAAAAAGACAATAAAAATGTTACAACTTTCATACAGTAATCATATTAATGAGGGAGCAGGATTTTGTTACTTGCACACAGTATATAGCACACCTAATGGCTTGTCAAATAAATATATTATAGGATAGGATCGGACAAAAAAATGTGTACAAAAGATAGAGGACTTGGTAATCTTGACAAAAAATGAAATAATCAACAACCCGTTTCTTCTGCCTTTAAAACTCCAATGTAAAACCTCTTCACGCTTCCCACACTCTTCTTCGTCATCATCCTAAACCGTCATCTCCTTCATTGCGGAGAAACGATGCAGATCTTTGTGAAAAATTTAGCAGATATATTATATGATAGGATCAGACAAAAAAAACGGTACAAAAGATAGGCGACTTGGTAATGTTGAAAAAAAAATGAAATGATCACCAGCTCATTTCCCTACCTTAAAAAAACTCCAATGTTAAACCTCTTCACGCTTCCTATATTCTTTTTCGTCATCATCCTTGACTGTCATCTCCTTCATCGCGAAGAAACAATGCAGATCTTTATGAAAATCCCAATAAATATATTATGCGATAGGATCATACTAAAAGAATGGGTACAAAAGATAGATGACTTGGTAATATTGACAAAAAATAAAATAATTACCAACCCATTTCCCCTGCCTTAGAAAACCCTTATGTAAAACCTCTTCACACTCCACACATTCTCCTTGGCCATCATCCTAAGTGATCTTCTCTTCCATCATGAAGAAACGATACAGATCTTTGTGAAAATCCCAAAAATAAATTATACGATAGGATCATACAATAAAAATTGGGTACAAAAGATAGACGACTTGGTAATGTTGATAAAAAATGAAATAATCACCAATCCATTTCCCTGGCCCTAAGGTACCCTCATGTAAAACCTCTTCATGCTTCACATATTCTCCTTGGTCATCATCCTAAACCATCATCTCCTCCATCGCGAAGAAATGATGTAGATCTTTGTGAAAATCCTAATAAATATATTATACGATAGGATTAGACAAAAAAAGGGTACAAAGAACAGACGACTTGGTAATGTTGACAAAAATGAAATAATCACCAATCCATTTCCTCTACCCTAAAATACCCTCATGTAAATCCTCTTCACGCTTCACATATTCTCCTTGGCCATAATCCTAAACCATCGTCTCCTCCATCACGAAGAAATGATGCAGATCTTTGTGAAAGTCCCAATGGGGAAGACCAACGCTGTCGAAGGTTGAGTCGAACGACACCACCGGTTACTTCTTAAATTCCATAAAATCGTAGAACCCATCTACATTACAAAGACTACTACACTCCCACTGAAGCATATTATAACCTAGAATTTTTCTGATACCCATTCATCTATCTTTCAGTTTCACACAGCAAAATTTGCAGGGTTAAGAGTAGACAATGGAGTTAAAACAGTGAGAAATCACGAAAAACAAACACAGGGACTGAAGATAAAAAGAGAGAGTTACGGAATAAACAAAATGACCTATCACATATTTTCTCTGGTCGCTAGCCTTGAGGTCGGAAGTCGATGGGGATGGTAGCACACGGTTTGTTTCTTTGGCCCAAATTTAGAGCCAGTTGATCAATTTGGGGCAGAAATAAATGCCAATTTATAATCATTTTTTGTTGATTAGATTTCTCCGACCAACTGCAAATTTTCTTCCAAAGGAAATCCCTGATGGCAAGAAACATATTTTTTTTTTTTACCAAAGTGATACTTAAGTGATCACTTGAAAAGTTTTGGTACTAAAGTGAGCATGGTAAAAAAGTTGCTGTATTAAAAGTTTTGGTACCAAAGTGAGCACCATAATAATGTTGTGACACTTCTTATATCATTTTTTCTCTCAACAAGTATACAGAATATGCAGAGCCCTCAACATAGATCGAATTTACAGAGGGTCGAAAAAAACTGAATTGAATGTGTGAAATAATACAAATACGGACAGTGGGTTGTCTCCTCCTTCCCTGATGATCTGTCTTTGAATTCTTTTGCTACCATGGCTAAACTGTGGCCAATTTCTTTCCTTTCTTGTTTATTCCTCGCGTTCTTTGATACAGTGAGCGAAGGTTTTTGAAGCAGAGAAGGGCAAGTTCAGTCATGGTTCAGGAAGAAACCTTGGAGACATCATTGTTGGACCTGTTGTACCTCATGTGGCTCTTGACAAGCTGGCCGGCCGTGAGAACCGACATCAGAGAGAGCTCTCTCGCAAGGACCGAGCCGGCCACAACGGTGGCCAAGAGCCACGAGTTTGACCCCGGCGCTTCTCTGTTGGCCCCCTTCACTTCAAGCAGGTCCAAATGTTCCGACATTACGAGGCAAGCTGAGTCCCACCTCCAACTGTTCCCACCTGAAACGAAAGATGGCAATTTTTTTCATGTTAGGCACAAATTCTACATCCATCATCAACTAAGAGTTCCCAGATTGTGAATTCTTGAATTAGCCATTTTGTTTTGTTCGAATCTAGGAAAAGCGAATTTACCTCAATCGATGGTGTTGGAATTTGAGTCGGCGGAAGATGACTTACCTGATTCTGATGCGCAGAAAGCAAATAGCCCCGGAACGAATGTTGAATTGCGAATAAATCACGAACAACACTTCCTCACGTTAGTTTGGATGCAATCACAAGGAAAACATCCGATTTCCACGGTGTAAATGCCGATCATTCTTGCAAAAGTGAAGTGGAATTCCTTTTCTTCTTTGATGGAAATGGAGAGAATTTTGGTGCGAATGAATTGCCAAACTAACCCAACGGTTGTGTTCGGGAGCCTTTTATATGTCTCCCTTCGTACCCCTCCATTTTTGCCTTTCCATCGTAGCATATCAAGTCCAATTGGTGCGGTCCAATCGCACCCCATCATGAACGTACTAGCTAAAGCTAAAGTACTACATCTCCCACTCGAACATGATGGATTTGATAGTGCTCTTTATCAAGAATATAAGGTATTTAACATTCATTAACTTTACAAAAACAATTCATACTGACAAATAAACCGTGCGACTAGTGAGCACACCTGTACTTGGGAACTCAAATTATGCACCTGTTAGGGATGACATAATGGCTACAACCCCGAAAAGAAATAAACAATCGATGTCTCACAGTGCCCCAGGCATATTTTGTTACATCAGTGCTAGTATACCTATCCCTTAAAGGCTATAATTGACTATTCTCAAAACACCATGTATTTACAATTACATCCGCAACCACATAGAGCGATATAATTGGTCAACCAATAAATACACGCGATAGATGTAAAACAACAATAGTCTTCCTTCGCACTCATGTCTCTCTCAATTTCGAACAACTGCTTTCCTAAACACGTCCCATAGGCCATATCTATTCATGACTGCCCATAACATGCTAAAGTAGCAACATTGATATTTCACTTCAAGAACATAGTCAGAAATAATATACGGCACAAAATTGAGGTAAATTATAAATTACCTCAAGGACTCACACGATGAGTAAATAGGGATAATTTTACTCACCTTCCTTTATTGGTCGTATAATGCACATGTAGTATGAATTACATGCTACAGTGGATTTCTCTTTCTATAAGACCGTATGTCATTTATTAACCAAATCCACTATATAGATCTTAGCCTAAACATAGTCACATGCCAATCATGTACTCATGTTTAGCCCGAGTACTATATCAGCTCGCTTTCTATAGCGCCCAATTAAGTACTCGCATCTGGTATTTTATAGGCATACATGATTGTGGGAATATCATGTTCGGTCTTATTATAAACAAAAACACAGACCTCATCTTGACTCCTATCAATGTGACATATTTTATGTACCAAACTTGCTCTTCAGCATTTATTTGTATATAACGTCTCATCTCAACGTGTTAACTACAGCACTTGAGGCGATTGCTCGTGTGAGTGAGTCAATCATTGCCTGCTGACATACTTTTTAATAATATATGTGCGTTTGTGCTAGTCTCATAGTGGATTTGTACTTTTTGATAAAACATCAAATCACTAATAAATAAACAAGTACAATACATCTGTCCACAAATCCATAAACTAATGATCCTCAACAATAACAGATATCACATTCTACGCAATCCTAATGACATCCTATGGGTCAATAATATGTCTCTAGGAATAGCCTTCGTAAATGGATTAGCAACCATTCTATTGGTTGAAATGTATTGCAGATCACTTCTTTTTGCGCTATAATATCTCTGATGAAGTTATTCTTTATGTCAATGTGCTTTGTCCTTCCATGATACTTGGGATTTTTCACATAGGCAATGGCTGCTTGACTATCACAATAAACCTTCACCGGTCTTGGAACTAGTGGCTAAATTTTCCAAGAAACGTTTTAACCATACTGCTTCTTGCACTGCGGCAGAACATGCAATAAATTCTGCCTCCATCGTAGACAAGGCTGTGCATGTCTGTTTCTTGCTATTCCAAGAAATTGCACCTCTATTGAGCAAGAACGCATATCCAGAAGTTGATTTACGCTCATCCAGATCTCCACCCCAATCAGCATCTGAATAACCTAATAGGCGTAAATCATTCCCTTGGTAACAAAGTCAATAATCCATGGTGTCCTTCAAGTATCTCAAGATCCTCTTCACTGCTTTCTAGTGTGCTTGACCAGGATTTGATTGATATCGGCTCACCAATCCCACAACATAACATATGTCGGGTCGAGTACACATTATAGCATACATCAAACTTCCGACTGCACTAGCGTAAGGAATAGTTTCCATCACATTGATTTCTTCTGGAGTCTTAGGACATATCTCAGTACTTAGGCCTTCACCTTGCATGACAGGGGTATCAATGGGATTATAATGTTGCATATTGAAACGCTCAAGAATCTTCATAATATAAGGGGGTGTTTGGTTGGGAGCCCAAAGCCTCTTGGGGGAAATTTTGAGTGTTTGGCAAAATATTTGAAAGCCCCTTGCCCAAATATGAGCATTCCGAAGTCCGAATGCCGAAAGCCGGGAGGGGCGGCATTCGGCATTCGGCATTCCGAAATGCAAAAATCACCGTTTATCGTAATTACCGTTCATCTTCTTCTCCGCTCGGCTCATCTTCTTCCCGCCGCCTTAGAGTTCGGCTTCTCTAGCAACCACCACCACCACGTGGGGGTCACGCGTCCCCGGTGACCACCGCCCGAGGTGGCGCGACTGCGACCTAGGCGGCGTCGTGACCCGCGACCCAGGCGGCGTCGCCTGGCGTGCGCGAACTAGGCGACACGCTTGAGGTCGCGTGGACCCAAGCGGCGTCAACCGAATCGCGTGCGCCAGCGATGCCGCCCGAGGTCACGCCCCCGCCGCGATTTGGCCGTCGGGAGGCCGACTCGGCGGTCCGGTGGCCGATCTCGGCCGTCGGGACGGGAGGTCGATCTAGCGGTCCGACGGCCAGATCTAGCCTCCGCGACCTCAGCCGCCCGATCCGCGGTCCGCGCTAGATTGGTCGTTCGGCGGTTGGCCGGTTGTTCGCCGGTTCGCCGCCACCAGATTTTATTTTCAGACTTTAAAAAAAAATAGCAAAAGCTAATTAGAAATGCAAGTTTTGTCAAACGGTGTTTTTGCTAAAATTATTTTTCAAAACTACTTGAGATTGCAATTTATCAAACGGTGTAGCATTTCGGGAAACCCTTTTATCTCAAAGGTATTTGCATTCTCCCAAGGGCATTTCCCCAAAGTTGAACCAAACGGGCCCTAAGACTCTTGTGATAAAGTAAGGAATTTTCTTGATCGATCTCTTTCGATCTTAACTCCTAAAATATAAGCAGTTTCTCCCATGTCCTTCATCTCAAAATTGGAGGACAACTATTCTTTATGGTGATAACCAAAAACCTTGTCATTTCCAGCCAACAGAATATCGTCCACATAAAGTGATAAAATTACAAATTTATCTTTGGACCGCTTGACATATACACAGTGATCTTCTTCAATCATCATGAAACCAAAAGTTATTATTACTTGATAAAAACGAAGATACCACTATCTAGATGATTGCTTAAGGCCATATATTGAGCGATTAAGCTTGCAAACTTTATGCTCTCGACCTTTAGCTATGAAGCCTATTGGTTATTTCATACAGATTTCCTCATCTAATTATCTATTGAGAAATGCCGTCTTTACATCCATTTGATGTAATTCAAGATCCAAATGTGCAACGATGGCTAGTATAAGACGTATTGAGGCAAACCTTACAACTGGTGAAAAAGTTTCCTCATAGTCTATACCCTCTTGTTGAGTATAACCTTTTGCCACAAGGCGAGCCTTATACTTTTCAATAGATCCATCCGCCCTTTGCTTAATCTTGAAGACCCATTTATTTCTAATGGCCTTACGATTGGGTGGTAGATCAACCAAGTCCCAGACATGGTTTGCCCTCATTGACTCCATCTCATATTCCAAAGCTTTTCTCCATTCTTCCTTGTCGAGGTTGAGAGAGCCTCTTGAACAGTTTTAGGCTCGGCATCGTCTTTTCGAGCAATCATAAATACTTCCCTTCAATCTCAAAACAACGACGAGGAATACTTTTACGATTACTTTTACGCAATTGAATTTCTCTTGAATTCAATTCATCAGGCGATGCAACACTCCCACTAGGTCTTGTGTGTTGAGGTAAATCTTCATTTCCCTCTACAATATCGTGGGTGTGTTATCGAGATCTTCCATCTCATATAATTGGAAGTCCTTATCAATCTCACCTCTACTAGGAAAATCATTCTCCAAGAACGTGATATCTCGTGATTCCATTTCGGTTACACTTCCATCAGCTTGTTCACCTATGAACACGTACCCTTTGAGTGTTCGGAAAATCTTATAAAGATACATTTCTTCCCTCTAGGACCTAATTTGCCATGTTTATGGGAAGAATCATGAACATAAGCCGCACATCCCCATGAACGTAGACTACTCAAGTCTGGTTTCCTACCGCTCATAATTCATAAGGGGTGGAAGTGACTGATTTTGAGGGCACTCGATTAAGTATATAGGCAGCAATCAATAATGCATCTCCCTAATAGGAGATAGGTAAATTTGCTTGCGCCATCATAGACCTAACCATTTCCAATAGGGTTCTATTCCTTCTCTCAGCTACCCCATTTTGTTGTGGAGTACTGGGAATAGTCAATTGTCGTACAATTCTCTTTTCATCACAAAGAGTCTTGAATTGCTCCGATAGATATTCACGTCCACGATCGGTTCTCAATGCCTTTATTGTTTTGTTCAACTGATTCTCTACCATCGCTATATATTGTTTAAAGCAGTCTAATGCTTATGACTTATGGGAGATTAGAAAGACATAACCGAAACGTGTGAAGTCATCTATAAAAGTGATGAAATATGAGGCTCCATGCCTCGCCCTCACATTCAAAGGATCACAAATGTCAGAATGTATGAGATTCAGCTCTAGTCCCTTTACCGAATGGTTTTCTAGTTGTTTTTCCCGCCATACAATGTTCACATACGGATAGACTAACATTAGTGACTGACCCTAAAAGGCATTCTCTAGCTAATCTTTGCATTCTTTGCAATCCAATGTGACCTAATCTAGCATGCCAAGTACTTGCATCAATCTCAACATTGTTAGAAGATGCAATTAAAGAAAAACAACCATCAACATTAACATTGTACTGATCATAATCAATATCTAACACCATAAAACCATTCGATACATGACCTGAACTATAATAAACTGTTCCATACAAAATGTCAACACAATCACCATCGAAATTCAATACATAACCTAAGCTAAGAAGAACAACTATAGAGACCAAGTTTTGTCGAATATCTAGAGCATAAAGGACATCATGCAGGAACAGGTTTCGACCACCACGTTAGATTAATTTACATGTGCCGATACCCTTCACTTCAACTCTTGAGTTATTCCCAACATATATCCATCTTCTTCCAAGCGGTATCCGACGATACTCCACAAATGCTTCTCGGTCTCTAGCTACATGGTCTGTTGCTCCTAAGTCTACAGTCTACATTAGATAAGATTCAGCAAGCGTTATATCTCAGCACTGGATTCACCTATCGAGCGCATGGAATGAATAAAATTAAAAACGAAACCATAGGCTCTGATACCATGACAGACCCAGAAATTCTCGAAGCACCCATTTCTCTTGCTCCTTCTTCTTCTTCATCCTCAACCCTGTCAAAATTCCGTGTTTCTAATGCTTCTAAGATAGACTATCTTTACGAAGTTTCTCTTAGCGATGAAACCAAGATCTCAGAAACTCAGCTTCCACTTATGAACCCCTATTCAGCTTTTGCTAAACCCACTTCATCATTTTCACCTATCCGCTCCATTCGTCAACTTATTCACCAAACTCCAAAGCAAGTAAAGGAGTACGTCCGGCCCTCCAAATTCGATCAAGATCCAATTCCTCGCTACCGAAAAGGAGTATTTTGTTACTCTCCGATCCCCCCAGAATTTCCCGGACAATGGGTACAATGAGGATATTCTCATGTCCACTATGGAGCTGTTCGTCTTGCTCTCACCTTCCATGGTCGTAAAGGTTTGCCAGTAGTGGCAAGAATTGCCTTGTTAGATACCAGGTTTTTACAATACCAGCATGCTTGCATCGGTACTGTTCAAACTACCTTGAATGCTGGAACAGTCTTTGTGACTCTATATCCAAACTTCAACATCGCTCTATCAGACCCGCAACTACTTTCTTTTCTGAAAGTACAAGTTCAGCTCACTGGAGCCCCTCAAACTGCTGAATCTGTAGCAGCAACCCTACATTACCAGATGGTTTATCGAGTGCAGAATCATGTCCTCGACCTCAACTTCAACAACGGAAATAAAGATGCTTTGTTCATCTCCATGCAGAATGACCAGGCGTCATGCATCCATGTTCCCAGATAAATCCCAAAGGATACTTTGGCCAAGCTCCTTCCAGAGACTTGGATCACTAACTACGAAAAACTGCATCAACATAACAACCCTTTCCAGTCCACGGACTCTGAATTTGTACGCAAAAAAGACGGAACTGTTTCCATCAAATTTGGCAAAGAAAAGGAAGAAGCTCCTTCTATCTTTCAAACCATCTTCACAATTGAGCCATGTGTTCCGTAATCCATTTCGAACTGCAGACCCTAAAAGGCATATTCGACACTTCAATAGTGATGGGCATTCTGTCTATTACTATAAAGACAAGTATGGTCATTGTTTTGGGATCCTTTTTGCCGGTGTTCCTACTGTACAAATTCTCCAGACGAGGTAGATCCTTTTGCAAGATCTCCTCTTCGACAAAAAAAGCCCAAGGATAAGGTATACCAAAGATACTTAGACGGAGATTCCTCCGTAGATACTCTTGGTGAGTGTGATAAATACCCGCCTATGGTCTCTTATGCACCACCTCCACCACTAGAGTCCAGTACCAAGGCCCAAACCTTACCAGATCCACCAAAATCACCACCACCTTCTCCTCCTTAGAAAAAGCAAGCCCTCTCTCCATTCTATAAGCCGATCCTCAAATGGGCTAAGAAACATTCTTACCCGCTGGAAATCCCAGCAGAAGCACCACCCACTTCTTCTATTGCCATGTTCCAGGATACTGACTTTTCCCCTCTTGTCAAGGAAAATTCTAAACTCTCATTTCCCGCCACGAGGAGTTTATTGATCCACATGGCGTATATCGCCATCTTCCTAAAATTCCTACCCCCACCGATGTGGATGAACATGGAAGACAAGAAAATCCCCGCGCCGAAGCCGTTCTAAATTGGCAATCGAGACTCGTTAGCACAAAACAATGCCTTCAAGGCTATTGATTCCAAGATCGGAACCGTGCAACAAGATCTCCGAAGATATGATGAAAGTACCAAGAAGATACTTTCCGAATTCGAGAAAAGGCTTCATGCCTTGGAATCGGACAACATCTTGGGTACCACTTTCTTGAAAGTCCAAAGCCGAAATAGATAAACTCAAGAAACATATCCAACTTCTTGAAGAAGGAAGGTTCGGACCTTTCGATCCACTCGCACCCTCTGTTCGAACCGGGTATGTACCCCCAACTCCACAAACATCTTTTTTGCCAATATCCCGAAGATACTTCCGAAGAGAATCGATATACGAGATCGTCTCAAAGCTTTGAAAAAGAAAAGGGCAAAGAGAAAACACCTCCTACGTAATCAAGCTCAATTGTTATAAGAGAAAACCAGACCATGATGTTATCAAATCCATTAGAATCCTTTTTGAAGGATCTGGGTAAGCAAGAAATTGATTCTATTACCCAACAGCCTGAGCCTGATCCCGTTGTCCCAAAAGACCCGATTCACGCATCTTGAACAAACCTCCTCTACTACATCGACTCAGATCCCTTTCCTCTTTCTCATCCTTCTCGACCATACAGCTTGATTCTACCCCTATAGTTCCACCAACCTCACAAATATTCATGGTTGACACTCCTCCAGACTATGACTATGAGATGGAATCAAACTATGCTGATCCAGAATTTGGACAGACAAGTAATTCTGCCAGAAACAACTCTGATAGGCATGTGTCCATGGCATCAAAACAATTCTTCTCCATTGACGATATTCCTTATCCAAAATGGCCGTAAAGACTTGAAGAGTTTCATACTTGGTTATGTACACAAATCCATCACCAATCATGATATGAATTATGTCCTTTACAATTTTGTTACCAGATTCACAGGGAGCCTTAAATTCTGGTGGCAAGGACTCACAGAACAAGATCAGCTCACGTTTCTATTGTCACCCAATTTCAGCCATGCCCTTACTTATCTATATCATACTTTTGTGGGAACCCCCGAGATCTCAAAGAGCTAAAAAGAAGAGAATTCTTCGAAAGAAGATGCTACTCCCTTCAGAAGAAACATCTTGATAAGCATTATTGACTAATGCTTCAACTCTTTTACCAAATTGGCGCATATCCAAATCTAAAGCATGTCTTTCTCACTTCTATCCCCACAAAGCTAACACGGATGGTTGAAAGATCTTTCTTTGGAAAGCAAAGAAGGATACAAGACGTTCCCTTGGGAGAAATCCAACAAGAAATCCATCTATGTCTTGAAGATTTATGCTTAAAGCGCCAAATGGTCCGAACATACATCATAGATGACAAACGTCTTGAAGCCCTGTTCTCACCAAAAGTTAAAGATCAAATGCTCCAAGCGAGATTGTGATGGTACTTGTGGCCGTATTCCCGGAAAAGAAGCACTACAAGAAATATTCCATAAAGAAATCCAGACATGGCTCCAAGCATTTCCGGAAAAAGAAGAAATGGCGATACCTACGCAAAAGGAAATATCGTATGTGCCATAAGAAGTCAAGCCGTTGCTACATTTGCAACAAGAAGGGACATTTTGCCAAAAATTGTCCTCGGGCGAAAAAGGTCGAATCATCTCATAGAAAATGAAACAGGATTTTCTCTTGAAAACGATGACATTGAATCATTATTCTCTCGCGATGATGAACCAACTGAACAAACTCTTTGTGTCATCCCCTTTTATCAAACTTCCAGTGAAACTGAGTCTGACTCAGAATCTGAAGATATTTTTCACATATCCCCCACATCTTCAGAACTAAATCCTGACATATTCTCAAGTCAAACTCACTGTCCTCATTTTCCTGTAAAAATCCTCACTTCAAAGTTTGCCAAGCCTATCAATGTCATTGCTCTTATTGACACAGGAGCAAGTTGCTCCATTCTAGACACAAAGTTCTACCCGAAGAATTCTGACCCCTTACATCCGATACTTCAATTCGTCAGAGATACTTTCTCCACGAATGTCAAAACCACACCACCACTCGTCCAATTTTTTCCTCGGTGTTCCATAACGACAAAGATTTTCGGATCAAGCCTTCCCAATAAAGATTTGATAATTGGGTGGGATCTTATGACTCAAATTTCTCAACTTCGAATCATTCCCGGAAAAGATCTTAGATTTAAGGATCAATTCTCCGAGTTCGTTAACATTCGAGACTCTTTTCCATTGAGATGAGTCTACTAGATCCAATCATGCAAAAATTGCTTGAATCATGCTCGAATCTCATTCAGAATTTGCCCAGAAATGTTCTCATCCTTTATGGGAAAACCCTAAGTTCTTTGTTCACCTTCCTTTCAAAAAGAACGAAGATATCAATCCCACCAAGGTGAGTCATATGGGAATGAACCCAAAACACTTGGCTCTAGCCCAAAGGGAATGCTCGGAATTATTACAAGAAGGCCTTATTGAAATTTCAAATTCTCAATGGGCTTGTGAAGCTTTTTATGTCAATAAACGTGCTGAGCAAAACAGAGGAAAATGAGATTGGTAATCAATTATCAACCTCTCAACCTCTTTCTCCAAGATGATAAATTCCCTTTGCCATCCAGAGATTCTCTCTTTCTTGGTTTAACCAAAACCCACATTTATTCCAAATTTGACCTCAAAGCCGGATTTTGGCAATTGGGTATTCATCCCGAAGACAGATCCAAGATAGGATTTTGTATCCCGAACCAGCACTTCCAAAGGGAAAGTTCTTCCTTTTGGATTAAAGGTAGCACCATCCCTTTTCCAAAAGGCCATGTGTCATATTTTCCAACCAATTTTGTCAAGTGCAGCTGTATATATCGACGACATTCTGCTCTACGCTCCCGATGAAAATCACACTCATGTCAACTTCTTGAGCAGTTCGCGAAAATAGTGAGAAAGCATGGCATTATGCTCTCTCAACGAAAGATGAATATCGCCCGACGTAAATTGAATTTCTTGGTATGCACCTCAATAAAGGTACATACTATCCGTGGGCCACATATTGCTCAAGAATTATTGAAGTTTCCTGGAGATAACTTCACAGCAAGACAAATTCAACAATTTCTGGGGATAATCAATTATCTCGAGATTTTGTCCCCAATATTGCAAAGCTTCCGAGTCCTTTGCAATCCATGCTAAAGAAGAACTCCCCACCTTGGGAAAAACTCAGACCAAAGCAAAGCTTGCTGAATTTAAGGAGATTATGCAGAATCTCTCACCACTACAAATACCATCAACAGTAAAAGAATTCTTCAAACCGACGCCGGTGATGAATACCGGGCAGCCGTTCTATTCGAAGAAATTGATGGTAAGAAACATCTCGTGCTTACAAAAGTGGAAAGTTTTCTCAATCCGAAATGCATTACCATTCCACTTTTAAAGAAATCCTAGCAAAAAAATGGAATCAAGAAGTTTGAATTTCATCTCATCGGCCATCACTTCCGGTAGAATTAGATATGGCATCTTTTCCTCGGATGACCAAATTCAAACAAAAGTGCATTCCAAACCCTCAACTCGCTTCGATGGGCTGAATGGTTTTCAAAATACTCTTTTGAAACCAAGCATATTCCTGGAAAAAGAATGTACTTGCTGACTTTTTGTCAAGACCCAAAGCACCAGCTGAAATCAACATGTATATCAAGAGACCTGCGTTCCCATATGCTCAATCATGGTGTGAAGTACAAGATTGAGAAGATCAAAGATTCGCCAAGCTGGAAATTTCCCGAGGAGATTATCCAGCAAATCCGTAACGACAGTCTTACCGAGAACCCGGAAAACCTCATGTGGCAATCTCACACGCACCTATTCAGATTCAATGGAGGTTCGATTCTTTATCCTTTCGGGTTAAATTTAAATTATCCTTTCATTCATCCTCTTATCTGCAAAGAAGATGATTTCCCGATCACTCAAACGCTGTTATGGTACTTAACCAATAAGTACCTAATAGCCATTGAAATCCCCACCGAAGATTCATTGCTAACCTCACCAGGATATTTATGCTCGGGAGAAACATTGAAAAAGAATGTGATATAAATCTTTTAGATTTTCTAAATTGGTTCTATCATCCTACATGTTGGCGACAAGACTGAAAGAGAACTAAGAACCATGACACCAAATCCTAAGGTCCACACCATCCTGTTTTTCAGACGTCCATGGAATTTTTCTAGAAATAATGGATGTATTATTGATGCACCACTCGAAATAGGAACCACAACCTATAAACCTCATTTGAACAGCCGAGAAGCTCGGATTCACAAATCTTATCCAAAATCTGTCAGATTCTGTGAAAACGAGTACCGAGAACTCCGTGAGAATCCTATGCCAAGAAAACAAGACCATTCCCGAAGATGTCTCGGAATAATGCACCCACTACGTGGGATTATTATGACCTAGCACCAGAGGCTAAGGAAGCACTTGATCGCACGGACAAGTTGCATCGTCCCAAGAGCCCGAGATGACAAGTGAAGACAACATTGTCCAGCCTACTCAAGACCCCTATGCACGCTTTGGAGGTCCTCTGTCCCAGGATCCCTACGAACAGGGACCTTCGTCCTCATTCCAGAATATGAACATATCATACTATGCTCAGACATCAAATTGGCCTCAGCCAAGCTTTCCTGACAACCCTACCGACGAAAACACAGATTGGGCAGCGTAAGAAGCATCCCATTAGGCTCATGAAGCATCCTCATCGTAGGAAGGCTGAACCAGATCCTTTCACCTCAAGATCTTGAAGCCCTCCAAAGCAGAAATACGAGGCACATCTCCTAGAAGACAGTTCGGATGACGACTCGGTATGTAGCTACAATGCACGCGACGGGCGAGACCGTTGAAGTCCGTACAATTTCACCGTAGCAAAGTACTGTTCACTTTACCGTAGCACTAGGCTAGGGAAAGTACTTGTCACGATACGATTCTGTTCATAGTGTGCGAATAATTTCCTCCCGGAAATTTCCGGAGCCCCTGTTTGTACCCGGACCCATGAGCTTGGTCCTTGTTTGTTGCCTTGTTACCTTATTTTGCCTATATAAGGCCATGAGGGTGTATTGTGATGGGCAGAGTCCCTTGAAGTAAAGTGTGTGCTTTGTGAAAATCTCTCCATGGCTTTCTAAATTCCTCTTCTTCTCTAGCCTGGTATGATCCTTCGAGAAATGCAGCTTGGATAGATTAGAAACATTTCCATCCTGGCATCCTCTGAGTGTTTCTAGGCTCTGAACTAAAGGGCTGAGTGGTTTTCTGCTAAAAGGCTGTCCCTGAAGGGCTTGAACGGGAGTTGTTCGCCCAATGTGGGATGCATACCTGCAGGAAATTTACTCTCCTTCCCTGGTTCTAAGTCTAGGCTCATTTCGGTTTAGTGCATTCACGAGCAAAGTGACCAAACTTGCCACAATTGTGGCACTCCATCTTGGCCTTGTCCTTCTTCCCACCATGCTTCTTGCGTCGGAAGGTCTTATCCCTCTTGGGTGCCTGATCAGTCATCTTCCTTTTGTTGTTGAATTGAAAATTCCTCTTACGCTTGAAGCCCAAAGTTTTGCGCGATCTCAATTCAACAACATAAGCATGGGTAGAGGATCTCGCAGCCTCTAGGCGTTCATCCTCTAATTCCAAATGATGCGCAATATCATCAAAAGTGACAATATTCTCATTATGCGTCATATTGATCTTCATATGCTCTCAATTGTCAAGAAGCGACCTTATAACAGCCTGAACTTACTGTTCATCAGTAAGGGAGTAACTTGTCGATTTCAGCTCATGTATCATGTTTGACATCTCCTGAAGATGCTGCCTCATCATTACATTTGGGCGCTTTCGGAATGTGTCAAACTTGATGGTGAGTCTCCTCAGCTTAGTGTCAAATGTACCCCCAAACTTATCTTTCAAGGTAACCCACATAGCTTGAACTTTATCATAACTCTCAAACTCACACATGAGATCATATTGCATACAACTCAGCAACGTGATGCGAGTAATGATATTTTTCTTTTTCCAAGCTTGATAAGCTTCAAGATCTCTCCCCGTGTTGAGTTGAAGTTCCACGTTCAGGTTCATCCATGGTATGGTTGAGGGTTTCCAAAACCTCTTGCTCCTCAAGAATGTACTGAACCTTTCGGTACCAAATATCATAATTGTCACCGTTCAGCTTTTCACCCTTATTGAGGTCAGCCACAATGGTCTTGGATGCCGAAGCCATAATCAATTGCTATAACACATTGACATAATAAATGTAGAATCAATACTAGCACACTATACAGAGTAACACACATTTAATTTACAGCAAAGACAAACTAAATTAATGATAATTCAACAAAAGACACAAAAGCAAAAGTTCACAATGTTCCCGATCAACTTCTATGTACAATTGTTCTATTATCATTAATTAGTTTAATTTGCGCAAATTTTAAATTTTAGGTGAGAACTCCTTTCAATTCTACCAATCTACGAACTCCCACTAGAAAAAAATAATTACATAACCTTATGTAATTCCTACATTTTTTCATTAACACAAAAAACATAGCATGACAATAATCAACGTATAAACAATAATCATGCTTCAATTATAATCAAAATTGCAATTCAACGTGTAATGGATTTCCTACCATTGTTCTAATTTTCTAGCAACTAGAAAATTGCAAGTATATTAAAATATATACATCATATCAATGAATCAAGCTCTACACAGCATATATAACTTCAATTGAACACAAGCTAGCTACTGTATTTCCTAAATCACAAGAAAATACAAGCTACAAATGAATAAACTGCATTAAACCTCAAAAAATACGCGTACATAGGGTTCCCAAAGCATTTTCATACATTTATAAAATTCAAAAGTATAAAATAATTATACCACTGTGTAAAGGACACTCATATGAACCAAACGAGACCAACCACACTCCAATCGGAGATTGCACGCGCCCCCACGCGCCGCCTGAGTGCACGGTGTGTGTGGCGCACGCGCCAGCGAGCCAAAAGGCTTCTGGCCGATCCAACCGGTCCAACCGGTGACCGGTCAACGGTCGAGTCGGGTCGGGTCAATGGCTCGGGTCGGGTCTTGGGTCGGGTCGCCGGCCAGTGACCGGCCGGCCAATTGTCGCCGGCGCTGACGTCATCTCGGCGGTTACCGACCGTTGGATGACATTACGGTGACCTCACCACGTGCCAGTTCGCCGACCAGCGTGTGTTGGTTCGCCGGCTGGCGCACGTTGCGCACGCGTCGGTTCACCAACGAGCACGTGTGGTGCACACGCTGGCTTCACCAGCGCTGTAGGCACGTGACGCCCACGCGCAGCGGCTTCTGGCCACGCGTGTGGCGCGTCCGGCATCTCCTGGTGGCGTTTGACCCATCTCCGGACTCGTCTTGACAAGCTCTTTCACCCTGTATATTCAAAAATTAATTTTGACCAAAAAGTGGTTTCGAAAAATGGTCGAAACCTCATGAATCTCGCGACCCCGAACCCATTATTCGCTCTGGTTCAATTTCGAGTTTTTCATGAAGCAATTCCGACTATCAGAGATCCAAAACAGTGTAAAATACAAACTCTTGATCTCAATATCAAATTGTAAATGTGAAAACTCGATGAAAAACAAGGCAGAAATCACGATCGGGCTCTAATACCAACGTTGGAATTCGAGTCGGCGGAAGACGACTTACCTGATTCCGATGCGCAAACAGCAAATAGCCCCGGAACGAACGTTGAATTGCGAATAAATCACGAACAACACTTCCTCACGTTAGTCTGGATGCAATCACAAGGAAAACACCCGATTTCCACGGTGTAAATGCCGATCGTTCTTGCAAAAGTGAAGTGGAATTCCTTTTCTTCTTTGATGGAAATGGAGAGAATTTTGGTGCAAATGAATTGCCAAACTAACCCAACGGTTGTGTTCGGGAGCCTTTTTATACGTCTCCCTTCGTACCCCTCCATTTGTGCCTTTCCATCATAGCATATCAAGTCCAATTGGTGCGGTCCAATCGCACCCCATCATGGACATACTAGCTAAAGCTAAAGTACTACAGATGGCATCGTGACAGACATGGAGGTCCTTGCCATCGTTGACAGCTTCCATCATGGTAATGCAATGAGAGCTCTCCACGTTCTGGGCTGGGCCTTGGCCTGTGGCAATGTAGATTGCCGTGACGATGTTGCTGGCGTGGGCATTGAACCCTCCGAGGGCTCTGGCCATTGCCAAGCCGGTCAGGTTCTTGAGCATGTTCAGCTTGACCAGCGCCTCCACACTGGTCTTGAGCACCTTCCTCACTACGTTGCCCTTGATCACGGCCTCGCACACGACCGATTTGCCCTTCCCCTCAATCCTGTTCACTGCCGTGGGCTTCTTGTCCGAGCAGAAGTTGCCATAGATGCCCATCACGTCTATGTCGGGGAAGTCCGTCTGCCGGAAATCCATGACGTTCTGGACTTCCCTTTGAGACCATGTTCATACCCATCGCGTCTCCGGTGCTGCACGAGAACCTTAGGTAGAGGTTTTTGCCGGCGATTGCGCATTTTATGCTCTGGAGCCCTGCGAATCGGCTAGAACTGCGTCAAAATAAAATTGAATTGAACATCCAAGTTGTACGCTAACAAAACACAAAGCCGACTACAGATTGTAAAGAGCAAATTTTGCATTTTCAAGATTGAATTACTAATCAGGACTTTATCAAGATCGAGACCAACATGTTAAAAACAGAGGAGAGGGCTTCAAAATTCTCCGAACTCTCCAGGTAAAACTTAAGCTCGGCGGCCCTCTTCACTGACCCGAAGCGCATGACAGGCGCCCTCGTCATCTCATCCCTCAAGACGACGCTGCTTGCTCCGCCGAATTGCTGGTTTTTGTTTCAATAAATAAGAATGCATGTATAAATAAATTAAGATCAAAGTCTGTTTGCAGCGGAAGTAAAATCACTTATATACATATTTCCAAAGCATTTTCACGCATTCTAATAAAAACGTGTAGATATGAGAAGTAGGCTATTCACATTACCCCTGATTCTTGATAAAAAATTTTGGTTTTGATGTTTTTCAAATTCTAACCAAAAATATCTAATGTCCTCACAACAGTTATTCTATGTTCTAATTACAAACGTTGATCTTTTGTTAACACGTGTTTCCAAAGTATTTTAGCACATTTTAATAAAAACATGTAAACATGAGAAGTAGGCTAATCACATTACCTTAGTCCTTACTCAAAAATTTTGGTTTTGATGTTCTTCATATTCTAACCACGAACGTCCGATGTCCTCAAAGTAGTGATTCTGATGTTCTTCAAATTTTGACTACGAATATTGATTTTTAGGTAACATTGGTTCTAACATTCTTGGAATTTTGATCACGAACGTTTAATGTCTTTTAGTAATACTAGTCCGACGTTCTTTAGATGCAGAACGTTTGATCTTTTTGTAATGCAAATTCTGACGTTCTTCAGATTTAATCCCCCAAGTATAGCCTCTAGTTTAGACATACCACCAATCTCACGTTGAATAGAAGAGAAAAATTAAGAGATCTCACAACTACAATTGTCTTAGCAATTGCTCTCGTGTGTGAATGACTTGGTTGATCACTATTAACACTCTCAATTGTCGATTGTCAATCATCTTGTGATCTGCTCTCACAATGGCCTTTTTAAGCCAGTCCATATCACATTTAAATCAGCTCATTAAGTCTAAAACAATTTTAGAATTAATTTGGCCGTCTAATGGACATAAGTTCTAATACCATTACAGAGCATTATTCTAGGCATTAATTTATAATCATTACAGGTTTTTACTCTGGGCATTAACTTTTCAATTGTTACATATATTTAATTTGACCGTTGCATCTGAAACTATTTTAGAACATTAATTAATATTAAACTGCCAATTGATTTTGAAACCATTTCAGATCATTAATGTTACTGTTACATCTGAAACCGTTTTAGATCATTGAGCCATTAAATTTGAACCGTTTCAAAACATAAATATGACTATTAAGTTTGAAATCGTTTTAGACTATGCACGGAGGAAAACACACATGGCGACTGTTGATCAAACTCTACATTACCGTCAACTAGCTAAACCTTACAGCACCATCTTAACTATATATGTTCCGCTTGTTCTAGGTTATAGTTCTTGGTACTTAACACCCTCTTCAATTTTCAGCTTGTTTCTTAAATGATTATTCAAATCCATTGAACTTCATCTCCACATAAATGGCATGGCAAAAGTTAATTGGACTCTACATTTACTCTCCGCAAATACAGTTGATGGATCTATTAATTAATCAACAACGATGACAGTGTACTATCTAATAAATGCACTTATGAAACATAGTATGAATGTGTGTGTGTATGCAATTCAACTTATATTTTAATGAAGTCTCGAGATTGGTCAAAATCCGCATTAGTTGTTTCAACACTGCTCTTCTCTGGAGTTAGGACAACTCCATTATTAATGGTTGGTTCATTAAGAAAGCTTCACGTCTGTTCATTCGTTTTGAGAAAGGTACATCATATTAAAAAGGCATTAAATTCACACATGCACACTAACATAGGTAGAATGAGTAGCCAAATTTTGACCAAAAGTGTGTGCGAAGGAAATAAAAGATTGGTCATCAACCCAATTGCAAAAAAGTCCACTGTGGCTGGCGCCAAATTCACCACACTAAAGAAGTCGACGATGGCACAATGTGCTTTAGCTTGAAGCATATGTGGAATTCAATGCGCAATATCGACAAACAATGTATTGGACTCCATCTCAACAATGGGAAAAAGACATTAAAAATGTCACATCTTTTGTATGGTACTCATTTTAGTGCTAAAACTTTTTAAGCGATCACTTAAATGTCTTAGATGACAAATTCCAACAAAGAATCTTACATGGCTTTTCAAATAAACTTTTAAAACCTACATGGCTTTTCAAATAATCTTTTAAAAACCACTAGGATGTCCAACTATACAAAAATTAAAAATTAAAAAACCACTAGGGGCTGCCCTAGGGCCACCCTTCCACTTGGGAAGGTGAAGGTAAGGAATTCGATTCCCTTTCTTCTTGGGGTTGGAGTGGGGACACATAAGTGAGGGAGCAGGATTTTGCTACTTGCACATAGCACATGGCACACGTATTGACTTGTGAAATAAATATTATAGGTTTGCCGACCACGATGTCAGCCAACGACTGACCAAAGTTAAGTTGGAGCCCCGTCATAGGCTGACAAGGGTCAAGCTCGTTAGATGTCGGTGATGTTGAGCCTTGCTCGATCAAGTGAGGTCCAACTCGCCTAACACCAGCAAACTTGAGCCTTGCCAAATCCGACCACCTAGGCAAAGCTCAAGTCTCATAGAGGTCACCAAACATCGGCAAGGCTCTAGCGACCTTCGGTGAGGTTGGAGCCTCGCCCAGCTCATTGGATTTGGCGACCTAAAGCTTGGCAAAAGTGTCAAGGGAGGTTAGCCTCACCACAGGTCGGCAAGGCTTGACCTCATTGGAATTTGGTGAGCTCAAGCCTCACCAACCTGGCAAGGCTCTAGCTCGCCTCTCGGCCGATTGTTAGCCATTGCCATGACCGACAACAGTCAATGAAGAAGAAAAAGAAAAAAAAGACAAATAAAAAATAATTAAAATAATTAAAAATGATTTTTAAAAAAAAAAAATTATTGAAAGGGATGCATGTAGGAAAAATTTTCCTTATTGAACAGCAAAAACATTTTCTAGTTCATTTTCAGGCTTTAGCTAGATAGCGGAAAATATGTTTATTTTTCTGAAAATAACTTCTTAGAAAATATTTTTTTTAAAAGTCATATTTTCTATGAAATGAACGAAGTAAAATGTTAATTTGCTTGGGCTCTAACGTATGTTTCTTTAATTTTAGACCAATCTACCATTTCATAATTTGTCTAGTTTACAATTAGTAAATTAAGATAATATAAAATTCATTCATCTTTTTTGTAATTAAAATTCATTTATTGGAACTGTCGATATTTCTATGTATATCCACGGAGAAATATAGGACCAATTCTTCTCCAAGCCTATTATGTGAACACATAATACAAAGTACACAATCATGGCTTGTGTCCTCAAGCCTTCATTATCTATTATATGTATTATACACCTAATGTGTTACATTAGATTTCATACCAAAAATAAGGATTTTGGTGTCTTTTAAAGTGATAAAAAAAATTAACTAAAATGGTAATGTTAAGGTAATTGAATTGCTACGGAATTAATATTGCTTTTTTTTTTTTTATTTCCATGTGATAGAATTTGCAAAATTGTTTTCATTTGGAAAAGTAATGGCGGTATATTGAATTTACTTTTTCACCTAATTAAAAAAATGAAATTCTTATGAAAACCAATGAAGTTTTTATCTTGCTTGGCAAAAGAAGATTTTATTAGAAAATTAATCTTACAATAAATAACAGCAAAAAAAGAAAAAACAGAAATAAAAACAAAAGTAAAAACCAAAAAACTAAATCGAACTAAACTGAATCAAATCGGGATTTCGGTTTGGTTCTGTTTTAGTTTGGATCGGATTTTCAAATATGGTTCAGTTCAATAAATTTCTCTCTCTTCTCAAATCTCTCTCTCTCTCTCTCATTAGGACCTATCAGGGCACAAAACTTGGACGTCTTGACCCCGTTTTATTGGTGTAGATCAATTTCCCAGTGAGACCTCCAGCCAAGTTCGCCACTCTTGTTTTAAGCATCAACACCATACATGAAACAAAAATCCTTGACAGACCGGTTACCCATATCTGGGCAGGGCAGCTTGCGAAAGAGAGGTCAACAAGGAAGTTGCAGCCCTTGTCAGCCTCTCCAGTGTTTTGCAAGGACCTCAGTCCTCGCTAATCACCTCCTTGGCGAGGATCCTCATTGCTAGATTTGGAACTGTAGGTTTGGTGTGATGGCCATAGCCCTTGCCTAGATTTGTTGCATCGTAACTAGACCGGAGGAGGAAGGGTGCTTGCTGGGCTTAAGTCGAGGAGTTGAAGATTGATTTGTAGGAACCATAATGATAGGCGAATGACTGAGAAAATTACCAAAATAGTCCTAAAACTATTGCATTTTTTTTAATTCAATCCTAAACTTTTTTTTTTCCAATTTAAATCTAAAACTTTTAGTATTTGTGTCAATTCAATCAATTTGATCAATTTTGACTAGTCAACAGCCAACGCTGACGTAGACGCCGGCTAGCACTGGCCGTTTCACCTACGGGTGTACAAAAGAACCAGGAACCGCTCGGACAGCTTGAAACTAGACTAAACCGGCCGGTTCTGGAAGGTTCCCAAGGGGTCCAATCTAATTCCTGGTTCCCGTTTTAGTGTAGAATCGCCAATCTAGACTGTCCAGACCGGACTACTACTCTATATATTTATTTTAACTTTTATGTTTTGAAATCCAATTGTCAATCTTAGTTTTCTACTGCCTTTCCTAGTTTCCCGGTTTTGTTTGTTTGAGCTTAGTTATGTTTGTTTAAGGAGATTTGTCTTCATTTATCAGAATATTGAGCCTTATGAGCCTTGTGTTTGGTTTTGCAAGCAGATTTCCAGCTCTATAATTTAGTCACGTTATAATGCCCCATCCTGATGTTGGCCTTAAACAGTGTGCACCCAACAAACGATGAGTACATGGTCTTTTGCTTGGTCTTGTATACTGTGTGTATTGTAATCATTACCTTTTGTTCCATTTCCCAAATTTTTATGTCAGCATTTATAGTTTATACAAAATGTATATTACCTTCTGTTCGCTATTGCATAATGAGGATTTCGAACCTTATATTACGCAACATATATGAGGTACTATCAAATTCGACCGATTCTATGGATCTACTCGGGAATCAAACTAGATTAGTGGTCCAGTTCTCGATTCTCATTTTGCGAAACCAGTCCTTAGTGAGCGGTTCTTGATTCTAGAGTGGGAACCACCCACCTTGGAACCCATCACCCTTAGTTCCATCGACACCGACATGTCAATTCGAATTTTTTTTTAATTGTCTAATTTTTTTTTCTCTTTGTTTTTTTGTTTTTTGATTTTCTCTTTTCTTCTTCGCCAGAGGCTAGGGCAGGTGAGGTTGACCTTGTTAGCCACTAGGATCGCATGGGCAAGGCTTGCTCTCACCGCTATTGGGCAAAGTCAACCTCACCATGGCTAAGCGAGACCTCGCCTAGTGCTACAATGATGAGAGCAAGGGCTAGCCTCATTGTTATGGGCGAAGGTGAGCCTCACCATCACTTGGTGAGGTCTCGCCAGCCATGGTGAGGTTCGCTCGCCAGAGCAAGCCTCCTTGTGGTTGGACAAGCTTGACCTAACCCTTGCCTTCATCGTTGCAGTGCTAGGCAAGCTCAACCTTGCCCAACGATTGCAAGGGCGAGCCTCACCCTCACCAAGGGCGATTGAGTCCTAATGGCCAAGGAGGTTGACCTCGCTGGCCCGAGCCTCTAGCTAGTTGCTAGACTGGCTAGAGGAAGAAAAAAAATAAAAAATTTAGAAAAGAGAAAATATATATATTAAAAATTGACAAAGTCAACATTGGTTGGACAGTTTGTGAGCCAAAATTGACTGGATAGATTGAATTGGCATAAATGTAAAATGTTTATAATTGAATTGACAAAAAAATGGGTTAAAGATTTAATTGGAAAAATTGCAGTAGGTTTATAACTATTTTAGTAATTTTCCCTAGGAACTTGATCAGACCATTTGATCGAAGTAGGAGCTTCGAAGGAGAGGGAAAAGGTTGATTTGGTTTTGCTATAGGAGGTTAGTTTATCCTTCTTCTTTTCCTTTTTCATTTGAGAAAGTTAGTTGGAGATCATGAATAGTGATGAAGGAAGAGAGAGAATCCGAATCCTCAATAGTGTGAAATGAATGGTATAGAGGATGGTATATGAAAATTGACAAAGATTTGCTTGAAATCGGCCATGGTTGACGGAGAAACTAAAGGTCATGGTCGCTTTTAGCTATGTTGCTCTAGAGTGATTGTGATGTAACTTCCTTTGCATGCCTAGCGCATATCTTGTGGTAAAACAGAAGTTGATGCAATGGGTGTCAGTTACATCGATGTTCATCAATTGAGATATAGGCCGTTAATTCTGATGGCCCAAAATTGGTGACACCTTGGGTTGCTCTATGTGTTTGGCATCTGTCCCCATGGCAAAAGGGGATAATACGTGAAAGCCAATTTACCCTCATCCTATCAAGTACCCTTAAAGAGACTAGAGCGGGAGGCAAGTGTTAGAGGTGGTTTTAATTGAACAATTGACTCATGACACTTGTTCCATTAATGCCGAGGGGTTAAATGGCATAGCCCGATGGGAAGACCCACCAAAACATGATTTTGATGCTCGAGCAATTCAATTTATGGTACTTGACAAGACACCAATTTAAAATCACCTCATTAAAAGTGGGAACAGTGCAACACTATTTGAAAGGCTAGATATACATTGATCCCTACAAGCAGTTCAAATCCACTCGTCAAGCCACCTCATGCACTTGTCATACGAAAATTGCCACCTCTCAAGCATTACCCAACAGCCTACTAGAGGGGTGACCTATAAATAATGATTCAAAAACACATGCACAAGACTGGCCATATTCGTCTCCCTAATTCCTTCTCAAACATCTCTTGCTTGCTTGAACTCGATTTTGGCGTAGGTCAATTTCTCAGTGCAAGCTCCGGCCAAGTTCGCGACTTTCGTTTTGAGCATAAACATGGTACATAGAGCCAAAATCCATGAGAGACGAACTGATATAGTCAAAAAGAGAGAACTTAAGAAGAAAGAAGCCTTACATTCACAAGATTAATCCAAGAACTATCACAAGAGTAGTTGAGTTTGTTCTGCCTCTTCTCTTTCTCGAGGAGGAGATCTTTTATTTCTTCTTTCTGCAGCTCGAAAATAGAAGAAGCAATAGCACAATTCAAAAGGCAATATTCAGTTGATAAAAATGTTACAACAAAATCCAATAAGGTTAAAAATCATGAGCGCTACGAACGAGCCAACAAAAATTCCATCAAAAGGTTCTACAAGGTTTAACTAAAGACAAGAAGTAGTTAATTTTCTTAAATCACAAAACGTAATGTTGATGACATTTGTGATGCCGCTGATGATGGAGAAGCTAAAACATGACTTAGAAGGGCTAACTCCTTGCTAATCAAAACACTATGTTTATATTATTTAAATTATAAGCTAATAAAAGAAAAACGTTCACGTTGGAAGTGCATTATCAAAGGACGAACGTCCCATCTAAACATGATGTTAAATGTGATTAGAGAATATGCAATGTTTTCAATCCCTAGCTTTATGTAGTCCGATGAACTTCGCCTCGAATATAGATGATTGAATAGTTTCTGAAGTCAAGGAAAGGAAGAGTTTCTTAAAAGCATCTAATTGCGTGCCTACGTCCATGCATTAGTAAGAGGAAAATTACCAAAAAGTCATAAACTTATTACAATTGTGCCAATTCAGTCCTAAACTTTTTTTTTTTTTTTTTTTGGCCAATTTAGTCCTAAACCTTTTGTTTTTGTTCCAATTCAATCCATCCGGCCATGTATAGTCGGAAAAATCTGATGTGGCATCCTAGTCAGCGCTAGTCGGCGTTGCCAATGCTGACATGGCACCGGAGAGCAAAACGTTGTCGTTTTGCTTTAAAAAAAAAATAAAAGCCAAAGAGAAAAGGCAGAAGAGAAAAGGGCGTGAAGAGAAAATGCGTGAAGAGAAAAGAGCGTGGGGTTGGCTGGGTTCTTTCTCAAAATCAAGCAGAACCCTAAATTGAGAGGATCTTCCCTTGATTCATGGTGCCTAACATTGATTCTGGTGGATGCCCCCACTCAACATCTCCATCGAAACCCTTTGGCCTCCGCTCGCCCAACCCCTCTCGCTCGACGCCTCCGTCCAACCCCTCCAGCCAACGCTCGCCCAACACCTTTGTTCAAGCCTCCATCCAACCATTCGCCGACGCTCGCCGACGTCTCCATCTGACGTGTGCGTCAACTCGACGCCTCCGTCCGGCGCTTGGCTCACCCAACATCTTCGTCGACGCTCGCTCGACGCCTACATCCGACGCTTGCTTAGATTCGCCCGCTTGCTTGACACTCATTGAACACCTTCATCGTCTTCTTGAAATTGCGGTGCTTTATATTTATGTTGTATTGATTTCACTTGAATTTTATTTTAAATTTCATTGACATGGGTTTGTCGCAAGTAATGGGTTTGTGGTTGTTGAATTAGATGGCTGGGCAAATTGTTGACATGAGTTTGTGGATGATCTCGCGTAGAATGTCTCTGTCTCACCTAGAATTTTTGGTATTGTTACTGCTTTTGGCTCATTTGGGAAGAATATATTACTTTGAGTTGCTGCTTTTGGCTCATTTTGGAATAATATATTACTTTGAGTTGCTGCCTTTGGTTCAGATTGACAAAGTTTGTTAGGTATATGGAGTTCCTAATATACTTCTCGTTCAAATTTTCCAAAGCTCATCTGGATCACCTAAATCTCATTGCAATTGCAACAATTTTGGCCTGCCTATGTTGTGGATTTTATATTATACTTGGAGGGATTTTGTATATATCATCCATGAGCACAGATGTCATATGATCTAATCATGTTTTGAATTCAATCTGCATTAGCTCCTTTCAGTCCCAGATGTCATATGATCTAATCATGTTTTGAATTCCCGATACTGATGCAGTCATTCTTCTAAGAAGATTGAGAGCACAATTATTCTTTTATTGTTGGTATCTGACTATGCTTTTTCTTTGTGCTGATCATGTCCATGCCGACCGATGTTTTTCGCTTGGTTGGCCGACTCAACAACAAGTGATGTCTCATCAGCCTGCCAAGTTGGCATTCAAATCCAATGAAGAAATAGAACTTCAAGTGAGGTCCATCCCATTGGACGAAGTGATACCAGAGTCAGAATCGGTTCTTTTCGTCAAAATAGATGTTCAGGGTTGGGAGCATCATGTTTTGAAGGGGGCCATGAAATTGCTGTCGAGAGAGGTAGGCAAGGCACCATATTTGATTTATGAGGAGAATGAACGGTTGTTGCAGGCAAGTAACAGCATTTCTAAAGAGATTCAAGAATTCTATCACTGTTGGGTATCGTCATTGCACCCAAAGATGGTACGTACGCAAATTGTACCAAGAACAACTGATAGTGGAGTAAGATCACCAAGTCAAGCATGAAAAGGGACAATTCTTTAGCAGACTCATTTGTGAGAGTTTTGCCTACCCTTAGACAGAACTTCCACTCGCTTTTAGATGGAAAATTAGATTTGGAATTGTAATGAGAAACACTGTCCATTGAATGAGCTAGTTATTGAGCCGCTTACATATACATTATGGTTTTCTTGAAGTATAGTTGGGGTTGTATCTATCGCCATTAGATCTGCCACACCCAATTTGTTATTATGTTTATTTATTGCAATTCATGCTTTATATTTGTAGCAAATGACCTTATGATTTGTGAGTGAATGCAGAATAAGTTGTTGACCGAGCTTACAGAGGCATATTCAACACCTTTTCAGTTGTAGTCTTGTTTTTCCTATGAATTTATATATCCATGAGAATAAAGCAATCTGACCACATTTAGAATGTACTCATGATAGTCTGGTTTGATTGAAGTATGTATTAAAATTTGATAATTTTAGGGTTTTGTGAGTTTGCGTTTTGCATGAACGAGAGAGAACAAGAGAATTCTCCATTCTATCAAAAATAAATTCGTACGTGCTCTCATACTTAAAATTAATCCATCGAATTTTGCACGCACCTAGTTTAAAACCTCATTGTCTTATTGAGCAAATAAAATTTGGCGTTCAAATCCAACACCTTATTTTTTTTTTTTTTCTCTATTTTTTTGCCCAACAACCCATTTTGAAATAAACTCGGCCAATTGTTTTTTTTTTTTTTTGCTTTAAAGCTTTCGGAAATAAATTCGTATATGTTCTCGTACTCAAAATTATTCCATCAAATTTTGCACAAATCTAATTTAAAACCTCATTGTCTTATTGAGCAAATAAATTTTTGCGTCTAAACCCAATACCTCATTTTTTTTTTTTTTTTTGCCCAACAACCCTTTTTAAAATAAACTTGGCCAACTTTTTTTTTTTTTCTTTAAAGATTTTGGAAATAAATTCATAAGTGCCCCTGTACTCAAAATTAGTCCATCGACTTTGCATGAATCTAATTTAAAACATCATTATTTTATTGAGCAAATAAATTTTTAAGTTCAAACCTGACACCTCATTCCACAACCCCTTTTGAAATAAACTTGACTAACTGTTTTTTTTTTTTTTTTTTTTTTCCTTTAAAGCTTTCAGAAATAAATTTGTGTGTGCTCCCGTACTCAAAATTATTTCATCAAATTATGAATAGATCTAGTTTAAAACCTCATTGTCTTATTGAGCAAATAAATTTTTGCGTCCAAACCTGACATCTTATTTTTTTTTGTCCCACAACCCCTTTTGAAATAAACTTGGCTAACTGTTCTTTTTTTTTTTTTCCTTTAAAGCTTTCAGAAATAAATTCATACATGCTCTCGTACTCAAAATTATTCCATCAAACTTTGCACAAACCCAGTTTAAAACCCCATTGTCTTATTGAGCAAATAAATTTTTTGCGTCCAAACCCGACACCTTATTTTTTTTTTGCCCAACAACCCCTTTTGAAATAAACTTGGCCAACTGTTCTTTTTTTTTTTTTTTCCTTTAAAGCTTTCAAAATAAATTCATACATGCTCGTACTTCAAAATTATTCCATAAAATTTTGCGCACACACCTAGTTTAAAACCTCATTATCTTATTGAGCAAATAAATTTTGCGTCCAAATCCGACCCCTCATTTTTTTTTTATTTCTTACCCAACAACCCTTTTTAAAATAAACTTTGCCCACTTTTTTTTTTTTCTTTAAAGCTTTTGAAAATAAATTCGTACGTGCTCACGTACTCAAAATTATTCCACCAAACTTTGCACACACCTAGTTTAAAACCTCATTGTCTTATTGAGTAAATAAATTTTTACGTCCAAACCTGACACCTCATTTTTTTTACCTGAAACCCCTTTTGAAATAAACTTGGCCAACTGTTTTTTTTTTTTCATTAAAGCTTTCAAAAATAAATTCATATGTGCTCCCGTATTCAAAATTATTCCATCAAACTTTGCACACACCTAGTTTAAAACCTCATTGTCTTATTGAGCAAATAAATTTTTGCGTCCAAACCCGATACCTCATTTTTTATTTTTTTTTGTCCAATAACTCATTTTGAAATAAACTTGGCCAACTTTTTTTTCTTTAAAACTTTCGAAATAAATTCGTACGTGCTCTCATACTCAAATTATTCCATCAAACTTTGCATGCACCTAGTTTAAAATCTTATTGTCTTATTGAGCAAATAAAATTTGATATCCAAACCCGAAATTTCATTTTTTTCAATTTCTTGCCCAACAACCCTCTTTGAAATAAACTTGCCAACTGTTCTTTTTTTTTTTCAAAGCTTTCGGAAATAAATTTGTATGTGTTTCCGACTCAAAATATTCCATCAAACTTTGCATGCACCTAGGTCAAAACCTTATTATTTTATTGAGCAAATAAAATTTGGCATCCAAACCTAACATTTCATTTTTTTTCTATTTATTGCCCAACAACTCTTTTGAAATAAACTTGGTCAATCTGTTTTTTTTTTTTTTTTTAAAGCTTTCGGAAATAAATTCATATGTGCTCCCGTACTCAAAATTATTTCATCAAACTTTACACACACCTAATTTAAAACCTCATTATCTTATTGAGCAAATAAATTTTTGTGTTCAAACATATTTTGGACTAAGTTTTAAATTTTGGCCCCTTTTTGGCCCCTTTTTATTTCAAAAAAAAATTGTTGGGCAAGAAATAGAAAAAAAAAATGAAATGTCAGGTTTGGATGTTAAATTTTATTTGCTCAATAAAATAATAAGGTTTTAAACTAGGTGCGTGCAAAGTTTGATGGAATAATTTTGAGTACGGAAACACATATGAATTTATTTTCGAAAGCTTTGAAGAAAAAAAAAGAACAGTTGGCCAAGTTTATTTCAAAAAGAGTTGTTGGGCAAGAAATAGAAAAAAAAAATGAAGTGTCGGGTTTAGATACCAAATTTTATTTGCTCAATAAGACAATAAGGTTTTAAACTAGGTGCGTGCAAAGTTTGATGGAATAATTTTGAGTATGGGAGCACGTACGAATTTATTTCCGAAAGCTTTAAAGAAAAAAAAAAGTTGGCCAAGTTTATTTCAAAAAAGGTTGTTGGGCAAGAAATTAAAAAAAAAAATGAAGTGTCGGATTTGGACGCAAAAATTTATTTGCTCAATAAGACAATGAGGTTTTAAACTAGGTGTGTACAAAGTTTGATGAAATAATTTTGAGTACGGGAGCACGTATAAATTTATTTCTGAAAGCTTTAAAGGAATAAAAAAAAAAATAGTTAGCCAAGTTTATTTCAAAATGGGCTATGGGGAAAAAAAATGAGGTGTCGGGTTTGGACTTAAAATTTATTTGCTCAATAAAACAATGATGTTTTAAACTAGATCCGTACAAAGTCTGATGGAATAATTTTGAGTACAGGGGCACATACGAATTTATTTCCGAAAGCTTTAAAGAAAAAAAAAAGTTGGCCAAATTTATTTCAAAAGGATTGTTGGGCAAAAATTAAAGAAAAAAATGAGGTATCGGGTTTGGACGCAAAAATTTATTTGTTCAATAAGACAATGAGGTTTTAAATTAGGTGTGTGCAAAGTTTGATGGAATAATTTTGAGTAGGAGAATACATAAGAATTTATTTCCGAAAGCTTTAAAGAAAAATAAAACAGTTGGCCATGTTTATTTCAAAATGGATTGTTAAAAGAAATAGAGAAAAAAAATAAGGTGTCGGGTTTGAACGCTAAATTTTATTTTCTCAATAAGACAATGATGTTTTAAACTAGGTGCGTGCAAAATTTGATGGATTAATTTTAAGTATGGGAGCACGTACGAATTTATTTTTAGTAGAATGGAGAATTCTCTTATTCTATCTCGTTCATGTATAAACGCAAATTCACAAAACCCTAAAATTATCAAATTTTAATACATACTTCAATCAAACCAGACTACCATGAGTACATTCTAAATGTGGTCAGATTGCTTTATTCTCATTGAGATATACATTCACGGGAAAAACAAGACTACAAGTGAAAATGTGTTGAATATGCCTCTCAGTAAACTCTGGTCAACAACTTATTCTGCATTCACTCGCAAATCACAAGGTCATTTGTTACAAATACAAAGCATGAATTGCAATAAATAAACATAATAACAAATTGGGTGTGGAAGATCTAATGGCGACAGATACAACCCCAACTATACTCCAAGAGAAAATCATAATGTATCTGTGCTTCCTCACTTGCTCAATAACTGGCTCCTTCAATGGACAGTGTTTCTTATTACAATTCCAACTCTAATTCTCCATCTAGAACTGAGTGGAAGTTTTGTCTAAGGGTAGGCAAAACTCTCAAAAAGGAGTTTGCTAAAGAATCGTCCATTTTCATGCTTGACTCGGTAATCTTACATCAACAAGGCTAAGGTAAATTAATCCACTATTAGCTGTTCTTGGTGCAGTTGCGTCTGTATCATGATGGGTGCAATGATGATACCTAACAGTGACGAAATTCTCGAATCTCTTTAGAACTGCTATTACTTCCCTGCAACAACCGTTCATCCTTCTCATAAATCAAATACAGTGCCTTGCCTACCTTTCTAGACAGCAACTTCACAGCCCCCTTCGAACATGATGCTCCCAGCCTTGAATATCTATTTTGACGAGAATAACCGGTTCTGACTCTAGTATCACTTCGTCCACTGGGATGGACCTCACTTGAAGTTCTATTTCTTCATTGAACTTGAATGGCAACTTGGCACCGGCTGATGAGACAGCACTGTTGTCAAGCCGGCCAACCAACCGAAAACATCGGTTAGCGTGGACATGATCAGCACAAAGCAAAAGCATAGTCGATACCAACAATAAAAGAATAATTGTGCTCTCAATCTTCTTATAAGAATGACTACATCAAGTATCGGGAATTTAAAACATGATTAGATCATATGACATCTGGGACTGAAAGAAGCTAATGCAGATTGAATTCAAAACATGATTAGATCATATGACATCTGTGCTCATGGATGATAGATACAAAATCCCTCCAAGTATAATATAAAATCCACAACATAGGCAGGCCAAAATTGCTGCAATTGCAATGAGATTTAGGTGATCCATACGAGCTTTGGAAAATTTGAATGAGAAGTATATTAGGAACTCCATATACCTAACAAACTTTGTCAATCGAACCAAAGGCAACAACTCAAAGTAATATATTATTCCCAAATGAGCCAAAAGTAGCAACTCAAAGTAATATATTTTTCCCAAATGAGCCAAAAGCAGCAACAATACCAAAAATTCTAGGCGAGACAGAGGCATTCTATGCGAGTCCATCCACAAACTCGTGTCGGCAATTTGCCCACCATCCAATTCAACAACCACAAACCCATTATCTGCGACAAACCCATGTCAACGAAATTTAAAATAAAATTCAAGTGAAATCAAGACAACATAAATATAAAGCACCACAATTTCAAGAAGACGATGAAGGCGTTCGGTGAGCGTCAAGCAATCGGGCGAATCTAAGCAAGCGTTGGATGTAGGCATTGGGCGGCGTTGGACGAAGATGTTGGGTGAGCCGAGTGTCGGACGGAGGCGTCGGGTTGACACACACGTCGAATGGAGACGTCAGGCGAGCGTCGATCGAAGGGTTGGATGGAGGCTTCGAACGAGGTGTTGGGTGAGCGTTGGCGGAGGGGTTGGACGGAGGCGTCGAGCGAGGCGTTGGGCAAGCAGAGGCCAAAGGGTTTCGATGGAGGTGTTGAACGGAGGCATCCACCAAGAATCAATGTTGGGCACCATGAATCAAGGGAAGATCCTCTCAATTTAGGGTTCCTGCTTGATTTTGAGAAAGAACCCAGCTAACCCCACGCTCTTTTCTTTTCACGCCTTTTTCTCTTCACGCCATTTTCTCTTCCGCCTTTTCTCTTTGGCTTTTATTTTTTTTTTTTAAAAGCAAAACGACGAAGTTTTGCTGTTTGGTGCCATGTCAATGTTGGTAACGCCGACCGGCGTTGGCTAGATGCCACATCAGATTTTTTCGACTATGCATGGCCAGATGAACTAAACTGGAACAAAAACAAAAGGTTTAGGACTAAATTGGCCAAATAAAAAAGTTTAGGACTGAATTGACACAATTGCAATAGGTTTAGGACTTTTTTGGTAATTTTCCCCATTAGTAAGACGTCAATTCCATATAGGAAAACATACACCGCGAATGTTGATCAAACTCTATATTACCGTCAACTACCTAAACCTTAGGGCACCATCTTAACTATATATGTTCCGTCCGTTCTAGGTTACAGTTCTTGGTATCAATACCCTCTTCAATTCTCAGATTGTTTCTTGAATGATGATTCAAATCCACCGAACTTCGTCTCCATATAAATGGCACAGCGAAAGTTAATCGGACTCTACATTTACTCTCCGCAAATACAGTCGACGGATCTATTAATTGATCGACAACGATGACAGTGTGCTGTCTAGTAAATGCACTTATGAAACATAGTACAAATGTATACATTGTGTGTGCGATTCAACTTATATTCTAACGAAGTCTTTAAATTGGTCAATATCCGCAGTAGTTGTTTCAACACTGCTCTTCTTTGGAGTTAGGACAACTCCATTAGTAATGGGGTGGTTCATTAAGAAAGCTCCACGTTTGTTCGTTTTGAGAAAGGTACATAATATTAACAAAGGCATAATCACACATGCACACTTACATAGGTAGAATGGGTAGCCAACGAGATGTGTGCGCGAAAGAAATAAATGATTGGTCATCAACCCAATGCAAAAAAGTCCACCGTGGCTGGCGCCAAACTCACCACACTAAAGAAGTAAATGATGGCACAATGTGCTTTAACTTGAAGCAAATGTGGAATTCAATGTGCAATATGGAGAAACACTGTAATGAACCCCATCTCAGTAATGGGAAAGAGACATTAAAATTGTTACAACTTTCGTACGGTACTCAATTTAGTACTAAAACTTTTTGAACAGTTACTTAAGTGTCTTCAATGACAAATTCTAACAAAGAATCTTACATGACTTTTTAAATAAATTTTTAAGACCTACATGACTATCTTATTAAAAAAGACGTCCAGCTGTACCCAAAAACCCACTCGGAGTTGTCCTAGGGCCACTCATCCCACTTGGGAAGGTGGAGGTAAGAAATTCGATTCCTTTCTTCTCAGGTGGCTAGAGTGGAGACGCATGAGTGAAGAAGTAGGGTTTCGCTACTTGCGCACAACACAACACACCCAATGACTTGTTAAATAAGTATTATATGATAGGATTAGACAAAAAAAAAAAAAAGTACAAAAGACAGACAACCCGGTGATCTTGACAAAAATGAAATAATCACCAACCCATTTCCGCCACCCTAAAAACCCTTATGTAAAGCCTCTTCACGCACCCATATTTTTCTCTGTCATCATCCTAAACTGTCGTATACTCCATTGCGAAGAAACGATGCAGATCTTTGTGAAAATCCCAATAGGGAAGACCATCACCATCAAGGTTGAGTCGAACGGCACCATCGATAACCTCTTGAATTCCTAAAATCGTATCACCCATCTGCATTACATAGACTACTACACTCCCACCGAGGCATATCATAGCCTAGAATTTTTCCGATGCCCATTCATCTATCTTTCAGTTTCACGCAGCAAAATTTGTAGGGTTAAGAGGAGACAATGGACTTGATACAGTGAGAAATCACGAAAAAGAAACAGATGGACTGAAGATAAAAAGAGAAAGTTATAGAATAAACATAATGACCTATCACACATTTTCTCTGGTCGCCAGCCCTGAGGTCGGGAGTCGACGGCGATTGCAGCACACGATTTGTTTCTTGGTCCTAATTTAGAGCCAATTGATCAATTTGGGGCATAAATAAAGGCAAATTTATAATTATTTTTTTGTTGATTAGACTTCTCTAACAAATTTCATTATCCGATTTATTTAAATAAATGCCTCATCAAATTTTCCAACAAAGGAAATCATTGTGGCAAGAAAGGGATTTTTCACCAAAGTGACCTCAAGTGATTACTCTAAAAAGTTTTGGTACTAAGATGAGAGTCGGAAAAAAGTTATGGCACTAAAAATCTTGGTATTGAGATGAACACTGTAATAATGTTATGACACTTCTAGTATCATTTTTCCTCTTGACAAGTATACAGAATATGCAGAGCGCTTGACATAGATGGAATTCACAGAGGGTTGAAAAAATAAAATGAACTGAATGTGTGAAATAACACAAATGCGGACAGTCGGGTGTCTACTCCTCCCCTGATGATCTCTCTTTGAATTCGTTCACCTCCAATGGCTAAACCGTGGCCAATTTCTTTCCTTTCTCATTATTCCTCGCGTTCTTTGACACAGTCAGCGAAGGCTTTTGAAGCAGAGAAGGGCAAGTTCAGTCATGGTTCAGGAAGAGACCTTGGAGACATCCTTGTTGGACCTGTTGTACTTCATGTGGCTGTTGACGAGCTGGCCGGCTGCGAGAGCCGACATCAGAGAGAGCTCTCCCGCGAGGACCAAGCCGGCCACAACGGTGGCCAAGAGCCTCGCGTTTGACCCCGGCGCTTCTCTGTTGGCCCCCTTCACTCCGAGCAGATTCAAGCACGCCGATTGCGAAGCAAGCTGAGTCCCACCTCCAACTGTTCCCACCTGAAACGAAAGAAGGCAAATTTTTATTCATGTCAGGCGCAAATTCTACATCCATCAACTAAGAGTTCCCAGATCGTGAAATTCTTGAATTAACCATTCTGTTCTGTTCGAATCGAGGAAAAGCGAATTTACCTCAATCGATGGCATCGTGACAGAGACATGGAGGTCCTTGCCGTCGTTGACAGCTTCCATCATGGTAATGCAATGAGAGCTCTCCACGTTCTGGGCTGGGTCTTGGCCTGTGGCAATGTAGATTGCCGTGACGATGTTGCTGGCGTGGGCATTGAACCCTCCGAGGGCTCCGGCCATTGCGGAGCCGGTCAGGTTCTTGAGCATGTTGAGCTCGACCAGGGCCTCGACGCTGGTCTTGAGCACCTTCCCAACCACGTCGCCCTTGATCACGGCCTCGCACACAACCGACTTGCCCCTCCCCTCAATCCAGTTCACAGCTGCGGGCTTCTTATCCGAGCAGAAGTTGCCGGAGATCCCCATCACGTCCATGTCGGGGAAGTCCTTCTGCAGGAAATCCATGACGTTCTGGACTCCCTTTGAGATCATGTTCATCCCCATCGCGTCACCGGTGCTGCACGAGAACCTCAGGTAGAGGTTTTTGCCTGCGATTGCGCACTTGATGCTCTGCAGCCGCCCGAATCGGCTAGAACTGCAAAAAAACAAGTCGAATTGAACATCCCAATTGTACAGTAGCAGAAACACAAAGCCGACTACAGTTTGTAAAGAGCAAATTTTGCATTTTCAAGATTGAATTACTAATCAGGACTAATCAAGACCGAGACCAACCTGTTGAAAACAGAGGAGAGGGCTTCGAAATTCGCCGGGCTCTCCAGGTAAAACTTCAACTCCGCGGCCCTCTTAGCGGACCCGAAGCGCACAACCGGCGCCCTCGTCATCCCATCCCTCAGGACGACGCTGCTTGCGCCACCGCACAGCGCTATTGCCTTGCAGCCCCGGTTGGCGCTTGCCACCAGGCACCCTTCAGTCGTGGCCATCGGGACCGAGTACTCCTGCCCGTCGAGCACAAGCGGCCCCGCGATTCCCACGGGGATCTGCACGTACCCAACTGGCATCTCGCAGCACTGCCCGAGAATCGACTCGTAGTCTAACCCTTCCAGCGGCAATCCGGCGAGCGACTTCCCGGTCTTCCTCTGCAGTGCCTCACGGCGGATCGCAGCAGCCCTCCTGCAGTCCCCGAGCTTTGACTCCAGCGAGTACGACGGCGTGGTTCCCGCCACCACCGAGGCGATCACCTTCTCGTCCTCTTCGGTCAGACCGATCGGCTCATCCCATTTCTCTGTCTCGACCGGCTTAGCCTTTGGAGCAGCGGGCTTAACGGGGTCGAACTCCAACTTGGTGGTCTCCTCATCAAGGGCCTGGCCACAGGGCGCTTTCAGCGCGCCCTCCTCGGCAACTACGGAGACCACCCTCTCTTCCTCGCCGTCGTCGGCCCAGATGTCGGAGGGGGGGCGGAGGAGGAGGGACTGGAAGAACTCGACCCCGAAGAAGCCGAGGAGGTACACGGAGGAGGCGGCGAAGGCGAGGACGGCGGCGAGCTCGGGGGCGGAGAGGACGTGGAGCGGGGAGGCGGAGCGGATCTTCTCGCGCCAGCGGGAGAGGAGGTAGTAGAGGAGGGTGAAGAAGGCGCAGATGGCGGAGGCGTTGACCAGGTAAAGGAAGGGCGGGACCTTCAGCGACGGGTCCTCGTCGGCGTAGTACTTGAGCGGCGATGGCGAGTGCTTGGATTTGGCGTCGAGGGAGGAGCCCGCCGCCGCAGCAGGCTTGGATTGTCGCCGGCGAACGTCCATTGTAGACAGACAGAGAGAGAAAGAGAGAGAGGTTGGCTTGACTTTTGAGGTTTTACTTGGTTGTGAAGGGTGTAGAGGTGTAGAGCAGTATTTATAGGGAGGGAGGGAGGAGTCAAAAAGAAATGCGAGGAGAAAGTAAGGCTATTTTGTCGTTTCTCTTCCGGCTTCGATGATGCTTCTTGTCCTGTTCCGAGTTCTGACCCCGCTTTGATTCGTCTTTTGTTTAGCATTTCTCCTTCGCTTCGATTCCGTGTCTGGTAATGGGATAACAGCTGCTATGTCCGTCGGTTCCGAATCCCGACTGCCGCTGGTGATTTGGGAGGATCACACGGAGATGGAGATGGCGATGGCTCAGTTGAAATTCCTAAACAAGAAGAAGGAGAGTTCCACTTAACTGGACGGTGGCATTGCGAAATTTGCCACGCTTGGCATTACTGTAACTCACTAAAGAAGAGCACGAGATAAAGATGGACACTGTTTCCTAATAACTTTCCTCCCTTGAAGTGATTCCAAGTAAAATCATTTCTTCCTCCTACGCCTGTTGGGACTACAATGGGAAAAGTAAAAACTTATATGACAGAATTTGCATATGTACAATATATTTAGAAATAATTAATCATTTTCTCTCGTAAGGAAGTAAGTTAGAGCGGCCGCTCGGGTTAAACCAAGGGTCATTCAAGACCATGTGTGGAGGGTCCTAATCTCCCCTTGTGCCAAAGGTCGTGGGAGTTGATGAGTAACATGAAGGAACCACAATGATACATTAAGAGCTCGAGCTAGCCATTTTGATTGTCGAAGGAGAGGAAAAGGGTGAATTTGGCTTTAAAGTAGGAGTTTATTACAAATCATTTTGAGAAAGTAACATGAATAGAGACAAAGGAAGAGAGAACCCGAATTTTAACACATGAGAAACGAGCACTTGATAAATCAATACGTCAAGATGCCTCAAGATTTGCCCAAAAACTCCCGTTTAAAAGAACAATCACGATTAGTGCAGGAACTAAAGGTCACAATCATCATTAGTTATGCCACTACCGACAGGCTAGATTGCCTAGCAAATCGGACGGCCTTAGAGGAATGTCGATGTACTTTGCATGCCTAGCCCAAATTTCATAGTGAAATAAAAGTTGACGCGTTGGCCGTCGGTCACATCAATGTCTGATGGTTGAGATACAGACTACTAAATCTAACGGTCCAAATTTTATGTCATCGTGGCTTCTTCTATGCCCTGTGCATGGATTCCTAGGACAAGGAGCAAAAATATATAAAAGCCATTTGCCCTCAACCTGTCTAGTATCCACAACAAGAGGCGGTTTTGGATAAAACAATTGACTCCTGACATGCGTTCCGGTTTTGCCAGTGGATTAAGTAGCACGGTTAGATGAGCAAATCTATCAAGACACGGTTCCAGCACCCGAGCAGCCCGACTAATAGCACTTGACGAGAGAACTGTGCAACTACTTAAACGGCTAGACATTCATCTTTAAAACAATCTCATCCATTCATCCAAAAATCATTCTCCGTCAAACACTACCTTACAAGCCTACAAATAGTAATTCAAGTATGTAAGTAGAAGGTTGGCCATTTTTATCTTCCTAATTCCTTCTCAACTCTCTCTCCCTCTCTCTGTTTTACATAGGCGTAGATCAATTCCAGTGAGAACTCCAGCCAGGTTCGTGGCTCTTGTTTTAAGCGTCAACGCCGTAGACGAAACAACAATCCACGATGGACTGGTTATAAATGAAGATCCATAAACTAATGTAGCCAAAAGGAGAGAAATAACAGGAAAGAAGCCTTCCGTTCAAAAGATCAATCCATCAACTACTGCACGAGTTGGTGAGTTTGTTCTGCCTCTTCTCTTTCTCGAGGATGAAATCTTCTATTCCTTCCTCTTGCAACTCCGAGAAAAATGAAAGGAAGCAACAACACAATTGAAAAAGCAAGATTCAATTGCTAAAAATGATTTAGCAAATTCGAAAGGCTTAAGAAATCATGATCGCTTCAAACGACCCAATAAAATTTCATCGAAATGTTTTAATGGTTTAATGAAAATCACAATTAGTTAATTTTCTTAAATCACAAAACCTAATCTTGATGACCTTGGTGATGACGCAGATGATGGAGAGCCTATATACAGAAGCTAAAACGTGATTAAGAAGGGTTAAAACCCTACGTATATTATATTTGATTACAGGCTAGCAAGTAAAAACAAATTCATGATGGACGTGCTTTATTAATGGACACGTCACATCAAAACATGTGCCAAATATGATGAGAAGATATATTAAATTGGAAACCCTAGTTTTATTAAGTCCGACAAAGTTTCGCCCCCAGATTAGATTGATCAAACCATCTCTAAAGTCAAGTAAAGGTAGGATCTCTCCCACATATTCAGAATACAGAAGGGAAAGAGTAGTCCATTGATGCGTACGTGCATGCATTAGTGTGACGTCATAAATCAAATGTAGGGAAACATGCACAGTGAATATTTTAAACTTTTAACATTACCGACCACCAGCTGGACCTTGTAGCACGATCTCAAAAATATATGGTCCACCCGCACTAGGTCATAAACCCTCTGCAATCAATATCCTATTCGACTTTTAGGTTACCATACTCTGTCTCCATTCAAAGGGTCGGCACATATTAATCGGACTCAACATTTACTCGCCCCTGAGCACTGCCGATGAATCAATTGACAGATCGACAGTGGCCAACGACGACGTGTCCTCTCCTGTCTGTAAATGCCCGTATGAAACGCAGTACGAATACATGAGGGTCCGCGTAAGGTGTGTTTTGACTCGTCCGCGCATCAATGCTCATCGACTTGGGACAGCCCCATCAATGGGGTGGTCCATTACGAAAGCTCCACGTTCGCTCGCCCTTGAGAAACGTAATATATAATAACACAGTGCTTCAAATTCAACATACGCACACTATATAAAGTCGGACGAGCTGCCGGATGTTGACCAAAAGCGGGTGTGAAAGGCATGAATTAATGGCCGATTTGGTCGCGGGCACCCGGTGCAGAAAAGTCTGCAGTGGCTGGCGCCAACTTCATTGCGCTGAAGTCCTCCAAAGCATCCGTGCTGTTGGGTAGATGTGAACGTGTGTAGTCAATGGGAGACTCGGCAAGGGTGAGTGGAGTTCAGTCGCGAAACGACAATCTTTTCTGTCTTGATGACGAGAATAGCTAGCCTGAAGAGGTAGACCTTTTCGATGGAGTAGCGAGACCGCCATTAGCAGCATGCTAGAAACGACTCCATTGAGAAACGCCAGAAGACATGGCTACAAGGAGCATTGAATCTTTCTGCAAGGGAATTATGGGATAAGGCTTGCTCAATTATCGCTTGGAATTTTCTCATTTAAAATCCATGATTGATATTGAGAAGATTATTTTTGTCTTCTGCTTTCTTACCAAAGATGGAATGTTGATCATTATCTGAATTGTTTGACACTATAATTGGCAAGATTTTACTCTCCATACATGGTACTTCACCAATTAAGCGAGTCGCTTTTACTTACCACATTTGGTAATTTTTTACTTAAACCAATTAATTATGTTGTGTGTAGTAAGTTGTTCGCACTTCCTAACATTAAGTGCCAACAAGTTCAATTTACAGCACTTAACGGGGTTATGAAACATAGACTAAGACTTCGACACTTTTGCTCTCCTGTTGCCGCAGCAAACTAGAGCCCTGTTGTCATTGTCGATATTTCCATTGTATGAGATCAATCGTTTGGACGTCATTACATGCTTTCTATTCTGTTCCTCTAGATGTTACATATTTGTGAATGTAACATGAAGATTTTGCTTGTTTATTGAGCGTGCTGATTTCGGACCCTTTTCTGGATTTTAGATCTTCTCTTTGGTTCATCATATGCTCCTGGCAAATTCTTGAGGGAGTTGATATATTCCTCTCAACTGAAGAATATCCGAATCTGTGCTTTGCTTACCCTAGTCTTTAATAGAAAAGTAACATCAAAATGCTTTTGAGACTTTAAGGGCGCGTTTGGCTGCACCCTATTTCTGTTCCCAGGAACAAAAATTTCTGTTTTTTGTTCCCTGGGAACAAAAGGAACAGTAAACGCGTTTGTGTGCGTTTTAATTTCTTTTTTGTTCTTTTGTTCTCCTGCGAAAAAAGAAAAACAAGAAACAAAAAAAAACTTGTTTCTTGTTTCTAAACAAAATCTAGAAATACTTATCTTTTTATTTTTTTCTTTTCTTCTTCTTTTTCTTTCTTTTTCTTTGGCCGGTCGCCGCCTTGGCCATGGCCTGGCGACCGCCGGCGACCGGCCGACGAGGGCGACGGCCTCGCCCGGCCATGGCGAGGCTCGCCGCCCCTGGGCGAGGCCGAGCTCGGCCGTGGCCGGGCGAGGCCGAGCTCGCCAGGCGGTCGGCGAGGCTCGGCCTCGCCCGCCATCGCCAGTCGGCGTCGCTGGCGGTGGCCCGGCGAGGCCGAGCCTCGCCGGCCGTTGGGCGAGCTCGGCCTCGCCGGGGCCGGCGAGCCTCGCCATGGCTAGGCGAGGCCGCCGGCCCTCGTCGGCCGGCCGCCGCCATGGCCGAGGCCGGCGACCGGCCAAAGAAGAAAAAAAAGGAAAAATAAATAAAAAAATAAGAAAGAAAATAGAAAAATAAAATAAAAATATTAAAAAATTAAAAGAAATAAAAAAATTATATAAATTTACCAAACGTGTTTCTATTCTTTTTATATTTTTGGAACAGACTTACCAAACTCATTTTTTTGTTCAAAAATTGTTCCCTCGAACAAACACTTTTTTCTATTTACTTCCTTAAACAATTTTTAAACGAAACATTACCAAACGCGCCTAAGCTTCCTTTCACTTTTTGCTTTTCAAAAGATCCGCAATGAAAAAGGAAAAGATTTACATTGGACTTGGACTGCTTACTCAAATCAACTGCTAATCATGCCCATGATTAAGTTATACTTACCCTACTTTTTGTCATTTTCCTTAATTAATTTTATTATTTAGAATAAATACTTATCCAAGAGAATCGACTTGTTCCGAAACCATTTCCTCGCTTACGAGATCACCGGTAGCAAATAAGATGATGAGTACCTCCTCACCATCGTTTCACGAATTATCTTATATTTCTAATCCCCATTGTTCAATTTTCCTTTGTCATTCTTGATAACCTTCTGAAAAAAGAAAGAAGAATTATCTTTTTAGTCAGAAAAGAAGAATTATTCAACAAAAAGGAACCGATGGAGGTCATTGAAATAAGATGACAAAAACTCAGTCTTCATCTTCAATCGAAACGACCAAATAGTACTCATACATGCTATGCGAGTGATTGTCCGCGTGCGCCCTAGACAAGTCGAAGTATACAACGGTAGTCTTACAAAACACTGGTCAGTCAACGGTCAAAGAGTGAAAAAAGCAACGTTCATGGAACCCTAAGTTGTCTCCAGCTAGGGTTAGGTGCGTACTCGTTTTTGGGCTGCCTTTTAACAAGGTCTTATGGACACGATTAATGTGTGAATGCGTTATTACCCGCTGATTAAATTAGTTCGCTGAAGGTCCATTGTCCATGCCAAAAGAATGACATGCTGTCTACATTCAATGACTTAATTTCTTATTGTTGGAAACTTTGATTGTTCGATTTCTTAATGTTATTATTTGACAATATGTATGCCGTGTATCATAAGGTGGGGAAATCGACAAGACAATAGGATGAGATTCACGGACTCATAGGACACAAGCGGTCATTGCTTAATAACATAATGGTATTGGTGCAAATTACATCAAAGCCCATGATCCTCTTGACTTTATTTATTTCACGAAAAAATCGAGAATTAGAAAGATATTTTATTAATTCTTTGTCATTTGTTTCATTTGAGAATGAGTCAATGGAATGGTTTTCATTAATAATAGAAATCTATGTGCAAACAAAGTTCGTTGGTTGTGAAAATATTTTCAAGACATTATTTAATGTAGTCCTCATACTATTAACGGAATTCAATTTTGGTCCTTATGCCATGTTTTGTAGATGAATTAGTCCCTCAACTTATCTCGAAAGGGGATGGTTTTCAGTAATAATAGAAATCTATGTGTAAAACAAATTCCGCTGATAGTAAAAACGTATTCGAGACATTATTTAATGTAGTCCGCGTACTATTAAAAGAGTTCAATTTTGGTCCTTATGCCATGTTTTGTAGAGGAATTAGTCCCTCAAGTTATTTCCTGGGACAAATGAAGGACGGTTTTCCATATTCCAGCAAAACGTGAACGAAATGTGTTGAGTCAGTGGCGGGGGAGTTACAAGTGGCGCTGATGTGGACCAATCAAGAGGCTGAGTCAGGCTCATCGTGTAAAGAGAAAACGTGGGAATAGGCGCACGGTTCGATCCTGAGATGTGCGTTCGCTCAAAGCGCATTAAAGATCACGAGTACAGGTTTGACTAGTCAAGGCGCAAGGGAGAGGGATGTGATTGATGGTCGCATCTTGGGCTATCAACGTAGTCGTTCTCCTCTGTGTTTTGCCTGATCAAGACATAACGACTTTATACCCACCTGGCTGTGGAGGATCCTTCTGGACAGTTTCATGCAAAATCTAATGAAGTTAGAGAAAGTTTGCATGCCCTGAAGAAGGTAGTCCCAGTAAAAGGCCTGTCAGGCATTGGCACACTTTTGGTTGGGTCGATCCCTGTGTCCATACTAACTAGTTAATTGGTGTCCACAAAAGCAAAACAAGTACAAAACAACATTCTGCAATACCTGAGTTGGAGCTCCTGGGATATGTAAAGAATTATTGCTAACTTGGCCGCGATGTTTTAAAAAGTGGACTGAACTGGCCAGTTCTACCGGTACCGACCAGGCCACTGATCTTGTTCACACCTTTATAAAGTTGATGGCCAAAATGAGCCAAGAAATGGACAAACAAGTCAGTTCAACCGGTACCAGCCAGGCCACTGATCTTGTTCACACCTTTATAACGTTGATGGCCAAAATGGGCCAAGAAATGGACAAACAAGTCAGTTCAACCGGCACTGGCCAGGCCACCGCTCCTGTTCATACCTTTATACCGTTGACGATCCTGTTCCTGCAGTCTATATTTCCCTGCTCTTTAATTTCAAGCACTTTCATTTTACTACGCTTCCTAAAGTTGACATGTGATTAAACTTGAAAATACCATAAATGACTTGGGTTTAGCACTGTTTTGAACTTGAATAATTTTTGTTCGAGTTGAAAGGAATCAATTCTTGCATTTCCAATAGTTGAAATCATATTTCGCATCTTCTAAGGGAATTTCATTGCTGTTCCAGATATTGGTTTTGTCATGATCCCATGAGAACAAATGAGCAATTAATTGACTTATCAGAAGAGTTTTGTTAAAGTATCCTAGCGCACTACTTGTCTAGAGTACCTAGACAAAATGAACATAAACATATTTGCAAAGAATAACATCTTCTAAATAGAAATGTTTATACATCCTAAGTACAAATAATAAGCCTTAACAAGTGCCATGAGTAGGGGTGTGCATGGTGCATCCATCTTTGCAGCTCCCGACCTAGAATTGGGAACCGCTCGTTAAGAACCGATTTACAAAAAATTGGAACCGGGATCTACCCGTTAGTTGCATGAATTCACTCGGAAACTAAACCGGGATCCGAGTGGATCTATGGAATTGGTCTCACAATAGTAATAATAATATCATTTTCTCGAAAGCTCTAATCTTGATGTGAAACAACTTTGATTTTCGACCAAAATTGCTGGTTCTTCACCGCATGATCTATTCTTCTTCTCCTCCTCCTCCTGTAAACCTACTTCTTCACGTGCTTGCTTTTTGCCCACCAATTGCTCGACATTTTGTCAAGATGCACTTTGGACTTTTTAGCTTCAACGCCTCTCCATTTGGTTTGACTCGAGATCAACGCCTCTCCATTTGGTGCGCTTTGGACTTTTTTCCCACTTTAATTAATTTTTTTAATTATTTGATTTGGGTTTGTTAATTTGTAATTTCATTTTTTTAATATTAAAAATTAATATATTATTTTAATATAATCGATCAAGTTCGGATGAGCAGGTGCACGGATCCGCCTATGGAACAGGAAACCAAACCGTACCCACCGGTTCCCATTTTTTATAAGAACTGGGAACCGAACTGATTCCTCAAGAACCACCGGTTTCGAGCGATTCCTGTCCTGTTCCGAGCGGTCCAAGTGGGTTACCTGGTTCTTTTGCACACACCCTAGCCATGAGCATGCATTAATAGAATACAAACGTCTTGCGCCAATTGAGGATTCAGGTCCTCCCTACGCATTCATATACGCTTCTTTAACCAACTTTACTATATAACCTTGTTTCTTTTGTTCTTTCTCTCTTATTTGGCTAGTGTTCATATATTAGGTTTCCCAAAATACTCTTGGATCCTCATTTCAAGGAAAAAGTGTCCACCAGTCTCCGAATTGCCCAGGTAAAAACCATCTAAAGACTATTAGCTTTACTATAATACAGAAATAAATGGAAGCGAACAACATAGAGGCTTTATTGGAAATCACCAGTTAAACCACCAAAAGATACATTCCACACGAGTGATGCTTCGTGCTAAGCCGCTAATATAAGATCCTTGATTTCTCATCTTATCGAGTAGACATGGACACAGAAGAAACAAATTACAAAGTTTCAAACATAACTCACTCTCTGGTCAAAACTGGTGGGTCTCAATTCGATAGGGTGGTGGCAGTGGGCTCTAACAGAGTCTGATCCTGGTTAAAAGATTCCCAGTTGATTTGCTTGAGCATGTTAAATCGCTCATCCAATGTTACAAACCCAGCTTCAGGAGCAACTACATCATATTTCCCAGCCTTGTAAAGCAAAAGAACACTGGCCCCCATATCAGGACCATGGAGCTTTCCAGTTAACAATACTCTCAGAGGCATGAAAAGTGATTTCCCCTGCAACGGCAGTAAAGGTCAAAAGTGTGAATTTTCTTATCTTCTGAGGACTAAAAGCCAAAACAAGTATGACGCTGTCAATTATATTGGTGAAGCCAATTAAGGCTCACCTTGCGCTTTAGTGATTTGCCGAAGCCCTTCACCCACTTCTGCCACCCTGCATGGCCTTCTTCAAGTGCACCTATGAGCTCACCACTGTCATAGGCAGCTATGAGGCTCGCTGAGACTTCGGGAAGCTTATCTTCTACAACCACTTTACCTTCAGAGCTAAAGATAAGATTATATCTGTCATCACCAATCTGGAAGCACACCTAACCAACTTTTCATCCATATCTTGATTTCATTTCACATGTTCTCATTTTATAAAAGCTAATGTACATATTCTATCAGTCCTTGTTGCAGTTAGCAGGGGAACTTGCACAGGATTAACTTGAAATCAACAGCAATGGAAAGAGATACCACGCCAATATATGGAAGTAAAAAACATCTGATACAACCAAGTAAGGTCATCACCTCGTCAATGTAGCATGTAAGGGATATGCCAACAAGTTAGTTAACGCCTTATCTGAGTCTGGTATCCGGTCAATCCCATCTTTGAGAAGTTGAACCGCCTCCTGTGGATGCCATGCCACATCACAGATTTAAGCATGCACCATAGCACAACAAAAAATAATCTAGTACCAAAATGGATTGCAGGCCAAAAGTTCTGGAAGAATGCCAATTCTTCCTTTTAACACAATCAGCAACACTAAACTGTTGTAGGAATAGCTAAACAAGGGATGTAATCTACCATACACTATATGTAGCACAGTTCCTTTGCATAACATATCAAATCAACAATGACATAGGACAGCCTCCTAGTTATTGATTAAAAAACTAATTGACACGGCAGTAAATATGAACTCACATCAACAATTGGCCCGTCTGATTCTTTCAAAGTGCCAGTGCTCTTCCAGTGCTGACCAATAAGCCCAGTCAATGCCTCTGATGGAATCGCTCTTAAATGCTGACCATTCATCCACCTTCAGTTCAGACATGTCAAAATAGATTCTCTCAGAAAACATGAATACAACTATCTAGGGGCATAGGTGCTGGAGCACACAAACCACATGCAGTGCAGCTGCATGCTATAGGTAGCTGCCATTGATAAAGGGAGGGATGAAAGCAGAAGCTAGCGGAAAAGTAATTATTACCTTAGCTTAGTAGAATCAAAGATTGCACCACTTTTGTTGACTCGCTCAATTGTGAACTTTTCAACTGTGAATTGCATAAAAGTACCCATGCTAAGAAATTAGCCGAATGAAAAAGGGGCCTCGGGACAATAATCTATAGTTCCACAACCAAGGACATAAGTGAAAGTCGAAGGCAAAACACAAACCAAGTTGCTCAAGGGTAAAAAACTCGTTTTCAGTTCCATCTCCCCATCCCAACAGAGCGAGATAGTTCACCATTGCCTGAGGGAGATATCCCATCTCCTTAAACTGCCATGTGTAGTTAGGGAAGATTACATTTCCTATCCTGATAGGAACTTCAACTAGAAGTGAAGCCAAAATCTTAAGAAGAATCAGACGGAAACAGAAAAAGTGTTTGATTAAAATTAAATATACCTGGCCCACTGAAGTCGCACCATGCCTTTTTGACAGTTTACTTCTATCAGGTGCAAGGATCAAGGAAACATGTGCGAAGTAAGGCATAGGGAAGCCTAGAGCCTGTATTGAGAGTAAAGAGGACAAATTTATGCTGCCGATGTCAGATGAACCAATAAGGAACCACGAAAACCCTTTACTAAATATAATAGGCATGAATCACATTACCTTATATATAAGCGCTTGCCTCAGAGTATTCGGCAGATGCTCTTCCGCTCTGATGCACACATGCCAGGAGAATGAGGTGAAGTATGACACAAAGCCTAAAACTATAGATGACTTGGGGAAAAGAAATCAACTTGCAAATACCCCAACTACTCATGTGACTAACGAATATTAAGTACCTTATAACATGTGAAATAGCCATAGTTGCATCATCGACAGTGACACAGAAATTGTAAACTGGCTGCCCATTGCTCCGCATAATTACAAAATCTCCAAGTGTGTCCAAGTTCCAACTAACCTTCACAACACTATCCATAAGGTCAGCAGCACATACCATTAGACAAAAAAGGACAGGCACATTTCATCAATCATAAGAGTTATTGTGATCAAACTAACTGTTTCAAGTCAAGCGATTTTCTGGAATTCATTAGCTGTGTTTTCAAGAGATTAATGAAAGCGATTTTCTTGACAGACAACTTTTGTTCAATAAGAATATCAAAATGTTAGAATGCAGGAGGACTTCAATGGAAACATTACTTACTTCTCCTCGAATAAGATCACTTATTTTCAGACTTCCCTCCTTTGGCACACGAAATCGATATGTGAAAGGGGTTCCCTTTGCCAACTCTTCTTGCACTTCTTCTTCGGTTGCAGTAGCCCATCGTCCAGTATAAACTGGAGGCAGCTGCTTTAGTTTCGCAATCTCCTTCATTTTCTCAAGCTCCTGGAGTAATAATCTAATAGCCTTAAGTATTTCGAGCTAAAGTTCGACAGAAACATGACAAACGATTCTGATTGTTAAATACAATGGGATTATCTCTAGATGAATTGTAAGATGTGAAACTAATTCAGAGTAATACTGACCGACCAACACATCCAGCCAGATAGTACCTATTGCTTAAACCATAAGTAAATAAGGCAATTCAAGCTGACAACAATTGAAATTTCATGTATGTATTGTTTAAATCATGCCTCACAAAGAAGGGACATGACAAGCAGCCGCATTTGAGCTCACTGTCATGCTTGCACATATGAATCAGAGACCAATATTCCTCACTTTCAAAATCGACCAACTGGATTATCCTCTCTTATTGAAATTTCACTACAATCTTCTTGGCAAGCACAGAGCTTCTTGCAAGCATTGAACTAATGAAGCTCAGAGATCAAAAGCTAGAAGAGATTACCTCATTCGAACAAAAGCAGCGGTAGACATGACCAGATTCTAAAAGCTTCTGAGCGTGCTCCTTGTAAAGGGAGTTCCTCTCGGATTGCCGGTACGGTCCATAATCTCCACCAATGCCAGGGCCTAGAAGATTTTACGGAAGATATTATCATGGATAAAGTAATCAAGAAAGTCCACAAAACACAACATCAACATTAATCATCGAAAAGGCGAAAAGCCTACAACACACTTCAAAGAGCCAGAAGCAAAACAAGCAACAAAATCAACCAAAACCATGTCCATACAGACAATTCCCAACAAAGGATTTGGAATGGGGGCTAACAATTCACAGTTAATTGCAAAAGTAACACGAAAATCTTCCCCTGTTTCGACAAAAATTAGATGTAAAACACTTGAAAGAAGCAAGGGAAAAAAGAGAAAACCTTCATCCCAATCAAGCCCGAGCCAAGACAGATCCTGCAACACTGCCTCCTCGGACTCCTTGGTTGACCTCTCCAAGTCGGTATCCTCGATTCTAATCACAAATTTCCCGCCTTTCGACCTGAATCAGCTCCAAGAAACACGAAAGAATGAAAAACAACCTCAACCACCCAATTCGCACAAGAGGCCGCCTAAAACCACCACGACGCATGCACGCGCGAAAGAGAGAGAGAGCCGAGAGAAACAAACTACCTAGCGAACAGGTAATTGAAAAGCGCGGTCCTGGCGCCGCCGACGTGGAGGTTGCCGGTCGGGGAAGGAGCGAACCGGACGCGGACCTGGCCGTCGGAGGCCGCGGAGGCGGCGACGGCGAAGCATCTCCGGGGGAGAGGGGCGGCGATTGACCTCAGGCGGAGAGGCGAGGGCTGGCGCAGCATCGGAGGATGGGCGAGGGTGATCTCGCCGATCGACCTGAGCCTGGCCCAGCAAGGCGAACCGACGAAAGTCGCCATTTTTACTCCTTTCTACCTCTGCTCGCGCTTCGCAGAAAGCCCCGCCGGCGGTGGACTTTTTGAAGAGCGGAGTCGAAGTGAAGAAGAAGAAGAAGAAGATAACAAGTGATTCCGGAGTCGCTTGTACGCTTCGCGTTTTTGGATGGTTGCTGGAGGATGCGGACGTACAAACGCACCGTCGTTTTTGCGTATACGAAGATATAAAATTTATAAGATTTGAAATCATAAAACTTGATACAAAGTACAATTAAATTCTAAAAAATTTCAAAAAGTATAATGAATCTTAAAATTTTCAAAAGTATAATTAATTAAATAACTTAAATGAATCAATTTGATAAGTTTTAGTACTTAATTGCACATTTTAAAAATGTAAAACTCAATTACACTTTTGTGATAAAATTTAAGACTTTTTACAATGCACGTATCCTTTTTTTAAATAAAACATAGATATGTCTCATACTTTCCTGATATTACCTTGTAATTTATCACATACTGACAATACACGATTAATCCGCGTGCTAGTAAAAATACATAATTTATGTATTCTCTTCTATTGTAATACAATTGAAATTGATTTGAGTATTATATATATATATAGAGAGAGAGAGAGAGAGAGAGAGAGAGAGTTCAGGGTCATTTCACTTCCCTTTCGCCTCTTAAGAGAGATAACAAACAATTTATGAAGTGCATGATTCTAATTTTTGTTCCCGATAATAGTTTGGGAACATCGCGTTTGGTAAAATTTTTGTTCTAGGGAACAAATTTCTATTTTTTTATTCATGGAATTAGATTTGGGACAGAATCAAGAATAAATATAAAAAAAAATTAATTCTTGTTCCAGAGCAAATCTAATAATCAAAATCATATTTCTCTTCTTCAACCATTTTTCTTCTTCTTCTTCTTCATCTACCACCATCCCACAGCTTGTCGTCCGTCGTTCGCCAGGTCGTTGACAACCGAACCAGCGAGCTCACTAGAGGCTTGCCAAGCCAGAGCAAGGTTCGACGAGTTTGTCAGAGGCAAGCCCAACCACCAATGAGACTTACCCAGCCCTGCCAAGGCTAAGCCTCAACGGGCTGGGTGAGCCCCTGGGGGAGCCTCGCTAGTGGCCAAGTGAGCCTTGCCCATCACCCAACCCCTAATAGGCCGGCCCGCCACCAACAAACCTGGCAAGGCTGGCGAGCCCTACTCGGCCGCTAGCGAGGCTTGATCGACGAGGGCCGGTCTCCGCCAAGGGCCGACGATGCTCCGATGAGGTCACCAACCACCGGAAGAAGAAGAACATGAGAGAGAAAGGAAAATAAAGAAAAAAAAGAAAAAAAAATTTATTTGAAAATTAAAGGAAATTGATTTGAAATAAATCAATGAAGTTGATACCAAACACAATTTATTTTAATTAGAAATTTTGGTCAATTACCAAACAGTTTAAAATTCTTAAAAATTGTTATCTTAAACAAAATAAAAAATAATAATTTTTATCGGAATATGACATGGGAACATAATTGTTACCAAACGTTAAGTGTAAAATGATTTCTTCATTATCCTTTATGCAAAAGGAAAAAGTCTTATTAATGAGTATTTCTAAAATACTTCAAAACATATCATGAAGAAAATTTTTAGTATATTCATCACAAACTTTACAAGAATAATCAATGCATGAAAATTTTTAGGCAAACTTAGGGTGAGATCTTTTTATAGAAAATCAATTATTTAAAAAAATATTTTTCCTATAAATGCTCCCTTGTATCACTTATCAAAATTAGCAAAAAATATTTTCATCATTTACAAAAATGTTTAAATATAAATGGTTGTTGATAATAAAAAGATTTTCCATTAACTTATTATTTCTAACGATATAAACGATTAACTTTTAGAAAATATTTTTCAGATCATTTTTTATTAGCCATAAATAGAGTATAAAAATTAACAATTTTCTAATTAATTATTTGATATGTACTTAGAGACAAAAGTTAATAAATTGAAAAAAAAAAAGTTTAAATACACGGTTCGTGTGCTCTTATTGCCACAAGCCTCATCTACCTCATTGATTTTGGCAGTTGGTCAATTTTTTAAAATTATAATTATCTAATCAAACGATATGAACATGAACTTTACATAGAAAATATTATATAAAACTATATTTATTATGCAAAAAAATTATTTAAAAAATAATTTCTAAAAATAATTGCTTTAGATAATTATTTAATAAAAGATATGTTCACAGTCGTTTAAAATATTTTTATGGATAGTAAAAATATTTTTCATTTATTTCCTATAAATGCTCCCTTGTATCACTTATAAAATTTAACAAAAATATTTTCATCATTTACAAAAAATTTTAAATATAAATGGTTGTAGATAATAAAAATATTTTTAATTAACTTATTATTTCTAACGATATAAGCAATTAATTTTTAGAAAATATTTTTCAAATCATTTTTTAACAGCAAAATAAATGGAGTATAAAGAATTAACAATTTTCTAATTAATCTATATTTTAAAAAAAGAAGTTTAAATCCATAATCTATGTCGTGGGTCGCGTCACCTCAGGCAAGGGTCACCGGGGATGCGTGACTCCCAGGCAGTGGTGGTGTCTGTCCAAGAAGCCTGACTCTCAGGTGAGGAAGAAGAAGACAAATGGGGAAGAAGATGGGCGGGGAATAAGAAGATGAATAGTGACGTAGGCTGAATAATGAAATTGGATCTCCAAATGCCAATGCTTAAAGCGGCTCCTCCTCCGTGACAGGCTTTCAAAGACGGAAATCTTGATATTTGGCAAATGAGCTTTCAAAAACGTTTGCCAAACGCAAAATATTTTTCCTAAGGGGCCAAAGTCCCTTGGGAAGGTTGAACTAAACGGAGCCTTTGATGGTTGGTCAATTTTTTCCAAATTATAATTATCTAATCAAACATGATGAACATAAATGTCATATAAAACTCTATTTATTACGCGAAAAATGAATGATTTAAAAAATAATTTCTAAAATGATTGCTTTAGATAATTATTTAATAAAAGATATTTTCATAGTCATTTAAAACATTTTTATGGACAATAAAATATTTTTCATTCATTTTCTTTTATAAAATATGATCATTTTTCAAAAATATTGTTCACAATACAATCATTTTCTTTTACGGCAAAGTCTACAACCGAGGTACAAGTGCGGGTAGTCGGTTGTAGACTTTGCTGTAAGGTAGCCAAGTAGGCATTTTAGTTCTTCTCACTCACTCTAGGTGCGGGTGGTTATTATACTAGTTTATCCGGTGATAATTAGGAGAGAAGTCCTTGGTGTCTACCTTCATCATCGCACCCCAAAATTCCAACCTCTAATTTTTCTTCCATGACATTGTGGCGTCTCCCACCCCGATCAGATTTCTCGCATGTTTCTTTTTATAAAATACGATCGTTTTTAAAAAATATTACTAAAAAAAACCGAGCCTAAAATTCATCCTAGCACGGAGTAAAAACATCTCACCGTTCGCTCCTTTCGCGTGCGTTCCGTCCGACGATGAACGCCGTGCAGACTCCGACTCCGCTCCGCTCTCTCCCGTCCGTTCTTCCCCTCTCCCGGCCGAGCCACCGTCCGCTGGGCCGCCGCCGCCGAAGGCCATGAGGGTTTCGATGAGGGACCGGAGCAAGAACCGGAAGCCGCTCCAGCGGGGGAGGAGCCTCAGCATCGAGGCCATCCAGGCCGTGCAGGCGCTGAAGCGGGCGAGCGGCAAGGGCCCGCGGCCGCTCGAGCTGGCCCGCCGCTCCACCTTCGGGCGCCTCCTGAAGCGCGACATGGTCGAGGTGCTCCGCGAGCTGCTCCGGCAGAGCCGGTGCGACCTGGCCCTCGAGGTGTTTGTTCCTATTGCTTTCTTCGTTAATGGGTTCTTGCAGCCGGTCTCGTAAATTGAATTGGCAGTTGACCTCTATGTCATGCTCCTCGCTTGCGGCTTTAATTTCGTTCGTTTCCTGTTTGTGAGTTGGATTGACTGTAGGCCTCTTTGGAGGAAAATGCAATTGCGATGCGCCGCCAAAGATAACAGATGAAGAGAAAAAGTTGTCTTTTACTGGTTTGCATTTAGGTGTAAGCATGCTTTGAGGTTTTGAAGCACTTTATGTACATGAGTGAGTCCCTTCGTAGCAGATTCATACCTTAACAAGCAGTCAAGCAGGAATCTTGGGGTGTCTGGTCGTGTGATTGTATCTAATTGTTTTTCAAGAAACAAATTGTCTCGTGTTGCCTGTCTTAATGTTATTGTTCCAATATTGTGGAAGCTTAATTTGAAAATATGGCCTCTCTAATGGACTGACCAATAGTTGGAGACATATTCTTGCAATTGCTCATATATCCAAGATTTCCTCTTTTGCATTGCCTCTCTGAGTATATGTAGTTAACTTGCGACAATGAAATTTGTTTTTGATTTATGAGTCCGAAGAGAGCAAGTTAATAAGTAGACTGGGAATATAAGAAGTAGAGTTGGTGCATTGGAATCTGCTGCCTCTTCTCACAGTCGCTGCGCCACTGAGGATCCATCCTCAGTAATGACTACTGCTGCTGTATGCCATATGATAGTTTTGGGTTAGCAAAAAGAATGGTAAACTAGAAGTACCTGCCTCCGCGCTAGACATAGAAGACAATAACTGCACTTTATCTGGCACAGTGATGCAATCCCAATGGCCAGTTTTTTTTTTTTTTTTTTTTGTGCGGTCAGGCCTGAGTTTGGTTGGGGAGACGTGCTCTTTTCTAGGTTTGGTGCATGAGGAAGTGTGACTTTATGATTGGGGCATTGGTCAAAGGAGGGTGGGGTGCTTGAGACCATTTGGGTGTAAACTTCACAAGGGAGTCCTGATTACATGGACCTTTACATGGACAGGGTATTAAATGAGATCGATGATGCAAGAGGAGCCTCATCCCTGTCTGTCGTAACAAGGAAAGGTTTTCTTGTTGTTGTGGTTGCTCAAAAGGACAGGACAAATTATCTTTTGTGCTTTCCCATTGTCTTGGATGCTATATGTCGATAATTTGTATACCTATTCTAATTCATGTGATTTGAGTACTGGAGTATTATTCATTTTCCACTCCATAATTTTTGTATTGTCAGTATTACTCTCAGCTAACGTCTTTTAATTGCTTTGACTCATTCCTCCAGGTTTTCGAAGATATTCGGAAGGAGTACTGGTATAAGGCTCAAGTACTGTTGTATGCTGAAATGTTTCCAGTCTTTGCTGGTGATGGATTGTTTGAGGATGTTAAACTTCTTTACCTGTATTTGAGAACAGAAGATAATATCGAGCCTCATCTTGAGGGGTTCAATAGTGTCTTGAGAACCTTCATAAGTTTTAGTCTCATTGAATTGGCAGCAGACTGCTATTATTTCATGAAAGAAATAGGATGTGAACCAGATAGGTCCACCTTTAGGATTCTTATAAATGGTCTTGAATCAATGGGAGAACAGGTTGCTTCAGCTAAGCTAAGAGAGGAGGCTCAAAAGTATTATGGGGATCTGGAGTTTTTGCAGGAGACGGAAGAGATGATATGCCAATCTTGATCATACACATCACTATAGAAAGAGTCGAAAAGGCCATGTCTGCTGTGCCTTCATCTTCAGTTTCAACTGAAACTAAGGGTTTTGTCAAAAAGATGAAAAGGAAGTCGAGTGGTACATATCTTTCATGTGTTGTACATTCTAGAAACTTAATGGCAGTTCAACGTAATATACCAATATATTTGATTTTTAGTAGAAAAATGACTGATATTTTGCACTATATTTTTTTTCTCCATTTTCTTAACTTGGTCATCTGGAAATTCGATTACTTGTTTCTGGTTTGCTTTGTAATCAAGCAATCAAAGTCTTCCTTGATTGGGATTACTCTTTTTGACGAGGGGAGTCTTTTGAGTTCCTCATTCCCTGAATTGATTGTTTGTTTTGCATGATAGCATCAGTGCGATCTAAACAAGTTCTGTACAGATTGACAGTTACAAAAATGCATAATGCCTTTGAGCTTGCCCCATACATCGCTACTTCTAAGCAAATGGCGTCAGTTAGCAATAGATAGTACTCCTTATAACATTAGGAAGGTATGATGGAAATACACATACTCCAATTGCCCAATGTAAATGCATTGTTTGGCAATGAAGGCATGCCTCTACCTTTCGATCATTAACACAATACAATGAGACAAAACTAGGGCCTTGTATTCATAGTCTTTTCAACTGTCTTAGGCAACTTTGCTACCCTCTTTTGTTGGTACTATGTTCATGGTACAGAGAAGACATGATAGAATTCCGCTTCTGATATGAATGCATTGCCCTGAAGCTTCGAGGGAAAAGCTTGCAGTGTACATTTCCTGTTCTTCATGGTTTTCCATGTTAGAACTGTTTCCCTTCGAATGTCTGACCGAACTGCCAGCTTGGCGGAGCCACATTGTAAGATGTGAGGGTTCTTCTGTCGCTGGTGGTCACCTCGAAAGAGAGAGGCTGTCCTCTAAGGTCGACGTTGCATTGCCAATTTTGGCCCCAGTTTCTTGCCATCGGTATCCACCCTGTTTTCGATCCCTTCACCTTCACAGCAATTGCCTCCCCATCTAGGCCTACATTCGTTACCAAGACCTGATAGAAGTGAGAGTTTCCGCTCAATGTGAATCTCAGGCCACCGCTTCTCAGACAGTTCACCCTGCAGACGTTTACACAGAGTCGAAAATGTTAGGAATCAAGTCTCACGAATGCATCTGTTAAAGTAGCTGCATTTGTGTCCGTTGCTTTCACCATACCTCCTGTACTGGACAGGCACCACATCAGCCCTTCGCAGTGCAATCTCGGCGAAGGCCGCCTCTGACATCTCGAAGTGCTCCTGCGGGAAGTTGCACCATCCGCCGTAATCTGCCGCGAGCCCGTAGTTCGGAGGGCAGAAGTCGGTGGCGGTGAGGATCACCGACGGGCTACCTGGGAGGCACCACAAAATGTGGTCGACGCACCGGAGCTCAAAGCAAGCCCCGCAGGTACTCCCTCTGTTGAACAGCATCGAGCTCAAGCCGGCACTGTACTTGCCATAGGTGGCCCTGTGAAGGTCCCCATAACCACAAGCCCCTTCTGCCAGCACCGGAAACAGAGGTTGAGCAAATGCCTGAAAACAGGGGAACTAGCGCAAGGAAGACAAAAGGGACTACCACTACCAGTTATCAAAGATCCATCCGTCTCTATGGAGTATGTCGCGGTAGCAGTCTTCCATTCGCCACCAGAGTCAGAGGAGGCGACAAGCTCGCAGCTTTGCACGAGCATGAAGCAGAGAAACGCGGACCGAAGAACGCCCATTTGAGGATCAATGCTTCCTAGGAAGTTCGGCTTCGTACTTCTCTTAGGATTCCTCACCTTTTCTTCGCATTGCCATGGGGATTTGGACATGCTAGTGGTCTGGAGAGTGAGGGAAAAGGGAAGGGGGCCAAAATGACCGATAACTCCTTGAACCCTTTGACGAAAAGTGACAGGTAGCTACCTCAGTTCACACCGTGGGACATTCTAAAGAGCGCTTTGCCGAAACTTTGGGTGTAAACCGAGGAATGGAAGAGAAGGGTTAGAGGCTTTACGTTGGTGGCAGACACAGGAAGGGAGGGAAAAGGTGGGAAAGGCCCTAGAACCCCCCGTTCGTCCAAAAGAGCCAAAGGGTATTTCCCACGCTTTGCTGCAGGAATGCGGGGCTCCCTGTTCGGGCTCTTCTTTTGAGAAGAGAAACCGGGGAGGGGGAGGGAGAAAGAGGGAGACGCTCCTCCATTGTCAATAAAGTACGGCTGATTGAAGAAGAAGCGCCAAATAATGATTCGGCGGGAAGAGAGGGGGCCCTGGACACTGCAATCATGCGAGGGAGGTGAACGAGAGTAAATGCCTTACGCGTTCTTCACTTCTGTAATGTGATAATAATATCGCAATTCCTGAGTTGAGAGCAGGCTAGTGCAGCTGATTCTAGGCCATCCTACTGCCTTCGTAGCAGCCCTAGTCGAGTCTCGCCGCCAAGCCACGAGCCTAAGGATCTCCATCCGGGTTAGCGCGGGACATCGAGGGTCGTTTTGAACTGAATGGCTAGGCATGTTCTTCCCATCATGTCGCTCGATTTAGCTTTATCTTTTTAAGGAGCTTGCGTTTTTTCACCCCCATTTTTTACTTCGGACATCCCCTGCCATTTTGAACTGATTACCTTGTCCATTGTCGGTCTCAGTTATAATGTTGTTGAAACTTAAGATTATTCAATAATAACAGCGTGGAGATTCAGGTCAAGTGTGGGGCCCACTCTTGATTTAAGCTTATTGCTAACCTTTTTTCTTTTTCTTTTGGGGTTTCTTCCTCTCTCTCTTTTTCTTCAGTTTGAAACGAAATCAGCGTCCCTCTTTTCCAAAAATAAAGTAAGTTATTTTATAGATAGACATGTAGTTATTGTGTCCCTGACTAGTATATTTATTTATTTTTATTCTATGCTAGCAAGACCATTATTCTAAAAACACCCTAAGAACAAGTAAGAGTGAAAAGAATCATCTTCTAATTTTAATGAATGCATTTGGTTTGATTGAGTTCAGTACGTGTCATTAAATGATAATTCGTATATTTTAACGGCTCAACTATCAATTCATTCAGGGGATCCAATTTTTATTTATTTTTCATTGCACCACTAAATGTTTTTTCAAAGATATTTCGAACATAATGATCAATATGATAAGGTTAAGTTGATTGAAAATTCTAAACTTTATCATGCAAACTCAAAAGGAAAATCCCCCTAAATGTTATCACATGGGACACTATCTTTGCTTTGATTACATGGAACAATAGTGGAAAAGACTTTGTGTGATGTATACAGCAATCTTGATATTCAATATTTCAGTACACTCTCGTAACTTTTTTGCTGGAAAAGAACAAGGGAAAATAAAGTGAACAGAGGGCAAATAAAACTAATTTTTTTACTCAGATGTATGATTAATGTTTGCACGGATTTCAATCAAGGTTAAACTCTCATGTAAGTGGACAATAGAAAATTAGTTCTGAAGCAAACAAAATGTAGAGAGTATTGATATATAATGGGTGAAAGGAGCGGGTGCTAGAGTGAAAAAGTCGTCTGAAAGGAGTAACGATATTTTTGTTTTTTGTTTTTTAGTAAAGTTGAAACCAACGAAAAAAAAAGAAGAAGAAGAAGAAGAAAATTAAAGGTTAGAATTAATAGGAGTGGACCCTGCATTTGAACTTAGTCTTCATTGTTTGAGTAGAATTATGACTAATAAATTTGAAGTTTTAACGTTATGCTAAATAGAACCTGCAAGAGGCAAAGGATTTCCACACTAAAGGATATAGATGAGCAATATGAACCAACCAAAGTAAGAACCCCGAACTAGACTAGATTGATTGGTTTTGGACAGTATTCGCAAGAGTGTCGGTCTAGTTCTCAATTTCATAAAATTAGAATAAGTGATTTTGAGTTCAATCCCCAGTTCCAATGGGGAACTAGACCGACCAGATTGCTTGGACTTGACCGATGTTTTTTTTTTTTTTTTTTTGATTTCTCACACAAATTTCCTTTTCTCCCTTCTCATGTGCCACTTAGAGCTACATTATTGTCTATCTTTGTCCTCTTTGTTCAATAAGCCACTCATAAAATTAACCACTATGAATAATCTATAAACTCCCAAAAGGAGTACAATATCAACCAATTAGTACGATGATGTGTTTGTGATGTAGTCAAATTCACAAATTTATCCTAGAAAGGAGTAGTTTGGGTTCTCAATGTTTAGATAGGAATATGTGCGACGGGTTGCATTTTGATTTCATTTCATCTCCCATCAGACCACTCGGGAACCAGACTAGACCGGTCGGTCCTATCTCCAATTCCGAAAACTGAAAATTGATTGTTCTAGTCTGGTTCCTAGTTCTTGGGTGGGATCAGAACGAACCGGAAACTAATCACCCCTACTAAAGAATGAGATGAAAAAAACATGCCCCATGATATCTCCACCCCTAAACTGGTAATATTTGTCAACAACACACACACAAAAAGTCGATTTTAGAGTTGCCAGCCATGAGTTCGCGCCAACTTAAGCCGAGTTCAAAAAAGAAGTTTCTTATTGATGATGTTATTACACAAGAAGGGATAAGTTATACATGAACGGGTAAAAAGAACCCCGGACAACATGGTTCAGAAGGGGCCGGACTCGTCGGGCGATACTATGATGTCTTCCAAGGGCACGACCTGGCCGACTTCGGACCTGCCGCCCTTGCTGCGAACGGCAAGGGCGTTGAGGTCGTAGACCCCCTCTCTGCTGCTATCTTTGCTTCTTGAGCTCTCGGAATCGGAGTAGAGCTTGTGCGTTGCTGGCTCCAGCGTCCCTTCTCTGTACACATAAACGAACTCGCCCTCCTCCAGAGCGTGCCACTTGCTGTAGAGATCAACTCGGTTCATGGGCATACCCCTATACATCAAGAAATAGAAATAAAAATAAGATAACATAGAAAAAACAATCAATTCTTCAATTGATGCTGCTCCTTCCAATTCGATTGCCAATAGTTAATTAAGAAAATTTCAAATAAAAGTCTTGAGATTTAAGAGTGAACTCTATAATAAGCATTCGTGATCGGTAACTAATTAATGAATCGGATTGGATGACCGCTGGCTTTCGTGATCAATAAATGGTAAATAATCTTCGAGAGAATAACGGGAAATAATTTCCAGTTTCATTCTTCTTTTTTTCTTTTCTGGATCTCTCTTATATCTATTTTACAAGTCACTGTGCGTGTTATATGTTATGTGCAGGTTGCAAAACCAAGAAATAATTTCCTATTTCGTTTTTTTTTTGTCTGGTTCTATACTACATCTATTTTACAAGCCACTATTCCCATTGTGCGTGCTATATGTGCAAATTGTGAAACCCGGAAATAACTTCCTATTTCAATTTTTTTTTTCTTTTTTTTTTCTTTTTTGTTTATCTATTCTATCCAATTTCTATTTTACAAGTCATTATATGTGCTATATGCATGTTGTGAATCCAGAAAAATTTCCTATTTCATTTTACTATGTGTGTGTGTGCAGGCTGTGAAACCTAAAAATAATTTCCCATTTTATTTTTATTTTTTATTTTTCTGGTTCTATCTTGTATCTATTTTACAAGTCATTGTGTGTATTTTGTGCTTTGTGCAGGTTTCAAACTTTGCTCCCCCACTCAAGCTTTCCTATCCTAGTCTTCCCGAAATGTGGTGAACCAAACTCTCCATCTCTCCCTTCCCAAGTGGGAAAAGCAACCGCAGGAAAATCTCAAGCGGTTTCCTATTTCATTTAGATAAAAGAATTTAAAGATAACTACAAAGGACTCCTTGTTGGTAATTATCTCTACATTGCACTAAATATTTTATTAAATCAGATTCTGTTAGCTCTATAATCATAGTCAAACTAGGAATTGCATTAATTGCTAAGACTTGGCCCGTATCTACAATCCTAATAATTATGGGATCTGCATTTATGATATTTAAAGCGGAAGAAATTTCGCATTTTCCAGAATTTTTTTTTCCACCGGCAAGTATGTAAACACAATCCAGGCTACACATCATTGTACTGAATTAGCCGAAAATGAATTTTAGAAGTGAGATTGAATTTGCAATTCTGGTAAGCATCATCATCTGCCTAAATTGACTTGAAAAACTCGTCCTCGCGGGGTAGACTCAAAATTGTGAAACTTGAAAAGACGATTTTCAAGTTTGGTAAAGAGTATTAGCTGCCTATAAACTGATTTTTTTGCCAACTTTGAAGAGAAAAGATTATAAAATCCACCTTATTTGCTACAGTATCACATTAACAAAAAGGGGTCGCATTAGGAATGACGTAATTACCTAATATTTTGACATAACGCATATACCCGAATCACATAAATGGTGTACATTGGCGCGGAAATATTACTTCAAATTGCGCGTCTATATATCAAATAGAGGGTATGAGAAGAAAACTTGTAGCCATACCTAACATGAAAAACAGTCGAGATATCGTGCATCTGGAGATGGAAGTTCAATGCCTCTAGGAAAGCCCGGTAGGTGTGGTCATGGAGGCCGTCAATCCTCGGGTACGGCAGCCTTGGCCGGGGGCGGCCATGTGGCCCGGCAGCGAACACATACTCTTTCCAAGTGGTGCCGCCATTGAAGCTCGGCAGGGCCAGGCGGGAGGGCCGTGAATCCGAGCGTGGACATGATCGGCTCGAGCTGCTTGTGGCTGAACAGGGGCCTGAAGTGCCTCGTGTTCCATAAGGCCAGCTTCCTCATGCTCAAGGGTATCGTGATTCGCTCATCGTCCATTGCAGGAGTTGCTGCTTCTCAAGATGCTCTTGATCTTGATCTTGCTCCAGCTATGGGGAAGGGAAAGGAAGAGAAGCACAGAGCATCTTATAATCTCTCAATGCTGAGGACTGCAACTGTGGAGTGTGCTAAAACCATGGTGCAACAAATCATGGGTTTGGCCAAAGTACAGTAATTCGAATAATGGGATCGGTTTTTCAATGAAAGCCAAGTGATTTTTTTTTTTTCCTTCTTTTGATTTGGGAAGAAGACCAGTAACGAAACGATAGCTAAAAGTTTGAGAAGGAGAGATTGGCTTTATATTGCTTTAATTTTTGGAATTTGAAACAGATTTAGATTCCTCGAAAGAGTTTGGGATGATACCAAATAAGGACTTATCGCTTTGGGAGATTTACTTCCTTAACTGGCTTCTTTCCTTAATTGAGTTATTATTTCGTTTTAGGAAATAACCTCTTTCCTCTCTTTTTTTTTTTTTTTCTTTTTCTTTTTGAAACTTTTCCCCCGAAAAACCGATTAAATGCACTTTTTCCCGCTAAACCTAATTTCATTTGAAGCCCTCTTGACCAAATTGTATATCCTGAGTAATGACATGCAATAGAAATATTTTTCCATTTTTAATTTCTAGAAAAAAAAGAACTCTTTACTGAGATAATTTTTTTTCCGTATTTAGTAATACGAAATTCCTCATTGGACTTCCCTTCCTTTTCTAACAAAAAGTCTGGCCAAGATCTTGTGAATCTAGAATAAAAACATTGGACACTCTAGGAATGGTGATCTTTCTATCTTTGTCTCTGTATATGGTTCTTATGATACTTAAAATATGCCGTTTGACGAATTTTTACTTCGATTGACCGCTTACTGATGGAACTAGTACAGCTTGTTTGTTTTCCTTGTTTTTCGGTTTGTGAAATGTGCCAAAGATGGGTCAATCAAGCCTGTTCATGTCACACGACAAGGAGCCGGTAACTGTAGATTGTAGTGGGGGCGGCAGTTAACGACAGTTACTTCTCACTACTCGGCAAATCCCAGGAGAACTTGTTTGCTTCGGGAACTCTCGCCTCTTCTCACTTTCAGCAGGAGGCTACTCCCGATTCTGCTGATCAAACCACCCACTACCGCCGCAAGAGGGCGCAAGAAAGAGAGGAGCCGCTGCAGTCCTGATCAGTGGAGTTGTAACGAGTGATGAGGCTCGCGGATGGTCTGAGGTTGAGGCTTCCACTGTTCGCCACAATGCTGTTCTTGGGCGGTGTTGTTGAAGGAAGAGGAGGAGCTTTGACGGCAAGTGGCGGCTTGGTTTCGGCTCCGAGTTTAGGAGACAGAACAGCAGATAGGGTGAGTCACTCAGATCGGAAGAGAAGGGTCATTTCGGTTGTTTTTGATGTCAAGAGATTCGGTGCACTTGCCGATGGCCGGACTGACGACCGCAAGGTTTTTCCTCTCCTCTCCCTCCCTCCATGTCTGGGAAAGTTGAATAAAGAAATCAAGATCATAGCTAGATAGTCGGCATAGTTTCAAACTTCAAGTGGGACTTAGAAGCTGATTTTGTTTGCCTTTACGAAATGTGCTTTTGCATATCCTGAGGAGTCTCAGAGTTCGAAAAAAGAATGTTCAAGAGAGACGAGAGATGCCATCGGTTTGCATCGATAGCGTGAAGTTATCTCCCTCGGCTGCCTGCGACAGGAGTCGTTGCTACTTTGATCCTGCACTTGCCTAAATATCTTGACGTTTAACCTGGCATGGCGACCAGCGAAGACACAGACACACAAACTCTGTCTCGGCTCAGGAACTTGTGTTTCTTATTGCAGGCGTTCGAGGCAGCATGGAACGAGGCCTGCAGATCGACTCGGCAGGGGCTTTTGGTAACGTTTACATTTTTTTTTGTTCCAGAATAAACAAACAAAAAAGTGTTTATATTCCTGGGAACACTTTTTGAACAAAAGATGCGTTTAGTAAATTTGTTCTTGAATAAAAAATAAACAAAACACATTTGGTAAATTTTTATTCTTTTTTTTGTTTCTTTTAATTTTTTAATATTTTTATTTTCATTTTTCAATTTTCCTTTATTTTTTTTTTTTTTTTTTTTTTCAGCTCGGTCGCGACCTCCGGCGACCGGGCGATGGGCGGGAAGCCTCGCCCACGGCCGAGGCTCGCCGCCCCCCTAGGGCGAGGTCAAGCCTCGCCGTCGTTGGCGAGGCCCGCCTCGCCTTGGCTAGGCGAGCTCGGGCTCTCCCCAGATCCGGCGAGGCCTAGCGTCGCCGGCCCCGGGCGAGGCTCGGCGTTGCCGGCGCGGGCGAGGTGAGCCGCCCGCCAGAGCTCGGCCTCGCCCAGATCCGACGAGGCTCAAGCTCGCCGTGCCGGCGACGCCGAGCCTCGCCAGGCCGGCGACACTCCGGCGAGGTCGCCGACCCGACGGCGTCGCCGGCCCTCAACGGCCGGCCATGGCCGAGGCCGAGGCCGAGGGCAAGACCGGCCAAAGAGAAGAAGAAAAGAGGAAGAGAAGAGAAGAGAGAGAAGAAAATGAAACAAAGAATTGTTTCTTCAAAATTGTTTCGGAAATGGAAACAACTTTTTTTTTGTTTCGTTGCTCTTTTTTTGTTCCGAACGAAAAACAAAAAAGAACATAAACGCAAACAAACGCGTTTGTTTTTTTTGTTCCCCGGAACAAAAACAGAAAAAGTGTTTATAAACACTTTTGAGAAACAAAAACATGCAGGGCCTAAATCTTCTGATACCTAAAGGCACGTACTTGCTTGGCCCCGTAAGGTTCGCAGGTCCTTGCACCGATGTGTCCTCGCTAACGGTCACGATGAAGGCAAGAGCTTAAATTCTTCACCCATGCTCCGCTGTTTCACGCATGCTTCGTAGGATTGACCTGTCATTTATGCTGCTTGACTTCGGTGGCAACGTTAATGGAGATCAAAGTGCAGGGTCATCTGAAGGCTTCGACAAACTTGTCGCAGTATGGATCAGATGCTGGCTGGGTCGAGTTCGGATGGGTTGAAGGGCTAAGCTTGACTGGAGGAGGAGTGTTCGACGGTCGAGGTGCAGAGGCGTGGCTGTACAACAACTGCCGCGTGGATTTCGATTGCAAGCTCCTTCCACCTGTGTGCTTCATTGCCCAAAATACTTGCATAAACCTTCGCTGTTATGAACATTCGATTCGTGCCTGGAATAAACGACTAAGCCAGATCAAGGGCATTGTGATATGCAATTGCATCTGAAGTCTCTCTTCTGCCTGAATTGTGTGTTCACTGGCAAAAGAAATTATGCAGAAACAAAGATTTCAGGAATGCCCTAACAAAGACAGCATTTTCTTGTTCAAGAACATAAAATTCATCTCCATGAACAAGACCAGCGTGCGTGGTGTAACATCCGTAAACAGCAAGTCCTTTCACATTGCTCTGGTGGAGTGCCAGGGCTTCAGAGGCAGCAAGATCAAAATATCCGCACCAGCAGATAGCCCGAACACGGATGGCATCCATATCGAGCGAAGCTCGGGGGTCTACGTCTCCAAATCTCGTATCAGAACCGGCGACGACTGCATTTCAATTGGACAGGGCAATTCTCTGGTCAGGATAACAAACATCAACTGCGGACCGGGTCACGGAATCAGGTGATAATCATTTCAAAGTCTTATGGTGTCGGGCCCTGTTCAGGTGGTCGAACTTTCGTTTCAGTGAATCGTAGATGTGGCTAACTTACCTTTCTTTTCCCCGTTTTCCCACGATTATAGTGTGGGCAGTATGGGAAGATATCGGCACGAAGGCAACGTGAGCGGAGTCGTGGTGCTAGACTGCAACATGACTGGGACGGCCAACGGCATTCGGATCAAGACGTGGCCCGACTCCCCCGACAGCAGCATCGCGACCAACATGACCTTCGAGAACATAAGGATGAACAACGTGACGAACCCGATAATCATCGACCAGACCTACTGTCCATTCGCCTCTTGCTCATTCAAGGTAAGTACCAAGTACCTGGAACTAATGACCATAAACTGAGAAAACCGAATCAACTCGAATCGATACCACATTGTATATTTGATCTCGTCTTTTAACTTCGTTGGTGATTTCTTTCTTGCAGGAACCGTCGCGGGTCAAGCTGAGCGACATCTATTTCAAGAACATACGGGGGACCTCGTCATCGCCGTTGGCAGTAGCGCTGGAATGCAGCAGAGGGTTTCCATGCCAGGACATTTACCTTCAAGACGTGCACCTGGATCTCCTGGATGGGAAGAGAGAGATGAACGTGACTTCGTCCTGCAAGAACGTGAAGGCCAAGTACATCGGCACTCAAATCCCGCCGCCATGTGCCTAGCGATCCGCCGACTCGAGTCGATCGGAACCGTCGGATCACGTGGGATCCAAGCGGCCTGCTCCGCATATAGATCCTGTGTCAACGGCTGTGTTGAACCGAATCTGGTGAACTGAGTCCAAACAAAAATTTCACCTTCATAAGGGATTGGCCGACTTTCCTTTCGATTTCCATTCAATTCTGTTGAATTGGTCACTTTGATCCCTAGGATGTTAATTATTAATTTGTGTTCAAACCCTTCTTCGAAGAAGCATGTACATGATTCTCCTGTGGGAATTGAGGGGTTTTTGCTAACTCTCTTGTTTTGGTATCGAATTGAATTATCTTAATTTGAAAATTTGAGGTTTAATGATAAAGCCGTTGTGTCCGGACGAAACTTCATAACCCAAATCACAGATTAGCATGGAAATTGTGAAACAATATTTTTTTTTTCTCTAAAGATGCGTTTAAATTTCAGATTACCTCCGTTTGCAAAATAAAATTGCGTGTTTCTACGATAAACTATACTGTCAGTTAGAATGAAAATATATGTCAAATATCAAATAGACTGCTAGAAACTCATTTATCGAATTTATTACGTCTATTAAGCGCATTCTCCAATCTCAATTTCTTTTTTTTTTTTTTTTTTTTGCGAATGGATCCTTTTTATATGTTTATTTTATTTTATTTTTGTAATCGAGGACTCGTCACTGACCGTGCTCGAACAGCTTCGAGGGGCCCCTATACCTCGAAGGAGATTAGCTTAGAAACCCACCGCCGGGCCTTACTTAAATCGCTAGTAAATTCGACTTTTATGATGAGGAATGGACTTTCAATCAACGCAATTATTCACGGATGGGTTATTTTTTCTTTTCTTTCTTTTTTGTTATAGATGAATGTTCTGTTTTTGTGAAGCAAGTTATCAAAATTTCATTTATTCATTAATTTTTGCTAAATGATACAAAAATTGTCAATTACTTTCCATTTCCTTAATTACTTATCATTTTTTGGGTCGAATTTCGCGCATGACAAAATTTCTAAAACAGAAATTGATTTCGCCGTAAATTAATTTTTAATTTCTATTCCTCTGACAAGTTTCGAGCAAAGAAACCCGTTTGATAACAACTCAAAATTTTTATTTCTAAAACAAAATCTGTTTGATAACAAAACAAAATTTATATTTCTAGGAATATAAATTGATTAGATAACAACATAGGAAATTCTTAAATACAAAATAATAATCGAAATAATACCAAAACAACATAGAAAATCCTCAAATATAAAATAATAGTCGAAATAATACTAATACATTACAAAAGTTGAAAATATAATTTCATGTAATTTCCAGCATTATTTTCCTTTGCCATTTTATTAGCAATTTTTTTTCTAAGCGTATTTATTTGGTTTCCCTCCTCGGTCAATGTATCATTTGCAAGCTCATCTTGCGAGGTTCGTATAAGTACTCGCGGAAGAATGAATATGGGTGCCATCAATGACGCCTATACAACCTTGTCATTTTATAAAAACTAGTATTATACAAGATTATCAACAAAATAAAATTAATGGTGTAAATAAATATATGAGAATTCTACCTTAAAGTAACGTTTATGGTTAGAACTAATCGAGGGAATGTCATTTATTTTGATTCTTAAATTGAATCGCTCTAGTTGCTCATCCCTAATTTCTTTATTATTGCTCAATGAACCTTTAATGGCCCTTTGCATAGCAAAGAGAGAGATTCTCTGAATCTCTTGCCTTCGAATTAAAATTCAAGATTGTGTAACAATCTAATTATTTTGATTTTGCAAGAATTTTGAATCTATAAAAATAAGGTTAAATTTCTAGGCACGTTTTTTATTTATCTATTACGTAAGAACTTTTTTCTTCAACTGCCATGCACGTGCCTTTCTAGGAGGAAAGAGCCCCATTGTTTTTTAGTAAGCATTTAAGAGCTTTGGTCGTTTTTTAAAATTGGGGATCCATTCGATTGTCTTTCATCCTAAATAGAAATTATAAAAAATTGAAAAAAAAAGACACGACCAAAATAAGAAAAAGAAAATTAGCAATAATTTGTAAGTTGTGGTTATGAGTAAATTAAGTTAGCAAGAAAGTGCAATGTTCTTTTATATGGTTTGATTTCAGTTTCGATTTATATTTCAAAAATTGAGAAGTTAAAAATTTAAGCTTTCATTTCTTCAATTTCTATTTTTTGAAATAGATTTCTATTTCCGTAAATAGAGAAATCAAATCAGATACTAAACGGATTGCTCCAAGCCCTGCTTTTTGAATAGAGAAACAGATAAATTGAGAAACAGAAATTTTGTTACGCGCACCCCTAATTACTATTGAAAAGCAAAACGTGAATTAGAGGGAAAGAACACAAAAAAATTGAAAAAAAGAAGAAGAAAAGAGAAGAAAAGGAATATGTTGAAACGGCAGGGCGAAGCAGGACGAAGACGAAATCCATCCACGACAAGATCAAACTTCCGACCCTTTTCCGCTCTCGTCAAACCACCGCGAACGGGACGCCGGATCGAATTAGATCGGGCGAAGAGAGCTAAGGCGAGGAGGAGCGATGGCGAGCACGTCGGAGATGGTGCTGTTCCCGCTGCTGCAGACGCCGATCGAGTCCAACTACAGGGCCTGCACCATCCCCTACCGGTTCCCTCCGACAATCCGGCGCCCCACCCTGACCGAGCTCGCCTGGATCGACCTCTTCCGCAACTCCATTCCTCCTTCAAGTGCAACCGCCGCCCCATTCGCGGCTTTCGTCTATGTTCGCTGCATTCGCGCGTGGATGATGAGTTCGTAGGGGACTTGAATTTTAGGCCTGCGTTGCGCTTGGAGGTTGAAATCAGCCGAAACCGTTTTAGATGGTGGCGATTGTGTATTTTGGAGAATGATCGCTTAGATAAATCATAAATCTTGCTGAACGCGGGAAGCGAGATGCCTTGTTCTACTGGGATGAAGGTATTGAATTATTCAATTTAAAAGTTGTATAGGAGTTGTGGAGTAACCAGGAGGAAGCTTTTGGAGACGTGAAACTGAGCTTGTTATGCGTTTTGCAGGAAACGGGCGGAGAGCGATCCTAGGGTCCCTGATGCCCCTGTCAGAGCTGAAAAATTCTCTGAGAGGTACATTTCTTTTAGTTTTGGCACCGGCTTCGTCGATCTACTTGTGGTAAGTAGAATGTGATTGGGCTCCATGGTCTGGTTCACATGGACCGAGATTTCGAAAGGTCTAGGGCAATGCTAGTAATCGCTACTCGTCAAGGAGTGGGCTTGATTTTAAACTCTTTTGTTATCCTGATGCCAGTTCATTACATATATCATTGATAAAAAGAATAAAAGAAAGGAGTCCCAGCCAACCAAAAATAAATAAATAAATAAATAAAAACAAAAGAGTTTAATTATGTGTCTCTCTCATTTTTTTAACTCTTTGGATGGTAGATTTGGATATACTTCTGTCTGTTCTTCCCTTGCGGTCGCCTAACCTTCTCTCCTGCTGTCCAGGTCGTGCTTGCTGCTAATGATTTGCCTTAATGATGTCACCTACCCTGAACTAATTGAGATTATATCCAAGGTATGAATAGCAAGATTTTTAGATGTGATGTGAATACACCATGTTGGTCCAGACATCGTTCCAATAACCAGCTGAAGGATGAGAATGGGAAGTTAATGGGTATTGATGCTTCAAACCTCTTGACCGCTAATTCTGGGAATGATATAAGAACGTACATATGTGTCCAGCACGACCTGGCCACCGAGCTTTCGAAACAAGGAGTCAAGTAGTGACCCCGTTCCTGCTATCTTTGCTCCTGGAGCTCGATAGACTTTGCTTGTGTGTTGCTGACCAGCTAAACTGTACCAAAAAAGAACTCTTCCTCCTCCAGACGCGCCAATTGCTATGGAGAAAAAGCACCCTAAAAATGAAAAATAGCAACTAGGAACATCAATTGCTAAGATTTGGCGTTGAGTAGATATGGTGACTGCAATGTATTTCTTCCCAGTCTGCCAGAATTTTTTCTCTCAAAAGATTGCCACTCTTGTGCTGAATTCTTATGATTTGCCTTTTAAGTGAGATTTGACCCTGTACTGATGTGATTACCCAGAATTATAATGCAAGTTGTTAAAAGTGGTAAAAGTTATAAACCTTTTGGTTTTTTGCAATTGTCCTTAACATTTTTTCAAGAGAATTTTCCAAAATTTTTATGTTTTGCAATTCAGAGTTTGAAGTAAATTTTGGCAAATTTTGCTGTATTTCATTCTTAAATGTGATCTTGATCGGGCAGACGTGAATTTGTATTAATTAATATTTTAAATAATTTTATTTTTCATTTCTTTTTTTTCTTTTTTTTTTTCTTTTTTTTTTTCCTTTTGTCTTCTTCCTCTAGAGTTCGCCAGTAATGGCGACAGCCGAGGCAGCTGGACGGCAGGTTATCGCCACCACCTTGCTAGTGGCAGACGAGCCTCAGCGCCCACCGCGACCACCTGGCGGCCAGGGGCGAGGCTCCTTGGGCGGCGAGGGAGCCTCGCCCATGAGGGCGACGCCTCGCCCGGCCCGCCGGCTCGGCTGAGGTTGGAATCCTAATCGATCAGTTTAGACCCAATCTCTTGGAAATTTCCTCCCACACCGCTCATCAACGTCATCGTCTTAGGGTTCTGACTCGGGTATCTTCTCGCAACTCCGCGGATTTTCGCTGTTGCTCCGGCGATTCAGGGATGGAGAGCCCTCACCGGTCTTTGCTAGCCGCCACCGGCCGACGCGGGAAAAGAAAAAAGGAATATAAGAGAAAAAGAAAAGAAAATTTGGAAGACAAAGACTTTGGACCGAACGGAAAATTTAGCCGGCCGAGCGAGGGAGGTCGGGTCCTTATTTGAAACATCACTACATGCCTTTATTTGAAAAATTGAGAATATTTCAGACTTTTTTGAAATTTTCCTTAAAATCCATCTTATTTGATACGGTACTATAATAACAAAAGCGATTCACATTAGGAATGACGTAGTTACCTAATATCTTGACATAACGCGTATACTTGAATCACTTAAATGGGACATATAGGCGTGGAAATATTACTTCAAATTGCGCGTCCATATATCACATAGAGGTATATGAGGGAAAACTCGGAGCCATACCTAACGTGAAAAACAGTCGAGATGTCGTGCATGTGGAGACGGAAGTTGACCGCCTCTAGGAAAGCCCGATAGGTGTGGTGGTGGAGGCCATCGATCCTTGGGTATGGCAGCCTTGGCCGGGGGCGGCCATGCGCCCCGGTGGCGAACACGTACTCTTTCCAAGTGGTGCTGCCATTGAAGCTCGGTCGGGCCGGCGTGAGGGCCGTGAAGCCGAGGGTGGTCATGATCGGCTTGAGCTGCTTGTGGGTGAATAGGGGCCGGAAGTGCCTTGTGTTCCGTAGGGCCAGCTTCCTGATGCTCGAGGGTACCGCGGTTCGCTTGTCGTCCATTGCAGCTGCTGCTGCTTCTCAGGATGACCTTGATCTTGATCTTGCTCCTGATCTTGATCTTGCTCCTGATCTTGTTATTGGTCTTGATCTTATCGTGCTCTAGCATTGGAGAAGTGGAAAAAGAGAAACCCAGAGCATCTTATAATCTTTCTATGTTTAGGACTGCAACCGTGGTGTGCTAAAACCATGGTGCAACAAATCATGGGTCGGTGGTTCAATTAAGGCCAAGTGATTTTTTTTTTTTTTTTTTTTTTTTTTTTGGAAGAAGACCAGTATGATTATCGAAACGATAGCTAAAAGTTATAGCAGGAGAGACTGGTTTTATATTGCTTTACTTTTTGGAATTTGAAACATGTTTAGATTCCTAGTGGGAGTTTTGGATAATACCAAATAAGGACTTATCGCTCTGGGAGATATACTTCCTTTCTTTAATTGAGTTATTTATTTCGTTTTAGGAAATACCCTCTCTCCTCTTCTTTTTTTTTTTCGACCATTTCCCCTGAATTAAATGCACTTTTTCCCGCTAAACCCTATTTTCACTTGAAGCCCTCCTTGACCAAATTGTATATCATGAGTTATGACATGCAATACAAATATTTTTCCCTTTTTAATTTCGTTCTTTTAAAAGCAAAAAAAAAAAAAAAAAAAAGGAACGATTTACCGAGATAATTTCTTTTCAGTATATAATAAAACGAAATTCCTCATTAGACTTCCCTCCCTTTCCTAGCAAAAAGTCTGACCAAGATCTTGTAAATCTAGAAGAAAAACATCGGACACTCTACAAATGGTTATCTTCCTGTCTTCGTCCCGTGTATATGGGTCTTAAAATACTTGAGAAAATACGCTGTTTTCTCCATAGAAAAGAAGAAGGAACAAACACAAGATCGGCGGCGCAAAGGTATATTCACAGAATATACGAGCAAAGCTTTATGAATGTAGATTCCCAAGTCGTGTTTTCTCTTCAGTCTTTCGGTTTGTGTAATGTCCAAAAAAGATGGGTCAATCTAAGCTCGTTCACGTCGCGCTGCTCGGCAAATCCCAGGAGAACTCGTTCGCTCCGGGAACTCTCACCTCTTCTCGCTTTCAGCAGAAAGGTCTCTCCCGATTCTGCTGATCAGACCACACGCCACACCAACCACCGCCAGAGGGGCGAGAAGAGAGGAGCTGTCGCAGTCCTGATCAGCCAACGGCGTGAGGCTGCGGCATTCGCTGCTTTTCTTTTCCTTTCCCTTTCCAAAATCCAGCGGATAATCCAAAGAAAACGCAACGCTTGTCGCTGTCGAGTTCATGCGGCATGTGACAATGATGGTTTGTTTAGTCCCCAACTCCCCCAACCCACCCCCCCCGCCCCCTCTTTTTCTCACTTTTGGAAGTTATGTTTTAGCATCGCACCTCTGCATTTCGAGGGCTTTTTTTCCCCCAATTTTCTCTCTTTTTATTTATTTTTATATAGAAAGTTCATGCAAAATAACAAAATCTGGCCCCTTGGATCATGCGTCTGTGGATAAGGGTCGGATTCGATGGCCGTACCCTTGCCTTGTGAATTTGGAGAACTCAAAGGCTGTGGCTAGGGTGGAATGCAGATGACAGCGGATCGTGGCGGCCTTAGGATCGCCTGTCGACTACGATGATTTATCACGGTGCCATGGCATGCCTAACTGGAGGATAAACTCTGTGCAAGACAAGTTCGCCCCCGACGGCGAGCTGCCCCGTCACTTATGAGGGAATGAATTCTGTAAACCGATTTTAACAAGCTTGACATTCTGAATGTCAACAAGCGATGAGGGTTATATTTATTTTACATCTGTGGTTGCCGGAAACCATGCCTTGGATTGGCCCGCAGGTTATGAGCCGTGACGGTCGTTTCAGCTGTTTTCGATGTTAGGAGATTCGCCGCACTTGCCAATGGCCAGACCAACGACCGCACGGTTTCTCCTCTCCTATGTCTGTGAAAGTCGAATAAAGAAATCAAGATCATAGCTAGAGATAGTCAGCATAGTTTCAGATGACTGTAAAGTTCCAAACTTCAAGTAGGACTTAGAAGCTGATTTTGTTTGCCTTTGCGAAGAGAACATTCATGTGCTTTCGCACATCCTGAGGGGTTTCAGAATTCGGAAAAAAGAATGTTTGAGAGACGAGATGCCGTCGGTCTGTATCGATTGCGTAAAGTTTTCTTGCTCGGCTGTCTGCGACAGGAGTCGTTGCTAGTTTGATCCTGCTCTATCCTGAATATCTCAACGTTTAAAATGGCATAGCGACCGGCAAAGGCACAGACACGCAACTCCAGCTCGGCTCAGGAACTTGTGTTTCTTATTGCAGGCGTTCGAGGCAGCATGGAGCGAGGAGTGCGGATCGACCGGAAGAGTAAATCTTTTGATACCTAAAGGCACGTACTTGCTCGGCCCCGTAAGGTTCGCAGGTCCTTGTGCGATGTGTCCTCGCTAACGGTCACTGTGAAGGCAAGAGCTCAAATTCTTAAACCCATGCTCCGCTGAATCTCTATTAATGCCTTTGGCGGCGGCATTAATAGAGATTGACGTGCAGGGTCACTTAAAGGCTTCGACAAACTTGCCACAGTATGGATCAGATGCCGGCTGGGCCAAGTTAGGATGGGTTGAAGGGCTAAGCTTAACTGGAGGAGGAGTGTTCGAAGGTCGAGATGCGGAGGCATGGCTGCACAACAACTGCCTCGTTAATTTCGATTGCAAGCTCTTTCCAACTGTACGATTCATCACCCAAAATACCTGCATAAACCTTAGCTGTTACAAACATTCGATTCGTGCCCAGAATAATCGACTAAGTCGGATCTAGGGCATTGTTATATGCAGTTGCATCTGAAGTCTCACTTTTGCCTGAATTGTGTGTTTAATGGCAAAACGGAATATGCAGAAACAAAGATTTCAGGAATGCCCTAATAAAGACAGCACTTTCTTGTTCTAGAACATAAAATTCATCTCCATGAAGAAGCCCAGCGTGCGCGGCGTGACGTCTGTAAACAGCAAGTCCTTTCACATTGCTCTGGTGGAGTGCGCGAGGGCTTCAGAGGCAGCGGGATCAGGATTTCCGCGCTAGCAGATAGCCCGAACACGGATGGCATCCTTATTGAGCTGTATCTCCAAGTCTCAAATCAGAACCGGCGACGACTGCATTTCTACTGGACAAGGCAATTCTCTGGTCAGGATAACAAACATCAACTGGCAGCTGCAGACCGGGTCACGGAATCAGGTGATAATCGTTTTGAGTCTTATGGTGTCGGGCGCTGTTTCAGGTGGTCGAACTTCTGGTTCGGTGAATCGTAGATGTGGCTAACTTACCTTTCTTTTCCCGGTTTTCCCCGTGATTGCAGCGTGGGAAGTCTGGGAAGATATCGGCACGAAGGAAACGTGAGCAGAGTCGTGGTGCAAGACTGCAACATGACTGGGATGGCTAATGGCATTCGGATCAAGACGTGGCCTGACTCCCCCAACAGCAGCATTGCGACTAACATGACCTTCGAGAACTTAAGGATGAACAACGTGACGAACCCGATAATCATCGACCAGACCTACTGTCCGTTCGCCTCTTGCTCATTCAAGGTAAGTACCAAGTACCTGGAACTGTTGACCATAAACTGAGAAAACCGAATCAACTCGAATCGATACCACATTGCATATTTGATCTCGTCTTTTAACTTCGTTGGTGATTTCTTTCTTGCAGGAACCGTCGCGGGTCAAGCTGAGCGACATCTATTTCAAGAACATACGGGGGACCTCGTCATCGCCATTGGCAGTGGCGCTGGAATGCAGCGGAGGGTTTCCATGCCAGGACATTTACCTCCAAGACGTGCGCCTGGATCTCCTGGATGGGAAGAGAGAGATGAACGTGACCTCGTCCTGCAAGAACGTTAGAGCCAAGTACATCGGCACTCAAATCCCGCAGCCATGTGCCTAGCGATCCGCTGACCCGAGTCGATGGGAGCAGTCGGATCATGCGGGATCCAAGCAGCCCGCTCGCATAGAGATCCCGTGTCAATGGCTGTGCTGAACCGGATCTGATGAACCCGAGTCCAGACAAGAGTTTCGCCTGCATCAGAGATCGCCTGACTTTCCTTGCGATTTCCATTCAATTCGGTTGAATTGGTCACTTTGACCCACGGGATGTTTTTGCTCTATTTTTGTCAATTTTAACTAGCATGTTAATTATAATTTAGTATCCAAATCCTGCTTTGTAGAAGCATGTAGATTATTCCTCTGTGGTAATTGTGGGGTGTTTTTGCTAATTCTCTTGTTTTTTGATATGGAACTGAATTGTCTTAATTCGAAAGTTCTAAGTTTAACGATAAAGCTGTTGGTGTCTTGACGAAATCTTTAGAACCCAAATCACAGATTAGCATGGAAATTGTGAAACAAAGATTATAAACTATACTGCCGGTTAGATTGAAAATATACATCGAATACCAAGTTGACCACTAGAAATGCATTTTATTGAGTTTATAACATCTATTATGCGCGCTATTCAATTTTAGTTTCCTTTTTTTGGGTGAATGAACCCCTTTTTTATATGTTTTCTTCGTTATAAATGAATGTTCTTTTTTTTTTTTTGTGAAAATGTTCTCAAAATTTACTTATTCATTTATTTTTGCTCAATGATACAAAATTGTTAATTACTTTCCGTTTCCTTAATTACTTATAATTTTTTTTTTGGGTCGAATTAATTAATTATCGTTGAAAAGCAAAAAGTGAATTAGAAGGAAAAGACCACCAAAAAAATTTAAAAAAAAAAGAAGAAGAAGAAAATAGAAGAAAGAGGAATACGCGGAAACAGCAGAGGGAAGCAGGACGAAGAAGAAATCCATACACGACAAGATCAAATCTCCGACCTTTTTCCGCTCTCGTCGAACCGCCGCGAACCGGCCGCCGGCATCGAATCCGATCGGCGAAGTGAGCGAAAGCGAGGAGGAGCGATGGAGAGCGCGTCGGAGATGGTGCCGTTCCCGCTGCTGCAGACGCCGATCGAATCCAACTACAGGGCCTGCACCATCCCCTACCGGTTCCCCTCCGACAACCCGAAGCGCCCCACCCCGACTGAGCTCGCCTGGATCGACCTCTTCGGCAACTCCATTCCCTCCTTCAAGTAAGCAACCGCCGCCGTTCGATTCGTCGGCTTCGTCGATGTTCGCTGCATTCGCGCGTGGATGATGAGTTCGTAGGGGACTTGAATTTTAGGCCTTCGTTGCGCTTGGAGGTTGAAATTAGCCGAAACCGTTTTAGATGGTGGCGATTGTGTACTTTGGAGAATGATCGCTTCGATAAATCTGCCGAAAGCGGGAAGCGAGATGCCTTGTTCTGCCGGGATGAAGATATTGAATTATTCAATTTGAAAGTTGTATAGGAGTCGTGGAGTAATCAAGAGGAAGCTTTTGAGATGTGATATTGAGCTTGGTATGCGTTTTGCAGGAAACGGGCGGAAAGCGATCCTACAGTCCCTGATGCCCCTGTCAAAGCTGAAAAATTCGCTGAGAGGTACATTTCTTTCAGTTTTTCCCTGCTTCGCTTCATTAGAAAGGTGCAGCTAAGGATCGACCTGCTTGTGGTGAGTAGAATGTGATTTGGCTTCATGGTCTGGTTCACATGGACCGAGATTTCGAAATGAGGTCTCGACCGATGCTAGTAATTGCTACTCGCGAATGAGTGGACTGAGATATTACTTCTCTCCTGCATCTCCTTATTTCTGTTGCTCGTGCCTTACATAATCAGGACTGCCCAACATATTCTCAATGTGTCATCTTCCTAGTAATCATGTTCCATGTATGGATTTTACGTAGTTAAATATGACAAGGACAGTGTGTATGTGTCAAAATTAGGCATTTCTGGAGACATATATTGTGTACTGTTCCTTGGTAGTTCTGGGTCCTCTTATGGCTTATTTTCTGTCATACCTGTCGGGGGTATTAAATAAAAATGATGTGCTAGATGCTTATATAGTTTTTGGGACAGTTGCAGGCTTGTGCAATTTCCAAAAGATATTTTAGCATAACTTTTTTGAAGACTCAAAATTCTATTGTTGATGTAAATAACATCCTTACATGCCATCACCAGAATCAAAAGATTTATCATTAGTCATCATGGTTTTCTCAGTATGTGGTCTTTGTAAAGTGCTTCCCTTATACGAGTGTTGCTCAAATATTCTGGATCTGTCAAACTATTAAATGTTGTGGTGTACAGTGTCCTTTAGTGGTAAATTATGAGACTCTAGAAGTTCAAGTTTTGACAACTGTGGTCTCTTTCCACACACGCTCATGGACACCATTGCACCCCCCCATAGACACACACAAACATATGCTAGAGTAAGAGCTTGCAGATGTCTTGTGCGCCAAATAGAAGGGGGAACCTGGTTGGATGGTTGAATGAGGGAGAAGGGAGTTGCAAAGTGGGGAAAGTGAAAGGGAGTTCGAGAGAGAGAATTGGAGATCATGGGATGTTGAAATCATATCTCATCATGATAGTGCACTTCTCGAGTTTCTTCTTTAGGATTAGGAAAAGAAATTCCATTGCCTAAGTCGATGAACAAAAGCCACCAATTTTTTTTTTAATCAATGAGAAGATGACCAGTTTATATAATATCTTCTGATTAAAATTTGTCCAATCATGATACATGAAGGTATGGTGCAATATTAGAGGACCTTAAGAAAGATCCAGAAAGTCATGGTGGGCCCCCTGATTGCATTGTAAGTTGAATATCACATCTGTACCTTGAGCATAAGCTAGAGAATACGAAGGTCATTTGGAGGCTCTATTACCTATTTGTGACCTGGTGATTTGTTTTATATGATGTTCCTACAGCTTCTGTGCAGAATAAGAGAGCAGATTCTTCGAGAGTTGGGTTTTCGAGACATATTCAAAAAAGTTAAGGTAATCATTGCACACATTTTTCTGTCTTCTGTACAAACTCCATGGACAATATTCAGTGTGGAAAGATTACACCATTATCTTGTGATGAAAGCCTAGCAAGGTGTTTGGCATTTTAGTTAGGAGACCTTGTTGATAAAAGGGAGAAAAGATAAAATAGCTTTAAGTTGAAAATTCATGATCAAGATAAGTGTTGTGGCCTACTTGGATTCTTGGACATCGTGGGTGCTATTCCTTTACTCCCTACATTCCTTACTAATCTCGTCCCCTTTTTGCAAATTTGTCTTTGACCATAATAGGATGAAGAGAATGCAAAAGCCATATCTCTTTTCAGTGATGTAGTTAATCTTAATGATGCGATCGAAGATGAAGGCAAGCGTTTGGAAAATCTAGTTAGAGGAATATTTGCCGGAAACATCTTTGATCTTGGGTCTGCACAGGTTCGTAAATTTGATCATCTTCTACTTTTGGAATTTATACTGCAATTACCATTTGGCTTTTTGTAGAGCATCCACATGAAAACTGACGCAAATTACTTTGTAGTTTTGCAATTTTCTGAGTGCCATAAATCTAATACTATTATAGAAACTTGGCGCTCCATGGAGGACCTTGTGGAAAGTTTATATTGGGCCTATTTGATGGTTGCCACCATCACTTCCTTATGGTTTCACCTTTTTGTTTCTTTTTTCCTTTTCATTTTCAAGAAATAACTTACTAATAAAAAATACTTATAATACGTGGATACTACTCCACCTCACATAGTTGACTTTTTTTATTTTTTTCTTCTTCTTTAAATTTATAAAAATAATTTATTCTCAATAAAATTTTATTTAGTAAAATGAAAAATGAAAAATATTTAGATATCATTGTAATGCTTGCAATGCATGGTAATTTTCAAAACAACACATGAATAAATTATCTATGCTTCTTTTATCATCTTAATGAAATATTAAATTTAAACCAAAAACAAAGAAAATTAATCAGATAATTTATAGATACTCAATATTAACCTAACGTGAACATATTTTTCTACATTGACGTCATTTTATTTGAACAGAAAATTATAAGATAAGACGTGAAAAAATATAAGATAATCTTGAATATGTAAATAGAAAATTATTTCAAGTGAGTCCAACTATAGCTTCATGAAATGATAGGACAGACCCTGTATTCTACAAAACTCCCCTAATTTATCTAACTCCCGATTTATCTCTTTTACTTCCTTTATGTTGTGTCATATTAAATTTGTTTTACATTCAATGATCTTAAATTCGTGTACTTTCTTTTTATAAATTGTCTATCTCCAAAATGATTTCAATAATTCATGTGACATTAGAATATGTTATTTAGTAGTGTAATCCAAAAATTAGTTTTTCTCCTGCACATAGCATGGGCCATAAGTCTAGTGGCACTGTATAATTATGACATCTTGTCTGTCAAACATATTAGAATATGAAGATTTGGATGGATTATTTATTACCAGAGTGATGAGCCTGAAGAGATGTTTCTTACGAATTGTGACGCTTAACCTTGCTTTTCCTTGGCAATTTTGAAGCTCGCAGAGGTTTTCTCCAAGGATGGGATGTCCTTTTTGGCTAGTTGCCAGAATCTTCTCCCACGACCTTGGGTGATTGATGATTTAGACACTTTTAAATTGAAGTGGAGCAAAAAATCCTGGAAGAAGGCAAGCTTGTCCAACTTTTCTAACAATATTTGTTCTTTTTGCACCTTTTGGATTTGCAGCAGAATTTGTACTTTCTTTCCTGACCAGATCCTTTATGACAGGCTATCATATTTGTTGATAACTCTGGTGCAGATATTATTTTGGGTATTTTGCCATTTGCCAGAGAATTACTTCGTCGTGGGACTCAGGTTTGCTTTCCTGCTTATTTTAATTTTTTTTTTTTAAACTAGAAAGTGATCATGGTGATTACTCTATCCACAATATGCAGTACTAGAATTCGGTATAGTGTAACTTTTACCATCATTGTGATTACTATATCCGCAATATGCAGTACTAGATTTCAGTATTGTGTATCTTTTACATTTAAGCTCTTTGGTGCAAGAGGTTGGCCTGTCTTCCATATTTTTTTTGGGAAAGTAATTCATGCATCACCTGTGGGATATCTTTCATTATTTACTGCCGAAGTCCTTTGCTTTGGAAAATGAGAGAATGAGCATCACCAATAAGACAAATAGATCTTGTTGTTCATGTGGAGACTTATTTTCATTTTCAGCAGAAATAGTGGTAAACAATGTTTTAGGTATTATGTCTGCATCTGGTTTGTATTGTCTGGGACCTGCATATATTGTTTAATGATTAGATGTGTACCCTGTTACTAGTACGGTGATAGTGTGGTTACTTAGTTGGTGTGATATTGTCATACTGCTCTCAATTTCTGGGCACTGATTACTGCATGGTATATTCCAGTGCTTTGACTGCATCAGTTTGTGTTACTAAAAGATGATGTTTGACTATGGTTGTGATAATTTATCTTTGGATTATGCTGGTCAGTCTTTTGCCCTTCTTTCTGCTTTTCTGGAGACTGAATGATTATGCCATAGATAAGCAATCCTGAATCTGGGTTTTATCCCTGCCCCCCACCTTCACTGACCATGCCAAGAGTCACACAATTTGCAATCAGATCTCAGTAGTGTATCGTTATTATGCATTTCTGGATTCGATGCGATTGTAATCCATCATGTGAGTTTTGGGGGTTGTCTGTGACTTGGCAACCTTTTGGATCTCTGTTCCAGTTAACAATTATCATGGTCGTGGTTGCCAGAGTTGAGCAATTGACCAGTATTGATTTTAACTTTGGGTAGTCCTACATTTTATTTGACTTTGTTATCCTAATGCCAGTTCATTAGATATATCATTGATAGAAAAATAAAATAAAGGAATTCATTTTATTTGTCTTTCTCAGTTTTCTTAACTCCTTGATGGTAGATTCAGATATACTTCTGTCTATTCTTTCCTTGTGGTGGCCTTACCTTCTCTCATGCTGTCCAGGTTGTGCTTGCTGCTAATGACTTGCCATCTATTAACGATGTCACTTACCCTGAACTAATTGAGATTATATCCAAGGTATGAACAGAAAGATTTAATGTGATGTGAATATACCATGTTGGTCCTGACATCGTTCCAATAACAGCTGAAGGATGAGAATGGGATGTTAATGGGTGTGGATGCTTCAAACCTCTTGATTGCTAATTCTGGGAATGATTTGCCTGTAAGAAAGTTGAGTCCCTGCTGTTGTTTTATCTACTTTCATATTTTGCTTTCCTGGTGATTGATAAATATAGTGAACTTCATATCGTGAACAGTATTCCTCTTTAAAAATTTTGTAGGTTATTGATCTTGCACAAGTATCACAAGAGCTAGCCTTTCTGGCGGCTGATGCAGATCTAGTTATTATGGAAGGAATGGTAAGTTTGGACTGGTAATGCCAGCAGAATTGTGGCACATTTAAGTGCTTTTCTGCAGTTGCCTTTGAGATTGTGGGGCAGATGGGATTGCATTATTGTTTAATTGCTATCCATCATTAAATTTTGGAATTATCGTTGAAATTTGTTCATTTCTTTTGTAATTGAGATGCATGAAAACTGATGCACACACCCACATACAGATTTCTCAATAGAGCTCAGATTCAGGAGTATAATTCAGCTGGTCCAATGTTACAAGATGATCAACATGTTTATAGACATTTTTAGGGGAACCTTAATTAAAAATCTGGAGATACAAGTACCACTTAGAGTTTTGTGATTGTTCTTAACAGTACCATGCCATTCCTTTTTACACTCACAAGCTCATATGTTTTGTGTGTGCTACATTAGCTGCATGTCCTTTTCACCCCCTAATTCGTTGACTTCCTGCCCTGCGTAAAAGATGCATATATTGAGAGCCAAAACCACTGTAATAATGGATCTGATTTTTGTATTTTTTCATGTGTTCTGTATTCTCGGTTCTGACTTCCTACTTCCTGTACACTAGAATAGACATTCTTTTGGTCATATTTTGCTTCAAATTCAATGGATAAATTCATTTTTCTCATTTTACCTGCTCATCATGCATGATATGCTCCTTTACCGATCTCTAGAGTATGTGCTCCAAAAAACTAGATCAACTATTAGATGCAAAAGAAGAGCTATCTGCATAGAGATTTATTGAGGCCTCTGCCTAAATGAATGCTTGAAATGTCAAATATATGATATTGCTCACTTATGACTGGCGTTCCTTTTGGCAGGGCCGGGGGATAGAGACTAACCTATACGCACAGTTTAAATGCGATTCTCTCAAAATTGCAATGGTACTTGAGTTGATCCGTCTGCTTTAGATTTACAAGTTCTGTTTCGTTGATTGTTGTCTGGTTTAATCGCTGCCAAATGTCTCTTTCTAGCGCAATTTCATCTTTGTGGCTTTGCACATTATTCAACAGGTGAAACATCCAGAGGTTGCTCAGTTTCTTGGAGGACGGCTTTATGATTGCGTCTTCAAGTACAGTGACGTATTGGGTTGATGGGAGATTTCTGTCTGCACCATCCGCCAAATAACATTATGTCTATGAATTATTTGATCCGAGCTCTTGCCTGAAGAATATTCTTCCTTCAGGAGGATTCACATCGAAACCTGCCGAGGCATGAAACCATCCTGTACTATGTATGGACGGACATCTACTGAATACGACAAAAACCTTATTCAAAATCATGGATGTTCTAGCACATGCGCATGCTGTTAAGCATGCATTATGTACACACTAACAAAAGGAAGTATTTTGCACCTGATTCAAGTCTATCTATTTCACCCGTTTCGATTATGATTGTGATCTCTGTTGCATTTCTTCGGTCTTTAGCAATCTTTGCCGATGATGTTAGATTAACATTGACAAATGCAGGATGTTAAAGGTATTAGGAAGGACCATGAGGGGACCCTAGATCTAAGGGCTATTACACCTTCACATGTTTTTCACAAGCTCGACTTTGCTCGATAAAGAAGATCTGATACGCAATTCAAGCTCGAGTGAGCTTTTTTTTGGCAGCTCGAGGTACCAAGGTACTCGATGCAAGGCATATTCCTTTCTTCCCAACACAGGTCGTACTAAAAACGCCTCGACTCGTTCCTCCCTATTTTCCAAAGTAAATGATTAATTTCACGGGCAACTATGATCGATCACCATTCCTATGGGTTCTCTTGCTGATCGACGGACTCAGAATCGATCAATCAGCTCGTCACCGACTCCTGCTTCTTGGCAAACAATCTCCAGCTCTTCGTTACCTAACAATTCGGAATATCCCTAATCGTAGTATTCCGATTCTCCCAGGTCATTGAATTAGAGAGCGCGAGGGATGTGTGCGCATGAGTGATCCACACTTCACAACCGACAAGGAATTGGACCTCACTTCTCATCCCATGCCCATGTTCTTCACATGTTCCAAAAGGAAAATAATAATAATAGGGTTGCCCATCTTGTCCAAAGGGCAAACACATGGCAATGGCAAGGCAAAGTCCAAAAAGAAATGCTCATTCCATGACCTTTTGCAGGTAGATCTTTCACGCATCAGACATTACCCAGTACTTTTTTATTTTGTGTAAAACTCGAGGTCAAGTTCTATTCACACGAGTGAGTCCGATTGAATGACCATATTGAGTTAGAAGGAAATATTTATTAGGCAAAACCAATAAAACAAACTCGTATAATTCATCAAGACCCGCTTATTGTATAAATAAAAAATTACACAGATTGGGTACCTTATAAAATAAAGTCCATGGAAAAAAGCGTCTAAATTAGACAAATGATGAACTTTTTAGCCTCCAAGTAAAGAAAGATTTTGCGCTCTTGCCCGATATTATAAATGAAAATAAGAATTCTTGCGTTGACCCCACACCAACCGGTCATCCGCCTCCCCCAAGTACCATTAAAAACAGCCTGGTGATGGATGAAGCTGCGAACGCTACACCTCACCACTCTCTCTCTCTCTCTCTCTCTCTCTCTCTCTCCATCTTCTTCACTTTCTCATCCTTGTAGGGGCGCAACGATGTGCTCCATGGTCGAGAGCATCCGAAAGAGCACCTCCATAATTCCCAGGATCCTCCCAAACCAAGCCCACCATGACCTTCCACTCTCACAACCGCACTCCACCACTCAAGGGGAGCAAGTTGGCGGCAGCAGTGGAGGCGGCGGCGGCGGCAGCTTAAGGAGGAGGATAATGTCATCTCTTTCTCTGAGGATACAACCCATCTCTCATCCTTCATCTTCTTCCTGGTCATTCCGCAGATCCAAGTCCATGTCCTCCATTGGAGACCAAGCAGGTTAAGTCCAACCAAGTCCTCTTAGCGTTATCAATATGACAAACTTGTCCTGGGTTATAGCTAGGCACAGGACCACAAACACGACACGGTTGGACACGAGATACATAGAGAGACTCTGATAATGACACGGCACGAACAATGTTCGCTCGATTCTGGAAATAGTTAGCCGAGATCTAGATTTTCGGGTTAGGTGTATAGTATTTGCCGGTTGAATTGAATGGTAGGAATGCTCACATGATGGAAAGATTGAAAAAATAGGAAGGATCCAACTGGATTGGTTATTACCTGTCAGCATGAGCATAATTAGGGAGAACTCGCCATATTATAGAGAATACAAGCATGTTTCGAGACTGATGATGTCACGCATTAGTACCGCCACGAAATGATCCTAACTGCCATTTTTGTATTAACAGTGAAAACATGGCGGATTGAATGTTTTTCTTCTATGATACTGACAATCTATGGTGTCAACACAATGCACTATCGATCTGGACTTGAACATGACGCAGGTAATTCGATCAAGAAGTGGTGGGAGTGGGGTTGGTCATGGATCACATCGAGAAAGCCGGTCTTCGCCCAAGACCTGGAGATGAACGAGGAAGAAATCAGAGTCCTCGGCGGCCTCCAGAACAGAGGAAGCTGGAGATACGTTCTCTACAAGGTTAGGTCCGAGATCCGAAAGATTGTTCGTTCCGACGATGTGGGTCTCCCCCAGACTATCAAGTGATTGCTCGAGGTTCGTTCGTACGGACCCGCGACGAATATAAATTATCCATGAAATCTCGACGACAACGGAGTCATGCAAGCGCCGGGAGAAAAGAGGAGATCTAGAGATTTGCAGGGCGTTTGTGTGACTGGCCAATGTGTATTACTTCTATTCTTTGGTTAGTTGAGTGAACTTAATGGACGGAGTTTGCTGTGTAATTAGAGTGAATATATATCCAAGTTGGTTACTTCTCTATTTCATGATTATATACATGTGATCAAGTGACAATATCAAGAATTGTTGTTTGAGAGTAGGGTTTTCTAAGTGTATCAAAGGGAGGGTGATCTAACATTAGGGTTTTCTAAGTGTATGTAATTAAAAGAATGCCTTTTTCAAAGGCCAAAGTAGGTAATAGTTATCTAGTAAGTATGAATTTAAAGCTTAAACATAAAGTAGAAGTTTAATTGAAGTAATTTAGAAGAGCTGGCATTATTTTGAATATCTACCTACCTTTTTATCGTAACACTTAATAAATCAATTTTTTGCATACCCTCCGGTTTGAACATGGAAATTTAACAAACTCCACACATTAAACCTACAAGTCCACACGAAGGTGAGAAGATGTTGATAGCATGACAAAGAATCCAAACTCATCTCGAGAGCTTTAACTCGCACAATTTGATTTAAACTGTATATGAATTTTTGCATGTTTTACAAGATCTTTTTTTAATAAAAAAAAAAAAAAAACTATTTTCAAATTTGATTTAATGTGAATTTTAAAATTAATGATGAAATCACTTATACCACAAAAGTCAAGCACAATTTGTGAGATGACATGATAACTCAGCAAAAATTGCCCCATATTCATTTAGATGTTGAGTGAAGAAGAAAGAGAGAGTGCTCACTTGGATAATTGTACCGTCGAATAGTCCTTACTGTTGTGGCATCATTTCAATTTAACCCTAATATAGACAATCAATGGCTAGTTAATGGCATTCTTGTCCGGGTTGGCATTTTTCCAATCCGCAATTTTGACACGGGGCCTCATATAGACTTGCATTTGAAAATTTGAGATACTTGATTAAACCAAAAAAGAAAAAAAAAAGTACTCAATCTGCAAAAGTTCGGATACTTACAATGTTATTACCCACCCACACCGTGATAGTAAAATATTAACCTACCATATAATCTTATGGTACAAATTGTCATATCCACATCATGATCACTGTTGTAATTATAATTTGAGATAGCAGTAGAAAGCAAGACGAACCCATCAACTTTAATTTGGAAATCGATATCATTGCGTAGTATAATGAGTACAATATTCCCAGGTTTCGTATTTCTTTTGGCAAATCAACATTTCATCACTTCTTAAAAAAGAACCCTTGAGAAACATGAGGTCACCCATTTCAAATCTCACTAGTCACATGCAAACTGCTCTAGGTTAAAGCCTCACCTATCTAAAAAAGGCCCGATCTTTAACCGATTCAGAAGAAAAGATAATAATTGAGGCTCTAGGGTCATGCTGCCTCTTTCTTATTTTAGAGTAAAGGAGGGAGCGGCCAAAGATGTATGATCACTGTTTTGATTTGGACTGGATACTTGCCAATGGGTGCTGTGATATTCCAACAACCAAATTGCTTCTTCTGGTTCTCCAATTGGTCACGAAATGAAACTACTCAGCTCAACTGTCGGTGGTGACAGAGAGACGCGCAACGATCGAAAGAGACGCCAATCATTTGCCAGCTCACGATGACAACAATCTCTTGGTGGCTTCCATGTCTCTTCTTTTGTTCTTTTTGGGGTCCGGTTTTATCACTTGCTTGCTCGCTACAAAGGACCACTTTTGGAAGGAATGGTGACTAGGGTTTTTACAGTTTGGTTGGGAAAAACACCATTGTCGGTGGTTGAATTTTTGATTTTTGATTTATTTATTTTGATTATGCACTTATGGTAATCACTCGCTTTGTAAGCTAATTTTAGTAACGTACCGAGCTCAGTTAGTGACAAGAAATAATAATATATTATTTTCACATGCAACAATTCACTTAACCTATCATGTCTCTTAGATTCTACTGAGCAAAATTTATGTCTTGAAATAGGAGGACTGATATGTAAGGGTAAAGGCCCTTTAGATGGTAAATCTCTCCTTTATTTTTTCCCTTTCCCAACCTTTTATTTTTGCTTTACAATATCTGTGCGTTAACTCTAAGTCTTACGAGAATTATTAGCAAAAATTATGATGTCTGAAAGTCTCATATTATATGGAAAAAGTACACATTAAGTACTTCGTAAGTAAGATCTATAATTTTTCTTTTTTTTTTTCAGAAAGTTAGATCCGTCCTTGGTCACTACCTTATAGTCACTCAAATGTGTCTATCAAGGGCTAAGACCAGTTGAAACAAAATGGGCCATTACGAAATGTTATGGCAGTTGCCTAAGACCTTCGTCATACCTACGGCCTCCAAATGACGTTCGCTTTTGCTTAGCTCCTTTCAGGGGATGTCACCTCCATAAATATGATCAATTGCCGATATCTAGATGAGCTATACAAAACTGCTTATCATTCACTTTTCAAACCATTTTATATATACTCTAACAAAGTAAAATTTCGATCATCAATTTGAAATGGGACTAAACCCTAAACCCTCAACTGCGAAAGGAACTAAGAAATAAAAAGACCGCCGGGGCTAATTTTTATAGATAATTTATTCTTCCATCTTGCACTAAACATTGCCGGTCATATCCAGTAGATTGAAGACAGTGAGTTTAGCTAGAGAAGACAGAGGGCACATCTCAATTCATGTTCCATGCTTTTCAATTTCTGATCAAGCTTTAAATTAATTCGCCAGCTTACCTTGATCAACTTTTCATCGTGTACTTTGAACCGCTTCAATATCAAATAATACTACTCTCGATGTCCCCGAGACATTTATTAAGCAGCCCAATGTGAAAATATCAGGGTTTGTCGAGGTAATCGATGCTTTTTTTTTCATCATACCGCATCATTATGTCAAATCACTTTGGCCCATTAAATTATTCATGAAATTCTTACCATAGCTCTCTTTTTCTTTATATTCTGTGTGTGTGTATCTTAATGCCAGTACCTGTTTTGTAATGAATTGCAGAAAAGGGAATGGCATGGAAAATTTGGCAGCGAAGGTGGATCGAGAGATGATGATCATTGTGGCTCAAACCCAAAGAAGCACCGATCAAAAGTTGCCCAAAAGCTTTGCCCAGAATAAAGCCCATGATGTAGAGGCAAATACTTTCATTTATAAATTAATTGGGTCAAAATGATCGGTCCAGCCCAAAATTCGTGGACGAGAATTTGCACGTCTTTCATCGTCCGTGCGATACCCGCTGTGGATGTTAGTTTTTGCACCTCCTCGTTGGGTCAATTGCGCAAAAGATTCTCAAACCAGGCACACCAAATTTTTCGCCATAGTAGATTTAAGGCAATATTCACATAGAATACTTTAGATTACTCCCATGATAAATTTCATTTCCGTGATTTGTTGGCTCAGAAAGTAACCTATTTAGGACATATTCTTGCATAGTATATTGCATTTTGTTATAGATTGGTTTACATTAGGTAATATGTATAACATTCTTGAACTTTTATTTAGGTAATATCATGTAATAACAATATGGCTTTGGATGATTTCTCTCTTTTCTTACATATTGGCTGGGATAGCTTGTGTTAAATTTATTATAGCAAGAGCATATGGTAATATAGGCGGGAATATGACGGAAAAAAAAATATAACTATTCTTCACTGATTCGTTTTGGTTTTGGGGTTGGCCGTCGATCATTTTCTTAGCATGGCTATTGAACCGAGCAGGCCGGCTCATTAGCCACCCGAAGACCGGAAAATTTGATGCCCTATAGGTACTAGGACCAGATGCATTAATGTCTCTAGCATGTTTCGGAAAATTTGGCTGGGGCCAGGTAGAAGTGCTAGGCATGTGGTATAGAAGAGCATTAATGATCATGTCTGCTGGTGGAATTCTTCTTTCAGGCATAACTAGCTTAGACTAGTTCGATGTTTGAACATAATAAGAGATGGTGCTGGGCTTTGATCCAAGAAATAAAGACAAACATCTGTGATTATAGGGGTCTTGAGAGAAAGGTCCCCCCAATGAGCATAGGAGTCTTGAGAGGATTGTGCAAGATCATATGTATCCGCCATCTCCTATTCCTGTGATTAAGTTGTCCTTTCCTAATTATGTGCATAATTGAACTCTTCGAGTACCTATCTAGCTTTAGGTGCAAGTCCGAAGTGGTCTCATGGGACAAGTGTTGAATAATCACATACTTCTTCGAAATGATCCGGTTTTCTTAACATATAATTCTCTTAAATTCTCTGTAGTTATATTCAACAAATCCAATGCAATCAAGGAATGACTTGTAAAAATGAGCTTCCTGAATAGATGGTTGAGGTTTGTAGGTTATAGTTCCTACTCCTATTGGAGCATTAGTGAATGTGACATCATATTGCACAAAAGTCCATGGTTGAGGAAGAACACAATGCTATGTGTTTTTGGCTTTGCTCGAGTAGTTCTCAGTTCTTCTAGGAAAAGGTATTTCCAATAAACAATGGGATAAAACCATTCGAGTACAGTCATAAGGTTTTTGTCACTTTCATTCTCATTGTTATAGTCCAGTATAATCAGCCTAGTTAACTTAACAAAAAATTTCCTAGTGGGAAACTCAATAGCTATTAAATACTTACTAGTTAAGTACCATAATAACCATCAAAGTTTTCAGGGAAATCAACTTCCTTCCAAATTAATAAATATATGAATGGATACCTAGGTTTTAATCCAAAAGATGAAGAATTGAGCCTCAATAGAATTTGAAGAAATCTGCATAACATTGCCTCATGAAATTGTCATAATTTTTAGTGAGACTATTATTCTGGATTTACTCAATGATCTCCCAAGGGGTATTCCGAACTTGCCCATTCTCACATTCTCTCAATCTTATATTTTTCTTGTTGGGAAAAAGAGTGCCTTAGAATGTACATATTGATATCCACCGATGCCTTTGGCTTAGGAAGAAAATCAACAAGCACATTTTTTTTTTTTTTTTTTTTTTTTTTTGCTTGCAATATGTTTGGTTTCGAAGGAGTACTTCAAGAACCATTCAGCCCATTAGAGTAGTTGAGAATGAGAGATCTACTTCTATTTGAATTTGGTCATCTGAGAAAATGATGCCATATTGAATTTTACTAGAAAATGATGGGTAATAACATGAAATTCAAATTTTTTTATTCTATTCTATATCATTTTAGCATGGGAAAACTTTCCATTTTTGTAGGCACACAAATGTCTCTTACCATTGATTTCTTCAAAAGGTATGGTTGCCTAGTATTCATCACTAATGTTAGTTTGGAGGATTCTCTTGCCGTGATGGTATTTGCAATGAGAGAAGAGTTTGCATGACTTCTTTTAATTATGCTATTGATGTGGTTTGATTCTTTTACTAAGGTGGATGATTTTTCTTCAACATTAATTGAAATGGAATAAGCAATTTTGCAATATTGGAAACAAAGTTTCTAAGATAATTGATTATGCCAAGAAATTGCTGAACTTGTTTTGCAAGAAATTGTTGAACTTGTTTTGTTGAAATCTTCTTCTAGAAATTTCAATCATTCCTTAGCAATGTGTGGCCTTGAAAAGTATGTACCTTTGTTAAGGTGCATATCTAGAAATTCAATTTCCGTCTCAGTAATATCCATCTTTTTTTTTAGGAAAACACGATTCCATATTTCTTTTTGCAAATTGCTCAAGAAGTTAGCAATGAGTTTTTTAGCGAAATGACCATTCTAATTGCAGATGAAGCATTTGGTCGATTTTTTGCGACTGAAAGCAGTCTTTCCTTCTTCATAAAAATTTCCATTTTTCTTTCTTCGAAAACGCTTGGATCCATGCTTGGATCTTCCGACCTTGTATTTCTTGAAATGCTTCTTCTTTCTAGATTATTTTTCACAAGAGCCATTATAGTTTTTTTAAACACTTGCTCTTAAGATGCTTTGGCGAGAATAAGCACCATCAAGTACTCGATTATCTCGATGTAATTTTTCAGCATCTGGCATTTGAGACACAAATTATCAAGACAAAGATGGATTTCTTGTTGTATTTTTCTGAAGAGAATGTCCACAATTTTTCCTCTATTTGTTGAGAAATGACCTCTCAACTTGCTAGGAAAGCTCTCTCAAAATAGAGGCCTAAAAAACTTATTTTAAGTTTACATCATATCCAAGGCCATAAAAGGGTTTGGGCATTTCTCTATAATGTTGATCAAGATATTTTTTTTTTGGAGATAACAATATTTTCTTTGAAAATATTCTCTTCTTTTGAGCTCAAGTAGATCAACGGGTTTACTAATGAAAAAGTGGTAGACAAATTCGATGGCTTCAACAAAATCTACCAACAGTAGAAATTGCACTTGATCCACCTCAGTAAATCTTGTGACAAATTTGAGGATGATCTTGTATTTACTTTCGATGGTAAGAGCTCGAGTATTGAGCTAGTAATGAAATTCTTTAAATATTTTTGGTCATTTAGGATATGAATATCATTAATGTTGAAAAACTATTTAGAAGAAGAAGTAGGAATTTGAGATGGGTTATTTAGTTGAATAACCTCTAGTTCAAAAGGATTTGATTTCATTTCTTGTTATGGTGGATTATCCATAAATATTGAAGATGTGGCTAGTACAATGGAAAATGATTCAATAACAAGGATTGAAAAAGAGGAAGAGGATGAAAGGGATATTGAGTCTAGTTCCGAGCTTGAGTCTAAATCGATTGGAAGGATTGGTTTTGGGAAAGATCAAGTGTGATCTAACAAATTAGTAGGATTAAACTATTTATCCTCCTAATTGCTTAGGTCTCTTAAGAATGATTCCAACAGATTGGATAACATCATCTAGTTCGAGATCTTCCTTAGCCGGTTTGGAGGATTACGAGGATTCCTCAAGAATCTTCTCTTTTCCTTTTTCCTTCCTTAGTATGTCCATTTCTTAAAGGCAATTTATCATTTCTACCACATCAGTTCTATCTCATTTACTAAAAGTTTCTACAAGAGTAGTAAAAACTAAATTGCTTTGTAATGGTGGAAAAGAATATTTAGTTTTAGGCAAAGTAGGGAATGGATTATAAAGCTTGAAATTTTTTTTTTTCTTCAAGGAGTTGGATTTACCTTTTGAGCTTCTCTATTTAAGCCTTTGACTTTTAAGACGATAATATCCAAAATGCTTCTTGATTCCAAGGCATGAAGCATTTTTGGAAATCTGAAAGCATTTTTTGGTGGATTCATCATATCCGTTGAGATCTCAATTTATATCAAGAATTTTATAATCGATCGTTTTGAAAGCATTGTTATGTGTCAAAAGAGTCTATGATTGTCGATTAAAAAGTTTTAGTAACATGAGTCCTTTTTTGCCTTCCATGTTCATCCACATCGGTTGGAGCATGTATTTTTGGGACATAACGATACCTTCCCTATGGATCAATAAATTCTTCAATGGCAGGAAAAGAAAGCTTAGAAGAGGGTCCTTGATTGAGAGAGAAAAATATGTTTCTTGGAACATCGAAATAGAAGAGTTAACTTCCTCTTGAGATGATGTTTCTTTTGGAAGTTCAAGTGGATATGAATGCTTTTTTTTTGCCCATTTAAGGATTGGTTCCTAAAATGGAGAAACACTTGGATTTTTATAAGGAGGTGAGGATGGGAAATAATAGAGGGATCTCTATTCAAATACCTTTGGTATAAACCATCTTTAGTCTTTCGAGCTTTTCTCTTTGATTTTGCAGCTAGGTCTACTTCATTGCGGGAATTTGTACATGAAGAAAATTAACAAAATGGATCTAAAAAACAATGCACATAGGGGTCTTTTTAATAATGGAGAAGATTTCCATCACTTTAGAAGTACTAGACAAGGTTCTTTGGGTTTGGCTTAGGGACTAGACTGGGAACATAAGGTTGGATCATAAATAGAGTTTGGAAGATAGAAATACTTTCTTCCTTTTTCTTACTAAACATGATAGCAACATTGCCAATTTTATTCATGATGAATTTAGAATCTAAGGACTGAAGTGGTTTATTGTTCTAATGTAACTTTTCATAATTGGTAATCCAAGTCTCTAGGAGAAGCTTGGCCAACTTTTCTTTGGGGCTTTGCCTGAGGACATGGATATAAGAGGCTTGATCATTTTGCATGGAGATGAACAAGGCATCTTCATTTCCATTATGGAAGTTAAGATCAAGGGCATGATTCTACATATGATAGACCATTTAATAATGGAGGGTTGTAGCAATGGAATCAGCAGTGTGAGGTGCCTTTGTGAGTTGAGAAGGAAAGTAACTACAAATCCAAAAGAGTAACATTGAAATTTGGATATAAAATTACAAAGACTGTCTCGACATTCAGGGTGATTTGGACATGCCAATATAAGCATGATGATATTCTAAGAACCAAGTGTCTAATAGGGCCATTCTAGCCACGACTAACAAGTCTTTTTGACCATGAAAAGTGAGTGCAAGATGCGTAGCTCCATAATGGATATGCAAGTATCCTTTTGGGTCTATTGTTTAGGAAATTTTTGGGAAATCTGAAGAGTAACAAAATACTCATTTCAATGGCTGAAATAGGATGCTAGTCAAACTTGGAAGATTGTACATATTCTCTTACTTCTTTCAGAGTATGATGGATAAGGTTGTATAGCAAAAGCCAAAAAGGGTTTCATGAAGGGAAGCTGTGTTTTAGAGATTTTTGTATCATCACTAAAAGAAACTTCATAAAGATAATCAATTTGGAGGCATTTGACACATGAAATTCAACTAGAGATGAAGAGAATAGAGATGGAGATAGAATGATAGGAGCATTGAGAGTTACTAGAGTAATTTCCAATCAGCCAAAATGAAGAGAAATTTTCTCAATATTGAATTCACCATTTAAGCGCATTAAACAAATTGAGTTATAAATGGAATCATGGCTCTGATACCAATGAGGGGATCCATGCTTAGAATTAGGGAAAACCAAGTAAGTTGCAATACCTCTTATTCAAGTCCTCTAGGGACCACCTTTTAGCTATGGACTCCTCAGTGATTTAGTTGAGAGCATATATTTGTGATAAATTTACCTTAAATTAAACTTGCTATTGGCTTGCTACCTCAAACTAATTTTTTATTACAAAAATCATAAACTTGTATGTTTATGACAAATTAACCTTGAACTAGTTTTTATTAAATTTTATCATCAAATTAGTAAGTTGGATAATATGTGTTAATTGATAAATGTACCTATTTGTGATTTTATCTGTCTTTTTCACAATACTAGTTTGTAGTTTTTTGTTGAATTTTCAATTTAATGAAAATTAATAGGATAAATTTGTTGTAAATATTAATTTGAGATTTTTAGTAATAAAAAAACTTAGTTCTGAATAAATTTATCACTTGTATATCAATTTAAAAACGATTTTAAAAAACGCTTTTTTCTTCTTCTCTCTCTTCTCTTTTCTTCTTCTTTTCTTCTTCTTTTTTCTTATTTTTCTTTCGCCGGTCGCCGGCGGTGATATTGACATTGTTAGAATCTTTTTATCACGTGCTTTAAAGAAAAATGACGGGCGCATATGAATTTGTATTTCGCTCCATATAGTTTTCGTCCCTTGTATTTATACATAAAGATCGCATGCCTTGGAGTATCTAAGCGAAGCAAAAGTGCTTCATGACTCCCTGCTCAAACAAAGAATATTCCCCTGCCACTCCGCAAGATTCAATTTTTATTCAAGCCCATTCTCTCTCTCTCTCTCTCTCTCGCCTTACCGAATTCGACTGGTGCTCTTCTTCTCTGGTCCGTGCCTGCGTGTCTCCGTCTCGGTCCTCGCTCGAGCCCATCCACTCTTCTGCCTCTCTCGCTTCCCACCACCTTCCTCGTCCTCTTCTTCATCTGGGTTCGAAGGGAAGAAGAAGAAGAAGAAGAAGAAGAAGAGCAAAGATCGTCTGAGTAAATGGCATTAGCATCGGCCTCTGCAACGAGCAGGACTTCCATACTGTCATCCCACGCGAGGACGCCCCTCAATATCGTTGCTCCTCCGCCGTCGCCGAGGCTTCAGAAGCTTCGGACTTTTCACCCTTTGACCACCCCTGGCCTTCGCTGCAGTTCCTTCTCTCTGTCCCAACAAGCTCGGCTCCCTTCGACCCCTTGCGCTTCGCCGTCCATAGCCAGCTCGCCAATCCCGGGTGTCGAAGTTCCCGAGAGTACCGCCGATGGTAAGTGACGAATTCTCTTCTTGTTTTGATAATATTTCAGTCTGCGGAATAGTGGGTATGCGGGAAAATTTCATCTTCACTGAGTTTGCTCTTGTAGAAGATTGGACGCGGTGTTCTACCGTGGCGTGGTTTCAAAGGGAACGATCGCGTGATTGAAGTGAATGTTCATTGTTCTGAATTCATATATCTTAAAACTGATTCCTTTACTCAGTTTAATCTGGTCAAAAGGCTGTCAGGAGCGATTTCATTTGTCATAGTTCTGGTTAGATTCCTTTTGCAAAAATGCAATGATGTTTGTAATGATTTTTGAATTGAGAGCTTTATTCAATTGCCTGAGGTTTTCTATTCGATGTTGTGCATGTGAATAGCCTGGGGAGAATTCGCCAGAAACATATCTGGCGAGTGGGATGGGTTTGGGGCGGACTTCTCCATTGAAGGGAAGCCGATTGAGCTTCCTGAGTCGGTTGTGCCCGAAGCTTACAGGGAGTGGGAGGTGAAAGTGTTTGATTGGCAGACTCAGTGCCCTACTCTTGCAAATGCTGAAGAGCGTATTCTTGATTACAAGACGATTAAGTTGCTTCCCACCGTGGGATGTGAAGCTGATGCAGCCACGCGCTACAGTATCGATGAGAGATGTGTTGGGGAAGCAAACGGCAAAGCTTCCGCATTTGCCTATCAATCTAGTGGCTGTTATGTTTCTGTTTGGCCAATGGAGGATAAGGTCACGGATAAGATGTTGGAAGTGGAATTTTGTTTGATTAATCCCCTAGACCGGGAGTCCCGTGTGAGGATAACTCAGGTCATACATGTGTCCAACAACAAGGTTCTGCTTAAAGGTGTTAGGGTTTTTTGTGAGCAATGGTATGGGCCATTTAGAAATGGCGACCAACTGGGGGATGTGCTATCCGCGATTCTGCTTTTGCTTCTACTCCTGCCATGGCAGCTTCTGATGTTGTCGGTGTTTGGCAGGGCCCCACTTCTACGGCAAATTTCCACTGTTCTCAAGATGTGAGTTTCCTTCCCTTCATTCACTTTTGTGTTCACTAAAGTCTATTTGTATGGTGTTTCATACATGGATCCTTAGTTACTGATGGCCCTTTTGCCTTTCTTCTTCACTAAACTGGTCCGGACTTATTTCTCTTTACACATAAGCATTGCTTCTTCTTTTGGTGATGCTCTGTGATGATGTTGCAATAAACCAAATTAATCTATTATGTTCTTTAGTGGTGTGCTGTCTTGCATGATGCATAGATGGGACATAGTTTAGTTGTCCTTTTGGTCATTCCCATTGATTTTGAGTTCAGCTTTTGTGCGATAAAAATCCCAACTTTCGTAGGGCTGTCAGGAACAACGCCTTATAGATAGAAGAGGATAAGGAGATGAGAATAGTTGTTCTTCTGAAAGCGCTGTAGTTATCTTCTGATGACCTTGACTTGTTTGGTAAATCTTTTACACCAAATCAAGTATGATGTCACAAACTTGAGGCAAAAGTGTTGGTGTTGATGTTTCGTCAGCATGACTATGCTAGTACTATCACATAGAATTCAAGGTTATGGAACCAACAATCTTCCTAGATTCATATTGGGAAAGGACTTTAGACTATTGAACATATTTTTATTATGGGAAGAGACCAAATACCATGCTCATATTTTACTCCATTGCCATTTTCACTCCTTTATTTTTAGAATTAACACTTTCAATCCTGAGCATCTTAGATACCAATTTGCAGCTTAGATGGGTTTTGTGGTTGGTGAGTTGAGAGTTATGCTTGTTTTCTATTTGGAGAAATAGAGGAGAAAAAGTGGTAATGGAGTAAAAGTGAGAATGAAATTTGTTTTTGTTTTCTTATTATTATCTTCAAATTCAATTGGAAGGAGAGTCATGGCTCATTATCAATACATTTTGGTTGAACTATCATTGGTGCCTTTGATATCATCTCATGCTTTTTTATGGCAGTTAGCTGTTTGCACCTCATATTGGTTTTATAATTGACTCATTTCTCTGTTCATTTGAATTTTGCTTTGTGAGAGCTGCCTTTAAGGACTTCAATTAATCCGAAAATCATTACTCAAAGATCTTCCAAATGCTTCTAATTGTTCTATAACCTGGATAGGGTCCAAAAATCAAATTTCTTCAAGGTTTAAGCTTTTTCTGTAAATAACGGTTGAGGCTTATGGCGTGACCAAACTATTAAAAAAAAAAAAAAAAGAATCATTTTATCTTTTTAAAAAAAAAAATCATTGCATTGTATCATAAGAACAATATCCCTTCGCATGCTTATTCGCTCCGAGTATACATTGGCTATGTATATAAAATACCGCATATGTAGATCGTAGGAAAGAAAAAGAATTGGTTCATGAGAAGATGACAGAGTTCATCGGACCAGCCCAAAGGAAGCATAGTAGCTAAGAAAAGAATTTCACTCCAAAGTGAGGATCCCCCCAATCTTGTATAGGTTGTTTGTATAGGTCATCTGAGGGTTTGCCTTGGGGGGTAATCAGCAATGTGGTTCTTGGAACTGCTTGGTGATGTTTCCATCAACTTAAGAATTGTGTAGTTATGACTTATAAGCTGATAAAGGTGATAAGGCTTTGTTGAAGATACATAGGATGCAGATTGGGTATTTATTTAGTTTTTCTTCTTTTTTTTCTCGGAAATCAGGCTAAAAGTTAGTCAAATATAGTTTTCTTTTAAAGATGTGGCTGTATACTTTGTTCAAGTAACATTGCAAGTTCTACTAGTCAAAAAGTTTGCTTCTATATCCCAATATCTTGAATCAGCTGATCAATATGTTCGTAATCTGTCAAATGATTTCAGAAACTATTGGAACTTATGGAGGTTGGTGTACAAAGATTGGCGAGGGACGATAGTAACCTGGTGTTGCTTCCAAAACAATTGTGGTGTTCACTTCGAGGAAGAGAAAATGGTGAAACTTGTAGTGAGGCGGGATGGCTGTTTGATAATGGCCGTGCTATCACATCCAGATGCATATTATCAAGTGACGCAGAGGCAAAGGTAAGTACATTCAGTGTGCTTGCATGTGTACATCTTACGGATGCACATAGAGAGAGAGAGAGAGTGGTGTGTGTAGCCCAGTTTTATCAAATGCTGGAGTCTCTTTCTCCCTATAAGATTCTCATGGAAGTTCATCCAAAAAAGTAGTTTCCCTAATTCAGTTTAAAGTAAGCATAGATATGTTCTTAGCTCTCTGGAGTAAGCAAAGATTTAGATAGTGTCACATGTTTTCGTTTTCTTTCGTTTTATATTATAAGGAGATTGGCTCTGCAATTATAAACAAAAAAGGACATCTGGCTGTTAATGCTTCTACAGGAGTACCATTATTTATGAGTAACTGGATTCAGACCTTCATATCATGGCTGTTGCCAAGTAGGAGATAATATAATGTGCTTGGGTGCATGTCTATGGACTAGATAACATCCAATTTTGAAACCTTAAAATTCAGTCAATAGGCACAGTTTTAAGTGAGGCTTATGGAAATCCTAAGGAATGTTAGCCTCGACAATCTATTTGCAGTTTCTCTCTTGAATTGAACTTACTTTTCACATTGAGAACATCTGGGCTGACCATGATGATATTTGTCCTGTTATGTGAAGTGAGGTTATATATGGTGTAAGTGGTGCTACTATTTGTGCTCACAATTTCCTTTGAGGAACTGAAGTCTCTTGCTGCTGCCTGTTGCAGTTATCAATCATATTTGATGCAATGCACCATTTATTTTACAGGAGATATCGATAATGCTTGAATCCGCATCGTTGGATAATGTATAAAGAGCAATGACAGCCAAAACTCCCAAAATAATGCCGGAAGTCTAGACTCGGTTTCAAGTATGTTTGGCTGTCAGTGCATGAGCACTCAAGCTTCATAAGTTGAGGACTCGTTATCATGATGAAAAAGAGATCAGCCATTTGAATGAGAGACATACCCATCAAGCAGGGGATACCATGGATTACGTCTGCTCTTGCTGTTTGCAGAGAGATGTTAGCTCTTAAATTATGTTTTGTATTGCTCTCCAGATTAATAACATCGTTGGGTCAGTGATACTTTTGCAATAGAAGAACACTGTATCCATCGTTCTCAAATTTCTTTTACTCTGTTGTAGTTACCATGTATCCATAGCTAATAAAGAAGTTGCTGGCCCTTGTCAATTCATGATGGTTTGTTTTTTTCTCATCTGCTAGCACACTGTAAATAAACATATCGGTCTTCCTTCCATTCATGGCCAGATGCTGAAGTGCATCAATAGCACCCTATTGTTTGTAAGGATTGATGAGAAGTGAGAGACGGGAAGGTATAAGGCCTCGTTAGATGGGAAACTTGCATTATGCATTCGAGAGTCATAATGTATCACGCCAATTGTGGCTAATGAACAATGACTGTTGTATGTCATCTTCGATTAGCTTTGCCTGAAAGCTGAAGCACTTATCGCAATTGCTGTTTCGTCATAAAGTGTAAGCTTTTCATGGACAACCCCTGGAACAGAAAAGATCATATGAATCTTTACATCCAAGAATCAAAGAAATCCAGAAGAAGACACTGGTTACTTCCGGGAAATAGAAAGCTCTGCATTGAGATCAGAGAAATTTAACATGAAGACACGAGATGCCAACACTCATCACACAGCTGAAACCATTTTCGACATCATCTTAGCGCAGCACAGCCACCGGAAGGATAACCCGGAAAGCATCTGCGCCTTCAGCAAAGCTAGAAAAATGAAAGGAAATCATCAGCATAGGAAATCTTCCTACGTGGTTATCAAGTTTCTTCTCGCCGCTCCCCCGGTCGCTCTTCCGCAACCGGAATGCCACAGGAGTTCCTGCACATAAAATAAAAATGAAGAAGAATAAAAAGAAGAAAGAGCAAAAGAGAAGAGGGCAGAGCACCACCGTGCTTGAGCTGGAATCCGTCAGCATCTCCCTCATTTCTTCAATAGGTCTCCCCACCCACCAACGATCGCCACGTGTCCAGTGGACCACCGCCATGATCAACACACCAAAATGCAAAAGCGGATCCTCATGCTTGTTTCTTCTATTTTATTTTTGTGGCCATGATCTCTGCAAATGTGGTTGATCTCCAAACATTTGTGACCTGATATTTTGCACGGGAAGAACAACCATCGCTAAATCCCGTGTACACAATCGAATCGACAACTTTTGCATATATTGTCCTGACTCTATATGTACGATGGTATAATGCCGAGGTCAATCAACTCTTCATCCTATTGCAGTATACAACACATTCTCAGCAGGTGAACTCAATTATTGCGATGAATGTAGTAGATGATCCGTGATGGAACCAACACCAAAGGAAGCACAGTAGCTCAGAAAGGAATTTGATTCCAAACTAAGGATCTTCCCCCTTAATCTTGGATAGGTCGTCTGAAAGTTTGCCATGGGAGGGAATCTGCAGTGTAGTTCTTGGAACTGCTTGTTGATGCTTCGATGAACTTGAAATTTGTGTAAATATGACTAATAAGCCAATAAGGGTGATAAGGCTTTGTTGAAAATATATAGGATATGGATGGGCTATTGATTTACTTATTCATTTTTCCCCTGGAGATTAGGCTAAGAAGTTGGTCAGATATAGTTTTCATTTGGATATATGGCTGTATTCTTTATTCAAGTAACTAAGCAACTTTTAGTAGTCGAAACGTTTGCTTCTATATCCCAATGTCTTGAATCAGCTGATCAATATGTTCGGAATCTGTCAAGATGCATATCATCGTGATGCAGTGGCGAAGTTAAGTGCATTCAGCGTGCCTACATGCATGCGTACATCTTGTGGATGCGCACAGTGATGTTGCTTTATCGGAAACGGGGCCGTCAACAACTCCCATCACTTCCATTGATTAGCCCAAAGGTCTCTTTCACTTCACCCATCTCATTCAACTCTGAAACAGGGGAAAGAGACTGGTTTCTTATGAGGCTCTGCTTTTGATGTGGGAGTAGGTGGAAGACGCAGGAACGTTGCAAGGAGTTAAATATCAGCAATCATCAAAGTGGAACTGCTGAATTTATTACTCCGAAACAAAGGAAAGAGAGAGACCGGCTTTTCTTGTAAGGGCATTCGCTATTACTTCTCCTCTGTCTCGTTAATCAAGGACGGTTCGCTTTTGATGTGGGAGTAGTTGGAAGACGCAAGAGAGAGCTGCATAGGAGTTAATATGAAAACTCTCCATTCTCTCACAATTCAAGAACCAGCTTTACCGTTTACGCGAGCGAGGTAGAGAGTGTGAGGATCCAAACTTGGAAACCTGCCCTTAGCATAGGCCAAACTGCGTTGTCCTTGTGTTTCCAGGAAAATTTCACAGAGAGGGACTCCATTCATCTTCGTGGACGGCCCCGATCAGTTGAGCATATCTGACGGCCAAAAAGTTACTAGAGCCTACCGTCAACCTCCTTTGAGTGAAAGATCACACTCTCATTTTCCTTTTTTCAGAACAAAAACAAAACTCATGGCTAGTCCCCTCGATGATCCATCAATAAAGTAAAGGCAGATGAGCATTCGTGAAAAATAACACATGAGAATAATCAACGTGACTGCAAGGAAGTAGGTGGAAGACGCAGCAGAGGAGTTAATTCTTGAATGCTTTAAGCGTAAAGACAGAAAAGCAAGAAAGCTATATAGTATTGGATGAACCCGCCAAAGAAAACCTAGAGAGAGAATTTGCTTCGCACACGGTGTATACTCCAAAACTCGACTCTTGATTGCAAAAAGAAAGAAGGAGAAAGAGAAGAGGAAAAAAAAAAAAAGAAAAGAAAAAGGAAACAAAAGAGCAATAGCACCGCTAAACCCTCTAGCTAAATGGCTGCTATGTATTTGCCAACCCGGAGACCATGTAAAACTAGCCAATTTCACTAATTACCGAAAAGCAAGTTTTTCTTAGAGTTGTGTTACTCGATTTCTTAATTGGACTGTGATTTTCCCAGTTTTCAGTAAATACAAGTGATGAAGTAATGAATGATGATGATATAATAGTTTTTAGCAAAATAAAAGGTTCATGAAGTGTAAACAGATATTAGATGATTTCACCTGAGCAAAGACTTAAGGTAGGCTACTGCAATTATCCGAGCTTGTTATTTTTGTTTTTATTGTCTATTGTGTTTTATATTTTTTCCTAGATGGCAAGTCTCTCTCTTGAGCTCTTCTTAACCTTCTCACTCTATCCATCTCACTAGGGTGTAAGTGGTTTGGTTTGGTTTTTCAAAAAAACCAAAATTGAACCTGTTCGATTCGGTTTGATTCTCGACTTTTACTTTTGTCTTTGTTTTTTTCTTCTTCTTTTTTTTTTTTTGCTGTTATATATTGTAAGATTAATTTTCCAATCAAATTATCTTTTGCCCAGCAAGATTAAAAATTCATTGGTTTTAATAAGAATTTCATTTTTCTAATTAGGTGAAAAAATAAATTCAATATACTACTATCACTTTTCCAAATGAAAATAATTTTGCGAATGCTACCATGTGAAAATAAATAAAATGCAATATTAAATTCCATAGCAATTCAATTACTTTAATATTAGCATTTTACTTAATTTTTTTTATCACTTTAAAAGACACTTAGATTCTAATTTTTTTTTCCATGAAATCTAATGTAACGTATACATATAATACATAATGAAGGCTTGAGGACACAATCCATGATTGTGTACTTTGTATTGTGAATTCACATAATAGCCTTGGAGAAGAATTAGTCTTGCACATCTCCGCGGATATAATTAGAAATATCAACGGTACCAATAAATGAATTTTAATTACAAAAAAAAGATGAATGAATTTTATATTATCTTAATTTACTAATTGTAATTAGACAAATTACGAAATGGTGAAGTGGTCTAAAATTAGTGAAAAAAATGTTAGAGCCCAAGCAAATGAACGTTTCATTAAGGTTCTGTTTTTTTGCAGAAAATATGACTTTTTTAGAAATAATTTTCCAAGAAATCATTTTTTAGGAAAATAACCATATTTTCTGATATTTGGCTGAAACTTTAAAATGATCTAGAAAGTACTTTTGTTGTTTGACTGATGTGCACTGTTCTGCTGAGAAGAAATTGTTTGGTGATGAGACGGACTGGTATGGAACCTTACAACTTGAACGGGCGGCTGATGAGGCCTCAATTAAGAAGCAGTACAGGAAGTTTGCTCTTTATCTTCATCCTGATAAAAACAAGTTTTCTGGGGCAGAAGCTGCTTTTAAGCTAATTGGGGAAGCTCAGAGAGTCCTTTTGGATCGGGAGAAACGGTCCATGCATGACATGAAGCATCATGCTCCTGCACCTAGAGCATCGGCACGTGCTTCCTATAATAGGCAACCATCAGCACCTTACCGGCCTCCACAGAAGGCAAATTGGAGCCCGAATGTTGGATATCAAAACAACACCGGTGACAATATCTCGGGCTTCAAAGCCCAGCAGCCACAACAACCAGCTCAGCCTGGATTTTCTAATGAGCGGCGGACTTTTGGACTGTCTGTCATTTTTGTTCTGTTAGGCATCAGTACTACAGAGAACTCATCAATAAGCCGTTGCCTTGTTCAAATCCAAATTGTGGGAGGACATTTCTTGCGTGCGAAATGAATATTGCTGGTGCATTTCCAGCTTCTAGAAGACAAGTAGTGGAATCTAGTGAAAGTTATGACAGTAGCAGCAGCAGTGAGTCTGACGCAGATTCAGCTATCTGTGAAGATGTTAACTTTCAGGGTGTCCAGGACTTTGGTCACTCCGGCAAACAGTCCCTACGGAGATCAACTCGACAAAAACAGCAGGTTTCCTATAAAGAAAATTTGAGTGATGATGAAGACACCAACCCTGCTAAAAGGTCTAAAGGGGGCAGCCCATTGTCTTGTAATGAAGATGACTTCGAAAATGTGTTAGGATGGGAGACATCTGACTTGGATGGAAAAGATGGATTAGCTACTAACTTGAATGAAGATAAGGAAGGGGGAAAACACGCAGAAAATGGGTGTTCAGGAGGGAGCCCGCCGAGTGATGATTCCAAATAAGAATTCTGCATGAAAGACACGAAAGATCCAGAGCTTTATTGTTATCCTGATCCAGACTTTAATGATTTTGACAAGGAGAGGACAGAAGGTTGCTTTGAGAGTGGCCAGGTGTGGGCTGTTTATGATACACTGGATGCCATGCCTAGATTTTGTGCTCTGATAAGAAGAGTTTACCCAGGTGGCTTTAAACTGCGAATTACATGGTTAGAACCAGATCCAGATGATGAAAATGAGATCAATTGGAGGAAGGAGAGCTTGCCAGTTTCTTGTGGTAAGTTTAAACATGGACAGAGTCAGAACACTAAAGATCGTCTCATGTTTTCTCACGTGGTCTTCTATGAGAAAGGAAGTGATAAGCAAACATGTAAAATTTATCCCCAGAGGGGGAAACTTGGGCCCTTTTTAAGAACTGGGACATTAATTGGCATTCTGATCCTGACAATCATAGGAAGTATGAGTTTGATATTGTTGAGATCTTGTCGTTATTTGCCGAAGGTAGTGGCTTGTCTGTTGCCTATTTAGGCAAGGTGAAAGGCTTTGCTAGTCTTTTCTCTCGAAAAGCTGAAAACAGCTTCTCTTCATTTCAGATTGGTCCGGATGAGTTATACAGGTTTTCTCACAGGGTTCCATCTTACAGAATGACTGGTGATGAAAGGGAAGGAGTTCCGAAAGGGTCTTTTGAACTGGACCCTGCTTCAATGCCTATGAACTTGGAAGAGTTTGTTCCATCTGAAGATCATTCGATTGAATTCAAGATGGAATTAAAGGAGGAGGTAGACTCACTATAAATTTTTTTTGGGTTCGAAAACTCACTAGAACTTCAATGCTGTGAAAATGAGGGGAAGGAGGGGAAGGAGATGCTGGGGTGGGAACCCCGCTTTTACAATGCATTGAGCTATCCAAGCTTCCGTAAATAGATATTGACTTTCAAGGATGCGTATGACAACGTTTCTATTATGGGGAACTCTTTTTGAAATTTTTCTATTTTTACTTCGCGAACAATTTCTGAGTAAAATAAGGTATTTGGTAATTCTACAAAATATATATTCTTTAAATAGAAAAAGAAATAGAGATGTGTTTGTTAAAAATTTATGAATTTTTGTATTTATTTGTTTTTTCTTCTTATTCACGGACCACTGACCGCCGCTCACAGCCGCACGACCGCTTTCTTCTTAGTCACGGACCGCCACCTGCCGTTGCACAACCGTTGACCGCCGTTGCTTGCCACATGCCCGGATTGCCGCCTGACCTATCCGTTGCCATAGGAAGGGGCGGTGGTGGTGGCCAATGAGTTGTGGGCAGTGGTCCTGCAACGGCGGTTGACAGCAATAGTCGATTGTCATGCAGCGGCACGCGGCGGTTGTGCGGCGATTAGCAACAGCAAGTTACTAGCAAACGATGGTAGTTGTCAGCTGATGGGCTACGAGCGGCAACTATCGCCAACGGTCAACTATCAACGGTGGCCAAGAGCGGTAGGAGGTGGTCAATAGTTGGTAGGCGGCCGGCAGTGGCTGCAACAAGAAAGAAGAACAAAAGAAAAATAGAAAAAAAAAAAAATTATTTATAGAAATAAGAAGCTTTTTTTTGTTGTTTGTTTATGTTTCAAATTTATTCTCTAGCCACTTTTCTATTCTAGAAAATAGAAAAATAAGTTGGCGTTACCAAATAGATTTTGTTCTTTTTTTTCCAGAAACAAAAAAAACAGAAATCAGGAAAAATAAAAACGTAACTATGCAGCTCAATTCTCCATGTTGAAAATTTAAACAATTTTAATTAAATATGTCTTAACAAATTTTTTTGAGAGAAACTTGTTGATAAAAGGTTTCTTTCTTCTTTTTTATATTTTATGTTTTGCAATAGGGTGGGCATGTTATATATAACATTTTCTCATAATATTTATTCATCTTTTTTCTTTTTCTTTTTTGTTTTATACTTGTATATTCAAAAGAAGGTTGGCAAAAAAAGTGTTGGTCAAAGTTGACCATTGGCCTGACAGCACAGAAGCGATGAGACTCTTCCAAGAATGGGACATGAGGCAAATTGTCTTTTACATCAATAAGGTCTCCATTATCGAAATCTTTATCCCACGATTTTATTTAAAAATACAAATTCCGACATAGTTCCTTTGTTCAAGGGAATTATCATATGACTTTTGCTTAATTTGGCAAACAAAATTTTTTATAAAGTGGGGATATTTCATGTTAAATGATCAAGTTGTTACTCAAAAAAACATATCGAAATTTCATTGGTTGGTTAGTAACCAAAATCTAATCCACCTCACAATATTAATGTGGCTAATAATTTTATAAGTGGCTAACTTTGATTGCATAGCAATAGCAATAACTTGCTTTTTTAGATCTTATCCGACCAAGTGACCTAGTTGGTCCTATGACAACAGGCAAAATTGCCTTCCCGCTTTCTAGTATTTTTGTGCCTTTGAAGTTACCAAATTAAAACCCTAATATCTCTCTTTATTTTTACAATCTTGCCAAACACTCAAGCACATGGATTACACTAAGCAGGGTCAAAATAATTCTACTTTTCGTCAATTAGAGAGAACCTTAAAAACCATCTCCTGTAGAATGTCCTCTTCCGTTCCTTTAGAGAGCTCATTTGACAGATGAACGAAATTTCTCTTTGAAAAGCTAAGAAAAAAAGCCCTGCAGCGACCTTTTCTTTTTTATTCTTTTCTTTTTATTGAAAGTTGAATTATTGTAATTTTTCTTCGAGTCTAATTAGTATTATCCATGTATAAGGTCATGCCAAAATGCCGTGTGCCCAGAACATTTCATGTGACGTGATTACTTATTGAGAAACTACAAAAGAAAGGCCCCGAAGCAATCTTTTTTTTTTTTTTTTTTTTTTTACCTCTGACGAAAACAAAAGTGCTCTTTTTTCAATCTTTTTTGAACATTAAATTTCTTTTATGCTACCCAGTATGATTAGTGTACAATGTTGTGTTAAAGTTTCGTCACTCGAAATGCTTATTTGATAAATTAACAAAGTGATTGTTTAAGAACCTGGCAAAAGACTTGTAGTGATCCCCTTTTTTTTCATTTTCTTTTTATGAAAATTGAATAGTCGTCATTTTTTTATTCTATTTAGTATAATTCCTGTAAAATATCCTAGAGGATTATCCTAATTATCTCTGATACAGGAAAATATCCTAGAGAATTATTCTAATTATCTCTAACATCATCCCTCAATTTCGGATAAAAAAATTCGAAAAACACTAAGGGTAGCCAATTTGTCACGTGGTGTCAATTTTCTGATATGATCAACAAAGGTTATGAATCAAAGAATGGCTAATATGGCTGGCTTTGTTAACTAAAACAGTAACTAGATGAATGCAGCTGGCATTCTATTGGCCAACATGAGAATTGGAAATGAATGGCAGGTGGCTAATGTGGCTGGGCTTTGTTGATAAAAGTAACTCGCTTCCTAAGGTAAGAAGCTCTATAGATTCTGTAAGTTGTAACGATAGCACGGCGTTGGCGGTCGGACAGGACAGACAATATTGAAATCAACTCGACTGGAGGATATTAAAACCTTGTGCAAAAGAATGACAAGAAACAAGATTAGCTCTAGATGCACCAAAAACAATGAAGCAAAAGAGTTGAAAGTTAGAATTTGTGTATATTTCGATTACATCAGTCTATTTGTAAGACCAATGAGATGACTATCAATATAACATATATTAATTAAAATATGCTCAATCTCAAGAGATACAAAAAATTAATAGAAATATTCTAATTATCTCTAATATAATAATCGTCTCTAATATAAGAAAATATCCTAGAGAATTATCCAATTATCTTTAATATCATCAATAAACTTTAATTGAGAGTAGATATATTTTTTTTTTTATATAGATTATGTGAGATGGAGTGGTATCCAGGTATAATAAAAGTACTTTTTTTTTTATCAATAGCAAGTTATTTCTTGGAAATAAAAAGGAAAAAGAAAACCAAAAGAATAAAAGCAAAGGGAATGAGGTGGCGACCCTCAAATGGCCCGCTTGCTTGGATGATAATGCGTTGTGATTGGGAGTAAAATCGTAATTCATTCTTCACAACTTAGAAGAGGAAGGAGCCCTACCGTGTCGCACAGAGAAAAGGGCCACCATGCCGATTTGCCATTGAATTGCTGGCCATTCATGTACATCTAATGGTTACGCTCTCTAACTCGCCATCTCTCAAACTGGCAACGGATAAGGGCCAGAGCAAATTCATTTATACCAAACCTGGATTATTGTGTTCCTTCGCTGATTATAATGGATGCGTGACAGGACTTCTAGGTTCAAACAAGATTACCGAACAACTCTGAAATAGGAAATACTGACGAGCTTGCGGCACCTATAGCTGTTAGATTGCTGCATGTTCCAATTGCTAGGTTGAGTCATCGCTCTTTGTTTGAAGTACCGGGATCTCGAAATACTCCAAACTAAGCTCCACATCTTGGCATTCGTATCCTTTGCAGCTGAAAATCGCTTTAATGATACTCTCTACCGATGGGATAATCTATAGAGCGTGCGAACATATTTCAATATTTCAATCAAGATAAATTATGGAGAAAAAAATTATACATAATTTTTCACAATGCTCGCATCTTTTCAAAGTTAATATAACAAAGGATCTCATATTGGTCAATCCTCTAAGGATTGGTATAAGGTACTAAAGGGCAAAGTTAGGTCAAAGTGTCTTCGGTGGCGATGACCACGTATGAAACCATCAGATCACAACAGAAGGCAGATCAGAGGTTCAGTTATTGAGATTCCAGTTGCTGACTTTTCGCAGATTTGTGAGCATGATCTTCATTGACATTAGCTATACCATCATCATCGTTGGCACCTGTTTTCTTCCCATTTTCACAGTGGAAAGTCCAACCAGGAAAAATCAGATGCTGAGAACAAAGACAAGGGACTTGCTACATAAAAGCATTCGATTTGAATTCGATATAGAGAGAGGCTGCAATGCTCGACTTTGGCTTTCAATTGTCCATCTTGAAAATTTGAACGGTTCTGATTAAATATGTCTTGAAAAATATTTTTTACAGAAATTCGTAAATAAAAGATTTCCTTCATTTTTATGTTTTACTTTTTGCAATAGGGTGGAGACGTTATATAAAAACATATTTTCACACATCTACTAATAATATTTATTCTCCCTATTTTTTGTTGTTTTGTTTTGTTTTATGCTTGTATGTTCAAAAGAACTATATTATACACCGATCAATTTTATTGTATGTATATAAATCGTAATGTATTCAAAGTTTTGCCACTTCGTAACTACTATAAAAGCGGGTCGATACATGTCGTGGGAAGAGCAAAAACGCAAAAATTATATTAATATTTTGAAGCAGGTTTTCCCTTAATTTTGGGAAAATTGTGGCTTTGTTAGTTTGAATTAACATACCCATGTATAAAAAAGGATGAGTTTTAGCCTTGAAACTGAATTTGTTTTTCTGAGCTTAGCGCACAGAGTAACGGAGGCGTGAGAGAGAGAGAGAGAGAGAGAGAGAGAGAGAGAGAGGAGGTCATCCACGCACATTCAAATATAATTAGTACGAAAAATACAAGCTAATATACCATTCATTCAAAAGTACTTTTATCAAAAGATGCCTTATTCACCATCGTCCTCACCCTCGTCGGATGAGACAATCACGTCTGGCTAGAGTTTCTCCAAGACACACAAGTCTTATAGAAGTTGCGTCTTGCAGAAGCTCTAGCCAGACGTGTTTGTCTCATCCGACGAGAGTGAGGACGATGGTGAATAAGGTATCTTTTAATAAAGGTACTTGCGTGTCATCTAGGGATAGCTTGCTCCAATCGCTCGCCCGAACCCGCAAGTTCTCTAAATTCCATCTCAAGACCACCCTTGCCAGCATCTTCAGCCCCGCTCTTTCCAAACCCCCCACCCCTTAGCCCTAGTAAGGGACTTCAGATCCATCGTGTCGGTGACGTCGAGGGTGTACTGATTTGACAATTTCTAGACGTCCTCATCAACATCCATCCCAACAACGGTGTTGTGTTCGTTTTCCAGGAAGTTCTTGAGGGCCAAGGAAATCTCCACAGCCTGGATTAGTTGAAATATCATGCATTGATCCCCCACCGAAAGTTGGAGGATGGCAAGGAGGCCCTGACATACCCACTCGGCATCAAGGCCGACTATGAGACGCTGGCTCCCGCTCCCGAGGTTCGAGAGCTAGCTGGAGGCAATCGAAGCGGTATGGGTGACAAGAATGTACCCTTGGAAAAATACATTATAAAAACTGTGGGTATCTTCTGTGACGAGCTTGACAATCCCCATAGTGTGAAAAGAAGAAGAAGAAGGAAAAGATACTTTGGAAAAATACATTATAAAGACTGTGGGTATCTTGACAATCCCCATGGTGTGAAAAGAAGAAGAAGAAGAAGAAAGAGATATTTTGAAAAAATACATAATAAAGATTGTGGGTATCTTCTGTGACGAGCTTGACAATCCCATGGTGTGAAAAGAAGAAGAAGAAAGAGACAAGGATGAAAGAGAGAGAGAGTAAGGAAGTTAGATAGGCAAGGAGAGAGAAGAGGAAAGAGGGAGAATACACATTCACCACCTACTCTGAAAACTCGAAGTGATGCCTGTGGCGTTCGGTTTACAGGGATATATAGCCGTGTTTCCTTCAAGGTTTTCGTTTTCCAAAAATAAAAGAAAAATAAAGGGAAAAGAAATGATGGATTCAAGAGGGATGGATAGAGGAAAGAGACTGGTTTCTTATGAGGCTCTGCTTTTGATGTGCGAGCAGGTGGAAGACGCAGGAGCGTTGTAAGGAGTTAATATCAGCAATCATCAAAATGGGACTGCTGAATTTATTTCCCAAAACAAATGAAAGAGAGGCCAGGCATTCTGATAAGGGCATTCACCATTACTTCTCCTCCGTCTCGTTAATCAAGAAGGCTTCGCTTTTGATGTGGGAGTAGCTGGAAGACGCAAGAGAGAGCTGCAGAGGAGTTAATATGGAAACTCTCCATTCTCTCACAATTCAAGAACCAGCTTTACCGTTTAAGCGTGCGAGGTAGAGAGAGTGAGGATCCAAACTTGGAAACCTGCCCTTAGCATAGGCCAGGAAAATTTCACAGAAAGGGACTCCATTCATCTTCCATCGATGGCCCTGGTCAGTTGAGCATATCTAACGGCCAAAAAGTTACTAGAGCCGATTACATAAAGCTCAACCTAACCTCCTTTGCTTCGCACATTGTGGGTGTACTCCAAAACTCGACTCTTGATTGCAAAAAGAAACGAGAAGGAAAAAGAGAAGGGGAAAAAAAAATGGGGAAACAAAAGAGCAATAGTACCGCCAAACCCTTGAGCTATGTGGCTGCCATATATTTGCCAACCCGGAGACCATGCAAAACTAGCCATTTTCACTAACTGCTAAAAATCAAGTTTTTCTTCGAGTTGTGTTACTCGATTTGTTAATTGGACTGTGATTTTCCAAGTTTTGAGTAAATACAAGTGATGAAGTAGTGAATGATGATGATGATGATATAATAGTTTTTAGCAAAATAAAAGGTTCATGAAAAAACAGATACTAGATGATTTCACCTGGGCAAAGACATGAGGTAGGCTATTGTAATTATCTGAGTTTGTTATTTTTGTTTTTATGGTCTATCGTGTTTTATAATTTTTCCTAGATCGCAAGTCTCTCTTCGGAGCTCTTCTTAACCTTCTCACTCAGTCATTCTCGCTAGGCGGGTAAGTGGTTCTGTTTTTTTTTTTACTTTTGTTTTTTTTTTTTTTGTTGCTATTATATATTTTAAGATTAATTTTCCAATCAAATTGTCTTTTATCAAGCAAGACAAAAAATTCATTGGTCTTCATAAGAATTTCATTTTTTAATTAGGTGAAAAAAAATCAATATACCGTTATTACATTTCCAAATAAAAACAATTTTGCAAATGCTACCACATGAAAATAAATAAAATGCAATATTAAATTCCATATAAATTCAATTACCTTAATATTAGCATTTACTTATTTTTTTTTATTACTTTAAGAGACACTGAAATCTTTATTTTTTGCATGAAATCTAATGTAGCATATACATATAATAGATAATGAAGGCTTGAGGACACAATCTATGGTTGCCCACTTTGTATTATGAATTCGCATAATAGGCTTGGAGAAGAATTGGTCTTGCATATCTCTACGAATATAATTAGAAATATCAATGGTACTAATAAATGAATTTTAATTACGAAAAAAAATGAATGAATTTTATATTATCTTAATTTGCTAATTGTAATTTTTCCTAGATCGCAAGTCTCTCTCCGGAGCTCTTCTTAACCTTCTCACTCAGTCCTTCTTGCTAGGGGTGCAAGTGGTTTAGTTTGGTTTTTCAGTTTTTACTTTTGTTTTTGTTTGTTTGTTTTTGTTTTTGTTTTTTTTTTTTTTTTGCTATTATATATTATAAGATTAATTTTCCAATCAAATTGTCCTTTACTGAGCAAGATAAAAACTTCATTGGTCTTCATAAGAATTTCATTTTTTAATTAGGTGAAAAAATAAATTCAACATACCGTTATTACTTTTCTAAATGAAAACAATTTTGCAAATGCTACCACATGAAAATAAATAAAATGCAATATTAAATTCAATATAAATTCAATTACCTAAATATTAGCAATTTACTGAATTTTTATCACTTTAAGAGACATTGAAATCTTTATTTTTGCATGAAATCTAATGTAACATATTAGGTGTATAATACATATAATAGATAATGAAGGCATGAGGACACAATCCATGGTTGTGCACTTTGTATTATGAATTCACACGATAGGCTTGGAGAAGAATTGGACACAAATTTTCCTGAAGAATTTCATGAAATCTCGTACAAGTTTTTAAGATAATGGGCTAGTGCAAACTCAGTCTTTCCAAGTTTAGCATATGTGCAATTTGACTCTTTAATTTTTATTGTGTTCAATTGAGTCCTCTAATTTTATGGATTTGTGCAAATTTGACGTCTAAGTCTTATTTTGTGCAATAAAATCCTTGATTTTCTCGATTGGTGCATTCGAATTCTTAGATCAACAACGCCAAGTAACCAATCGAATTAATGGGTGGTGGGGCATTGTTCGCACGGCAATATAGGAAAGGATGGTGTTGGGAACTAGAAAGCATCCGCTGGTGGTATATGTTGCTGGCACAATCGCAACTTGACACGTTTTTGGCAAGGCCAATCGCAGCTTGACACGTATCGATGACTGAACAAATTGAAAAGGACAAAAAATAAGAAAGTAGCTGGAATCGTTCTCTCCCTTCCTCTATATTCTCCATCCACAGAAGACAAGTTGAGAGAGAGAGAGAGAGAGAGGCTGCAATGCTCTTTCGTGAATTCAAATCATTCGATCGAATTCAAGATAGAATTAAAGGAGGCAGGTGGACTCATCAGAACTTTCGTCTGCAATGCTCTTACGTGAATTCAAAGCATTCGATTGAATTCAAGGTAGAATTAAAGGAGACAGGTGGACTCATCATAACTTGTTTTTATTTTTTATTTTTTTGGGTAGAAAACTCACTGAAACTTCAAGTCTTCAATGCTGTGAAAATGACAGGACGGAGATGCCTCATAAGAAACCAGTCCCTTTCCTCTGTTTTAAAGGAGAAAATACATTCAGAGTTGAATGAAATAATAGCTTTTAGCAAAATAAAAGGTTCATGAAGTGTAAACAGAAAATACCTGAGCAAAGACATAAGGTAGGCTGCTGTAATTATCCGAGCTTGTTATTATTATTATTTTTTTTATGGTCTCTCGTGTTTTATATTTTCTCCTAGACGGGAAGTCTCACTCCGGAGCCCTACTTAACCTTCTCACTCAGTCCTTCTCGCTAGTCCAGGCAGAACGAATTTCACACTTGATTTTGCTGATGGAGTATGGTTGATCGTATCGTGTTTCATTGATGTAGGGCATAAATTAGCTTCAATTTGCTTCCACCTTGGGTGATTAGATAGAACTATTATTGTGCAGTGTGATTGACTTATCAAGAAAGTAAAAATTAAGGGAAAATCTTCTTAATCTCATGGTACATGCAAATAATAATATAATTAAATCTACAATAGCATTGACTCCGGATAGTAGTTACAGAGTGGAATAAAATTTGAATATATTATGATTTATATACACATTACAAAATTGATCGATGCACACACAAAGCGAAGCCATGAATTAAGAATTTTTTTTCAAAAAAACGTCTCACTGTATCTTATTTCATGTGTACATTATAAAATTAATTCATCTATTTGCAACATTATAGACTCCGCCATCGTATTTATGGAATTAGAATATTTAGAAAAAAAAAGGCATTAAATAATTATTTCCAGACGAGGCTAGTGCATGAACGGCCGAAGCAGCATATGAAATTTTCCACGATCGGATTGTCCATCGCTGCCTAGAAAAGCTTCTCTGCCAGAGACGAACTCTACCAAAAGCAGAGAAACAAGACAAGAACATGGCACCCTTGTTATTCTACATGTTTCGTACATGGATCTGTCTTCCTCGCTGCGTTTCCTACTTCATGTGCTGATTCCCCATGTCTTGCAGATGAGAGCTCTGCCTTGATGGATCCAAGAAAGAGCCAGGAAGATTAGGTAAATTAAGCTCTAGTTCGTAGAGAGAGAGAGAGAGAAGAGAGAGAGCGCATTTGCATGCCCTTCAAAATGCTGACGCAAAAACTATATTTACAAGTTCTAAGAACTGTGTCGGAAGAAGATTTTTTGATTCTGATGATGGAAATTGTGGGATAATTAATTCAGTCATTTAACATCTTCAAAATATTCAGAAGATATAATTGGAATTGTAATCTCATTTATTCTTTCATTGATTTCTTTTTGAACTATAAGTCTGGGCATATACATGTACAAAATATACAGAGTAATATATATTTCCTCCTGTACTCTTTACTTCCTGTATTGAATCTTTCTAGACCTCATTTTGTCTTTTCCTTAACTAGATATATTCACGCTTAGTACTAGGCAAAAAGATCAAACTAAGCATTAGAGAGTGTTAGATTATGCTAAATTATTTAAATAATAAATTACACTTTCATCTAAAAACTTGTAAAACAATCTGTGGTGCTCCCATAAATTCCTACAAATAGCACTTGATGAGAAGTGACAAAAGTGACAAAAGATGTGTGGTGCATAGTAAATCTCTTGACTGAGCCAAGATTCACCGATGAATCACGGGTCGGAGAAAGGCATGGGAAACTGCGTATCGATTGTGATGATCAACCAATCTCAATTCCCTCGATCTGCACTCCGTCTGCATGACATAAAAATGAATAGAGAAAAAAGCCTGCCCCTACCTCCCAGGAATAGATTCCCATCTAAGCTGTTCACCAATGCAATAGAGGAGACAAAACAGTAAAGAAGTAAAGCAAAAAAATAATGGAGGCAGATAGGAATTTTTGAATTGGAGACTCAAAAGTAATTTTACCTCTTCTCCGAATATTGTTCCATATAAACCAGAACTAAAATTCTTTGATGCTGACTTCTGTTGTCTTGGCCCAGACTGAGAGGAACCTAATATGCACGGGGAAAGAGTAAAGTCAAAAGCAAGACATAAAAAGTGCACTAGAATATGACAACAGGACGTGGATCCGTACCTTGAAACTGGTGTGACTTCATGCAATGAGAAATGTCTTCACTCAACAGCATGTTAAGAATGTTATCCTGCCAAGTAAATGACAATTTTTCTTCGATTGAATGAATTCAAGTAAAGCATAAGATGTAGGGAATTTAGCACGCTTCCTCATTGCATTAGTCTTCAAAGAATTAACTTCAGCATCCCGGAAACGATCAAAACCAGGTTTCCTAGACAAATCCGTGCCGGTTGAGTAGTTTTCATTGCCAGCAGTATGCTTTTCCATTTTTGAGATGATCCCTTGGCCTTGGACTCACCATCTTCCTGCACATCTCCACAGGTATGCGTCTGCGCGCCATCATTCCACTAAATTAAAGGTTAAACTTCCTTCAGAGAGTCCCGGTAGAAGCTAAATAAAAATTATTAAGTTCCAAGCCTACAATTCATCCTTTTTTTATACATCAGTATGTTACCAAACCAACGGAGCCACCATTTCACTAAAACTAAGGTTAACTCTGCTTTTAAAGATTCAGCTCAGACAAAATACTAAGCTGCAACCCTTCGGTCCATCCTTCGTCACTAGACGGTAGAATATTCCAAGAAGTCAATTATTTAGAGGGAGATGTGTCCATAGATAGTGAACATAAGAGAAGTTATCAAAGCATCGCAAACGGAGACGCTTGTAATATAAAAAATAACAGCAATTTGCCAAAGAAATCCTACAAGCTGCCAAAACTTGGTTTCACATGTATCGCCTTTAACGCATTAAAATGCCATAAATGGCATTTGGGGATATTTAACAACATTAGAGCTGTTTTTTAAATCCTTCGGTTGCTCAACTAGGCATGAAATACCATTCCAACCGCACCCTACATTATGCCATTAGCTGCAGATCAACATCATGAAGAAGTCATTACTTTCTTCCTGTCTACAAAGAACACACAATCCAGATTAATGTAAGGTGATGCCAAATTCGACGGCCCTTCTTTATTGACATGCACAAATTGCCAAAGCATGCAAGTTGAGAGGCATGGAACGTTCTCTTTCAATTACAGGTGAGTGTTGTCCGTATAAATCTGAATATTTTCTTTCAAGTGAAATCCATAGAAAAAATGGTTTCAGCACTATTTGAATTTCTGGCTTCTTTAGAAAGCTTCTGTGAGCGAATGACGATAAAGTCAGACCCTGAGTAATGAGAGTGATATAACAAAATCTGTGAATTTAATATGCCTCGCTTGGATAAGATTAATGACTTCTGGACCTGCATTAGGGAGTCCACGGACACTTTGTTCTCCAGTTTAATGAAGATCAATCGACCCAGAGAGAAAGCTGAGATTAATCATCAATGATAGATCACACTAACGAATTGCTTAGGAATTCATGTTTCCCAATGTCTATGATGGTGACATTTCTCTCAACTCGTCTCTGACGAATCGACATCATGACGAGGGCCAAACATATTAAATTAAACATTTGATGACAAAAATAGATTCTCACGTTCTGTATCGAACAAGCATGTATCACTGTAAAGAAAAATTGTGTCAGTTTCGGCATTACTTGCGGCTACGCTTATGGACATATTGATCAAGGCTGATCGTGGGCCGTTCGTTTGATATGTTATTGTTCTATTTCTTTCATTTCTTTGACACCGCAGGTAGGTAGAAAAGTTCATTTTTTCAAGAAATTATTCTTCAGGAAAATTATAATTTGGAAATGGACCTGCTCGTTTAATGGCCATAAAGATTATGGAGATTTTCAATTCTGGGTCTCAGCTACTCTCAGTCCAAGAAATAGTTGCTCACCAACCCCAACATTTAAAGGCATTTTGAAAGTCCTCTCTTTCTCTCTCTAACATTGAGAGTCCGAATGAGACAGGCCAAGAGTTTTCCGCTACTACAAAGTAAAAAGACTCTGAAGTGATGGGGTTGAGACGGGCGAAAAACAAGAGATGGGGAGAAGATAGCGTTTAATTCATGAAAGCAATGGGGCTTGTTGGATTCCATAAATGACTGAAGGGACATGCTGATATACAGAGGATTAATGGCCGAAGGAGCCCTCTCCTCAAGTGAAAATCATTTTTGTCATTTTCCCTTTTTTTCCAAACTAAAAACGAACACATGGCCACTACACTTGCAACTCTTCTCCAGCTCTCCGAACAGCGGAGGCTTCGCAATACCAAGCCCCATCACCAGCTTGTAGATGCCGCGAAACAGGCAGTACACGAACTCACAAGAAAGCAAAACAAAATGAAGAAGAAGAAGAAGAAGAAAAACCATAAATCAGATCAAATCAAACTGGCATTGCCAATTGACATCGCATTGGGTGTGCATGCTCGCTGGTCTCGGCGGCATCCGCGAGCTGCTGGTTTAGCTGGTTTTTGCCAAGTCTCCTCTATTTGCAGAGTTGGACAAAATTAAGAGAAAATGGTTAAACTTGTAGTGTTGCAGAGGCGAAGGTAAGGGCATTCAGTGTGCGTGTATGTGATCATCTAATTGATGCAGAGAGAGAGAGAGAGAGGATTTTTTTTGTGTATATAGCCCAGTTTTATCAAGTGCTGGAGTCTCTTTCTTCCGCATAAGATTCTCATGGAAGAAGATCATCAAAAGTACTTCCGCTAAATCAGTTTAGGATATGCATAGATATTTTTTACTCGATGGAGAAAGCAAAGATTTAGATAGTGTCACGTGTTTTCTTTCTCCTTCGTCCTATATTACAAGGAGGAAATCCTGCATGTTCATGTTTCTACAGTAGTATCATTATTATATACGAGTAATTGGATTTGTACCTTCAAATCATGGCTATTGGCCCATTGCCAAGTAGGAAATGATATAATGTGCTTATGCATATTAATGAACTTGATAACATCCGATCATGAAACCTTAAAATTCAATTAATAGCCACGGTTTTGAGCAAAGCGTATGGAAATCCTAAGGAATGTAGCCTCAACACTCATATTTGCAGTTTCTCTTGTTTAAATTGAACTTACTTTTCACATTCCGAACATTCGAGTTGACCGTGATGATATTTATTCTGTCACATGAACTGAGGTTACATATGATGTAGGTGATGCTGCTATTTGTGCTCATGAAGTCTCTCGATGCTGCATCTTGCAGTTATCAATCATATCGGATGCAATGCACCGTTTATTTTGCAGATATTGATAGTGCTTGAAACTGCATAGATGGATAACGTATAAAGAGGATAGCCAAAACTCCCAAAATGATGCAAGACTAGGTTTCAAGCTTCACATGTAGAGAACTTGTTATCGTGTTGAAAGAAGGATCAGCCATTCGAATGACTGGCATACCCATCATGCAGGGTATACCATGGAAGTAAGTACACCATATGATTTAGATACACCAATCAATATTATTTTGGAGATAGATAAATTAACAAAAAATCAAAAATGAATTTGATACCATGCAATATAAAACAAATTTAATATGGCACAACGGTGAAGGATGTAAAGGATTTTTTTTTTTTTTTTGAAATTAGACAAATTAGGAGAGTTTTGTAAAATATGTGGTCCATTGATGTATCATTTCTTGACACTACAGTATATTTTCTGTATATACATTTCTGAGATTATCTCATAACCTTTCACATTATATCTTACATAAATTTGTTCCATAAGACGACAGCAATAAAATGTCGGTGCATTAGTGGTTCTTGTAACTACATTGCGAACTAGACAATGATTCCAGCGTTTATGCTTTGACCATGGACGAATTGCTCTTAGATGTTCATACGATTGCTTTAGCAAGAGTTTTGAGTATCCACTACATTGAAATTTGAATAATTTTGTGGATCAATTGTTCTTAAGGAACCTAGTAGTAAGATTTGCTTGGCAAACTGTATCTGTCTATCTACTTGCTCGTGATTGGAGTAACTCCTAAAAAGTGCTCCATTTCTCTTTCAGGACAATGCTGATTGCTCATGCAGGGGACTGCAGGGCCATCTTGGGAAAGCGCGGAAAGGCAATTGAGCTGTCCAAAGACCACAAACCTGATTCTAGATAGAGCAGCTCGGAATTGAGAAACCCGAGTTGAAAAACTCGGCGGGTGTTGTTTGTGATGATTACCTGAATGGTGATTACCACCACTAAGATGTGGTAGGCCTTCCTGGAAATGGAATAAAAATGAAGAAAAAAGAATGGACAAAACAAAGGGGCAGAGCACCACTGTACCCTTGGTGGAGCTGTAATCCACGGGCCATCAGCCTCTCTCATTTCTTCGACATACTACTTCTCATTATTTCATCTCCCACATCTCACTCTTTCACTTTCAGATCATCACTGGGCATGCAGAAGTTAAGCAGCTAGGTAAGCTACCAAATGAAATGCACATTGTAATCCCAATGTGCAATGTATAACAAAATTTGAGATTTCTCATAAAATCACAACTGACATTCATTTAACAACTTACAGCTAAAGCAGTCAAACTGCCTTCCTACCCATGAGCGGTTTGGGCGGCGATAGAGATCTAATCTCTGGTGCTGAACTAGGAAATATCGTGTTCAGCTTGTGCATAAGAATGTCAGCCCTCGATGGAATCTCATTCAGAAGAAACTGTTGAACAATCGGTTTCTTAAACCACTCCATGACTGAATCCCCTGGCGCTCTAAGAACCACTTTGCTCACCTCAAATGGAGATTCCACTGAGCTCAACATCTGTGCAATTACTATCTTCAAAGTGGGCCCTGTGACCAGCTTGATTCTTCTTGGAACAACACCGTAATACAACATTCTCTTCCTAAACCTATGCAGCGTGTGCACCACTGCTATTAGAGCAGCTCCCACAGACAAGTTTCTCACATCAAGTGACCAAGCAATATGCTGATCAAAAACAATTGCTTTAGGGAAAAGCTTATTCTCATATGCGACTTTCCAAACACACCGTGCTCGATTTATCTGCCCCATAAGGACAAGGTAATTAAGAAGAACATTAACAAAGTATCTAGCGGCACTTTCTTCAAGCTCATAATCAATAGCCTGGAAGAACTCCCGCACAAACGACAAAACAGGTTGTTTCCTCTGTTCAGGGCCTGTGAAGAGCCCACACATGAACAAATGTGCTTTGTGATTCGTGGCACTAAGAATTGACATCAAATGCCTCTCATTTTGCTCTTCTTGGCATCTCACAAGATGGGCCAGAATCGATGTGTAAAGTATGAGATCCACCTTTGCAGCAGAATTCACATAGGTTTCAAGAAGAGGCTTTGCCGACTCATACAAGCCATTCTTCATGCACGATTCAAACAACTGTCTGATTATAAAATTATTTGTCCTAATTCCAGATGAACCCATGAACTGTAGCCACCTTAAAGCAATATCAACAGAACCCTCCTTGATATAAACCATCAAGACATCACTAGCACTCACATCAACAGAAAACCCCATGGCTTTCATTTCGAGAAGTATTTTAGCAGCCACGTCTACAAGCTTCTTATTAGCCAGGAGAAGTAAAAGGGAAGTGTAAGTGCTTAAGCCAGGCTTAAGACCAGCATTTATCATTGAATTGTACAGCTTCATGGCAGCATCTACCTGTCCAGATGCAGCATGCATCTCCAAGAGGCAAGAGTATGTAGACGGGGTGGGCAAAAACCCAGCCTTCTCCATATCTGCAAAGGCAGACATTGCAATGTCAAGTTTCCCTGATTTTGCATGGGACTCAACAATCATCGTGTATAAGCCAAAATTGGGTCTATATCCAGCCTTCTTCATCTCATCCCACAGCCTAATCGCAGAATCCAACTTGCCAGCCTTCGCAAATGACTCAATCAGAGAGACATACATGGTTGCAGATGGCCTCAGACCAAAGCCCTGCAATTCCATGTAAATTTTCATAGAGGTATCCAGCCGCCCAGCTTTTCCCATGGAATCAACAAGTGAAGCAAAAACATTATAGCTCGGTTTAAAGTTCCTAACTTTCATCTCTTGAAACAACTTAAAGGCTGCATCCAGTCGACCTGATTTTGCCAAGCTAGGTATCATCAACTCATAGGTGGATCCATTCAGCATACTTGTAGTCCCCTCCATGCTCTCGTATATCTCGAACGCCTTGTAAGGCAAACCCTTGTTCAAAAACAAGCTCATAACACAATTATAAGTTTCCGCATCAATTTGCCAACCCGCATCCTGAACTTTCTTGAAACAACAAAAGCAAACCTCCAATTTCTCCGCTTTGGCCAAATACTGAATCACCTTGTTATAAGCCGTAAAAGAAGGAGCCCCGGTCGTACCTGAGATCATCTCCTCAAACAAGGATTGAATCCCATCAAAGTCCCTACTTTGATTCAACCCATCAAACAAAACAAGGTAGCACTCGTCGTCGTGAACATGCCACGGCTGTCTCTTCGCCCATCGGAACAAACTCAACGACGCATCGCTCTCTTTAATGACCTTCATCGCCTGGACGACGTGAGTCATGTTCGGCACGAACTGGAGCTTGTCCAACTGGTTCTCCAAATCGGGCCCCCATTTCCACCTCTTCACAACCTCGACGATCTTCGCGACCGCCAACGCGTTCACCAGCGGCTTCTTGAGGCCGCCGATCAGCACATGGTCGTCTAACCCGGGCTCCACCGACCGGACCCCCTTCCCGGAGTATATGACGCTGCCCGACTCATCTAAGTACTCTATCTCCTCAGTCCACTCGCTCGACTTAGCACCATCACCACCACCACTCGTCCCAGAACAGTAGCTCCTAAAAGATTGACAACCAGGGTATTTCGCGAAACTGGGGATTTCAACTCCACGCCCCTCGAAAGGACTCAAGGAGCAGTAATTTCTGGAGGACTCGCCGACCCGCCATGCGAACGAGCCGGGCGCTTGTGAAGTACCGGCGCGAGAAGAGGACGACAGGCGGGGAATATTGATGAGGTAGGATACCTTGAGAGGGATGGATTTTCTGCAGCGAATCATCAGCGCCATCGCCAGCGCCATCAGAGTTCGGACATTTTCACGGGTTGACGCTTGTCAAACGGCGCTTACTTCGTGCCGCCATAGCCGACGCCAGGGTTTAACCGAAGCGAAGTCAAGGGAAAGAGAGAAAGAAACAGGAGAAAACAGAGGAGAGAAGAGAACCAAGACACGGGCTAACGGGCCAGTGGGCCTCTCGAGGCCCAGATGGCCCAGTTAGGCCCGCCTAGACCCGATTGGTCTTATATAAATTTAAGAAAATGATGCAAATGATCTTTGAACTTTTAGTCCTTGAATATTTAAGTTATTTAATGTGATCGTTGAACTTTAGCCTAATGTATAATTTCATTCCTAAAATTTTAATTTATTTGATGAAAATATCAATATTGTCCTTTAATTAATTCAAGTTCGAGATATTCATAAACTAAATTGAACATACACCAAAAGTCCAAGAATTACATTAAACAAATTAAAAGTTTATGAATCATATTGTATATTGAACTAAAGTTCATGAATCACATTGAATAAATTAAAATTTTAAGTACCGTATTAAAATTCAAGTGACTATTTATGTACAATGAATAAATTTGAAGCAAAGTGCTTGAAAGCGCAATTTCAGCAGAGGTGATCCTTCCCAAGAGTGCACTCTTACAAAATCATAAATCAAACATCTGTATACTTATAAAACCATTTAAAAAAAACATGTAACAACAAATGAACTCAAATTTCGTTATTATGTAAAAAGTGATCAACGACTTATTAATCCGGTCAATTATGAGTAAATTATCAATAAAATAATGATTCTACTGTTCTCAAATCTAATTCTAAAATACCATTTGTCATTTTTTTTATTTTTAAACATTTTTTAAGCAGGCGCGTATTTCAGCAGTAGACCATGGGTTGCTTACACTGGACTTGCCCACCAAAACAAGTTCCACGCCTTTCTAGGAGTGTAGGTTAGTGGTTGCAACTTAGGTACAAAATAAAGATTTTGCTACTATAAATTCCTAGAAGATTATTGACATTGTTTTGATTTTACAAGTACTGAAGTTTATTTGTCAATAACATATTAATGAGGATCTATTTATCGAGTTGATTACTCTTTGGAGTTCGTTTTCACCGGCGGGCGTGTATTTCGACCAGTGGATTACAGGTTGCTTACATGCCTTACTAGTAGTGTCGCTGAATGGGTGTAACTTTCGAAGAAAATTCATTATTTTACTATCATAAACATATGTCTCGAAATTACGAGTATCAACGTTGATTTGTCTGTAACATACAAAAAAACTTAATCAATTTACGGGATCGAATCCCTCCGAGGTCAAAAATAGTCGTTTGATTTTGCAAGTGGGATGCCAATTTTAAGCTGTATTGTTTGGCAAATTTCTAGGAAGGTATGGACGACTTACCATTTCAAGTGATGTTCAAAAGTAGCTAATATGTTTAGTGAATTCCAACAACGTTATTGACATTTTCATGCAATGCTTGCATCTTTGGATCTCTTTGTCACTTTGTCCATTACGTTGATTTTAATGACCTGCAGCAAGAATCAACAGTCTAGGAGTTTGAAATTGAAATACTACCACCCTACAAACTGTATACATCTGAAACGGTGAAAAAGATGTGATCTTCTCGGGCCTAACTCAGATATGCATTGCGTTAATCTTGTGCATAACAACGTCGGCCCTCGGTGGGTGGGGCATGATCCCGGAAGACCGGAAGTCTGCCGCTTCTTCGTTCATAAAATGGCTCGAGACTGGAGCCTCGGTGTGGCTTCTCCGATTATCGATCGATTTCCAACTGTTCCGACATGAGCTGTTGTTCAGAGTTTACTGGAGATATGGACACGGCACAAAGCTCGATGCGGGGGAATACGAAAGGAATGACAGTTGAGCTCCGGAGATGAACTTAAGGGACCTGCTTTTTGCCCGGCTGCAGATGCTGGAGAAACGAAACCTCGTGCATAGAGGAGAAGCTACAGGTGTAGGGAAAGGAAATGAGTTATTTGCACAAGAATCTACTTCCCTAGCTTTAGTTTTCACTCGGCTTGATCTGCTCGTGCTAAATGAGTCTCGAGTTTTCGGATCGAAACAAGCACGAATGGCACCTGTTAGTCATAAAGATTGGTCAGAAAAGGGAAAAATGTGATTCATGTGGCCTATTCTATGCGAGGAAGCTAGACCTTTTTCACGCGAACCAGGTGAAACTCGAGAACAATTCTTGATTCTTGAAGGCAGAAGTTGACAAGAAATATTACTATCTTTTGTAATTATAGTCATCTTCAATGGCTGGATGCAACTTCCCATTTGAGGAATTCTAGGAGTTGTAAACGAATACCCGAAAGCCAACCTTTCTTTTTTCTTGTTTTGATACTGTAAGTGCAAGGTTTCGGTGAACTGCCATCGACCAGATATGAAAAGGGTTCAGAACTTTGTTACATCCATGAATCGACAAAAGCCAGAAGACTCTAGTTACTTTTTTCTTCCGGATGGTACAAGGCTTCAGATTTCCAAAAATTTAGCAGATCAAATGAATAAGAGACATATACAATGGTATACAACTGAAGGCATTCTGGACATTGCCTTCTTCAATCATACAGGGTGCAAGAGCATAACAGGGAAAAGCTCCACCAAAATGGGCCAGGACTTCCGTCTACCTGACAGGATTTCACAACGAGAGGAGAGTAAAACCATTCTGCAATCATCATGATCTTTCTCTTGGCAATTCTGCTATCTGTCCAATCAGAAACTATCGAAGAAGTTTTGATCAGTCATATATTGTCAGAATACATGCTGTTAAGCCAAAAGGCGGACATGAACCTTCTAGGCTTATACCTCTGCGGGACATTCTCTACCAGATGCTACAGAGCACCCTGCTGACCTCTCAAGGTAATGTTTAAACTGTTTGTTGTTGTTCGTCTCCCGAATCCAGCATTCCCCTTTTGCATCATGGCGACAAATTCACCATAATCGATTCTTCCATCCTATATAGCAGATGAAACAGAAACTTGTGAGGATCATAGTGAGAGGGCAAGTTTCAATGACATTTAGAATGATGAGAACACTCAAATATATAGCTCAAAAAGTCCGGCCACAAACATCCATATAAAGACATGTGCGAGTATATAAATAAATGTGTGGGCACAGGTGTTGCTTGTAGTATTTATATCTTATGTCTTGAGATATCCCGATAAGTATTAGATGCCATATATGGTGAGGAGAAACCTCATCAAACATCACATCATAAATCTTTCTAAACAAAATGACTGCTATCTATACAAAACACTAGCTCAAACTCATCTTTATTAGTAGATGCATCAGATGGAAATAGGTTGAAAATTTAGTTTATTTTATCTCTGTGACCGCTATCTTCGCTCGTGCTCAATGGGCATTGCTGTATGGCTATCAGACAACCAACATTGCGACAAGTGAATACCAGATCCATTTCAATACTAAAAAGAAAGCTCAATATGGTCATGTTTTCATGGACTTACATTATCTTGATCAACTTCTCTGATGATATCTTCAATCAAAACATCAGTCATATTATGCTCGGCGCAAGCCTGCTGGAGCTCATCAACTGTAATATAACCACTTCCATCCTTATCAAAGTACTGAAAGGCTGCAATTAGATGCTCTTCACGTTCGAATTTGTTAAGGTGAATCGTTGCGGCTATAAATTCGCCATAGTCTATTGTTCCATTGTTGTCCACATCAGCCTGCAGAATGAAATCAGACCTCCCTCTAAGATGACCAGATTTATGCATCAGATGGACTAATTATCTTGTCGGTTTTGGTTGATGTTCAACATGATAGTGTAAAGAAATTGGACATGATATGCTATAAGAACAGCTTGGAAAAAGCTGACTGAGGATGACAATTTAAAGACTCAGTCTTACATAAAAACAAAAGAACCTACAAGCAGTGTACTTACAGCATCCATGAGATCACGTATCTCCGTGTCCTTCATCGTGGAGCCATATCTTCGCAAACCAGCTTTAAGTTCATCAAAGGTGATTGCACCACTGTTATCAGTATCCATCGCTTTAAACATTTCTTTCAAACCAGCAATCTCCTCCTCAGAAAGACTTTCAGCAATTACCTGGTCAGGCCAGCATGAGAAATAGAGTTTGTCAAATTTAAAACCCATTTCATAATCCAAAGAGGACTTGATGCAGATCAAATTACGTGTAAGTTTTGCACAGTTAAATGACAGTGTCCAAATACGCAGGAATCTTAAAATATTCAACAGGTCAAGTGCACATCCCAGAATAGCAAAGCATAAGAGAATTGAAATTTTGCAGACGTTTGGATGATAAGGGGACTTGCATTTTGTGCGCTATGTTAATCAAAGCCAGAGGGATCAATATAAAGGTGTTACATATTTACCCGCAGAGCCATCTTCTTTAACTTATTCATTGCAGAGAAGTGTTTGAGCCGAGAGAGAACTGCTGGATCTAGTGCTCTATCCGGGGCAACTCCATTCTCGCATATCCATGGATGGCCTGAAAATCATTTTCTTTAGACTCCTAAACAAAATATAGCCTCAAATAGTCAAGAGACCCTCCTCGATTGTTTCAATTTTAGAAGTTAAAAACCTCTAATTCCTTCATGATAAACAAAAAGAAAACAAAGAGGAAGGAAGAAATGGTAACTTTAATGGCTCCCCACTAAGTTGAAAATTACAATTGCAGTTGATATAAAGCAACTGACAGTATAAGTGGTAGGCAATTCGCACTGTCAAACATAGATATTCAGTGCCATTAGATCGGAAGCGTCAACCTGCTTTTATTAGGCCTGAGCACCATTTTAGCACTGACAAATCCATACGTTTCTAAGAGCATTTTTGAAGTAAATAGTAAAAGTGATGCTGAGAAACAATGCTTGGCTCCTTGAGACGATGCACTCCAAACAATAATGTTTAGATGATTGAGAAAGAGCTAAAGGAACCAAGCATACATAATACTTCATGAGCTGTGAAGCGATCTGATGGTCGACAGCACAGCATCTTCCTGATCAGGTCCTTTGCACTGTCAGATATTAGGGGCCATGGATCTGAGTCGAAGTCGATGCGTCCCTTCAGCACAGCATCAAAGATTCCCTGCTGTGTTTCTACAATACAGAATGTATCTACTTATTAACTTCTGGTGCAATTAAGAACTACATCTTTTTCTTCACGAACAAGGATTACCTGCCCAAAATGGAGGCACACCACTCAACAGGATGTACAATATTACACCCGCTGTCCACACATCCGCTGCTGGCCCATAATGCTTTAGAAGTACCTCAGGGGCAACATAATATGGACTTCCAACCACATCAGTGAATATTTGCCCTGAAGCAGATAGCATGAGTGAAGTTTTTCTGATAGCGCATGAAAAGAATATACAATCACAGTAACACATATCGATCACATGAAACGCCATGTTCTGTTTAAAAGTTTCGCTAGGCCAGATTTGATGGGGATAGACTCTACTTTCGTATTGTACTCCTAACTTGTGAAAGAAAAATCATAGAGCTTCATATTGAACGAGTGGTTCTCTTGTAAGTCATCTGCCATGCTTGGATAACAAATTTCAGCGATTCGACTCCAATCAACATTAAAAAGATGCACACAGCCACAGAAATGAACTGCTCGAATGCTTGTGCAAATGTGCGAACTTCGATGCTCGAGTATGATTGCTTAGATGCTGCAGGTGAAATTGGAGAGAGATAGCATCTTGTTGTTTCATGTGCTTGACTTGAGTTAATGTACAACAAAAAATCAGGACCAAACGAGCTCCTATCCATACCTGGTTTGAAGAAAATGGAGAGTCCAAAGTCGATGGCTTTGAGAGAGAAATCATCATCCTTGTTGACGAGAAGAAAATTCTCAGGCTTCAGGTCTCTATGCATTACGCCGAGTGAATGACAAGCCTCAACGACCCCGACAATGATTTTCGTTAGCTCAGCGGCCTTCCTCTCACTATAATGCCCCCTCTGGATAATCCGGTCAAACAGCTCACCACCAGAGCAGAGCTCCATAACGATGTGGACGTACAATGTATCCTCGTAAGCACCCTTAATCATGACGATATTCTTTTGACCAGCCAAATGGTGCATTATCTGGATCTCCCTCCTAACATCCTCCACATCCTCCTTAGCAATCAACTTCCGCTTTGTGATTGACTTGCACGCATAGTCGATGCCCGTGGCGATCTCCGTGCATAAGTAAGTGGTCCCAAATTGACCCTGCCCCAACTTTCGACCTAGCGTGTAGAGGTCCCGGATGTTAGCAGTTTTATGGCCTAATACATAATAAGCCTGGTTATCAGCGCTCCTCCTCATGACGATATCTTTCTTACAAGGACTAACGAGCGGTAAACTATCGTTACTTTTGCTATCTTTCTTCTCGTCGAGCTCTGGGGCCACGAGCTGCTGAGAGGTCAAGAAGGACAGTGAGTGACCGGAATTGGACTGATCGGATGGTGGGTTCCTCCCGGGATCGGCGGAATTCCCTAGGGGCTGTTCGTAGCCCTGAAAGTACTTATCATTGAGAGATCCTTGGCATGCGTTGCCCATAAAAGCAAAAACCAATCAGGACCCACTTCGCAGCTTTTACCTCATCCAAACGGGTCTCATCAAACATATAACTGCAGACAGGTTAAGATAATAACAAGAAACAAAGACAAAAATTTGAGTTAAACCCAGATTAGATGCCTCAGACTTGATAGCATACCACATATTTACAGGCAATGTCTCGCAAGATTCGAAGATTTCCATGACAAATCAAAGCTGGAATTCCGTGAGGACAAACGAGAACAGGGCAAAGACAGATCAAACGGTGCTTAATATATCTGTACACAGATGGTTCGTGCCCTTGCGAAATCTGGGAAAGACGAATTTTGCATAAAGCATCGCACGTAGAGACGTGCACACACATCAACCTGCAGGGGGAGGGAGAGAGAGAGAGAGAGAGAGAGAGAGAGAGAGAGAGACCTGGTACAGAAGACGAAAAGGGTTGACGAAACTTCGTGTCCGAGACGAGATGGAGATCACGTTGCACGAAAGAAGAGGAGGAAGAGAGGAGGAGATGGGCGAGGACGACGATGATGGCGCTAAATGCGAGCTCGGATGCTTCTTATTTTCCTTCTTCCCTCTGTTTCGTTGGAGTCAGTTTTTCCGTTATTTTTGGGCGTCTGTCGTGGCGCTTGGAAACGCGAATCCGCGGACATCTTTTTGACTTCTGGTCAACGAAAAAAATGGAAAGGACATTGTCTCTCTCTCTCTCTTGCGGATCATGCGGCTCAGCAAGTTTCTTTTCTCTCGTCCATTGCTCTCTCCACGGTCATTCTTCTTATCCTCCTCCTCCTACTTTGCCGGACAATTTCTTACCTTGACCCGGATACACTGCGTCGAGTCCATCAATAACCCTTGATTTTGTGCCTCCCATACCAACCTCCCGCTCTCGCACGTGAGTCCCACAAAATCTAATTTTGGATGTCGATATGATCCAATGGAATGTTTGGTCCGGGAAGAAATTCCCCGACTCCAAACGCCTGCTCTCTTGTTCGGGAGTAACTGTCCGGAGCTATACCTTGTAGAAACTTTCGGACATTGTATGCTTGAAGGAAATGGGACAGGTTTGGGATGAACTCATCGCATGGTTTTAACGTGGGATGGTTGGAATGCAGCATGTAATAGTATTTCCTTTTATTAACAAGTAACTCGTCCTAAGTATTTAGTAGACCGTTTCGAATTTCACGAATACGATCGGAATTATTCAAATCTTACAATCGTAAAATAGAAAATTGAGAATAAATTAATGAAGGACCATGGGAATAGAAAATTATTATAGGTCTAAAATGAGAATCCATACTTGAAACGGTGGCCCTTATCGATAATAACTAATCCTGTTTAAGAGCTCGAAAAATTATATATGAGCAAAATTAAATTTTTTAATAGGGTAGCCGGATAAATGGTTTATCGAGTCTACGGTTTGAAATTAATTTCAATCTATCCCAGACCCAGACCCTACTAGGGTTAGAATATTTATGCATATATACTAAAATTGCCCAAGGAGTATAAAGGAAAACGTGACACTTAGGTAATTTATATGTATCGGATCAATCACATACCTGTCCCAAACCATATAGGATTTCAGCAATTGAAACAAACCTATCCCGCTTCCCTTGGAAACTCCTTCGCATCCCATTAATGTTTGGGCAGATTGAGTGCAAGATCATATGCATCTACCTACACATTTATGACGCTTTATCCTAAGTATAAAATGTCGTAAAATGTGGTATTTTCGTTTTATAATTTTATTGCATCTCGTCATTAATCATATGATCAAATGCAAAGCGTATAAAAAACACCCGCACAAAACAAGGGAGGTTAAAAGTTGGATAGATCTAGATTATCCAACTTTAGACAGGCCTTTATTGACATTTTGACTTCGAGACTGCCCCCCTCGAAGTAACACCTGTATCGTATTTCTTACCACCCATACTTAGGGATAATTATCTAAAAAATCTCAAATTATTATATGATGGTCAATTCAATTATAAGCATTTCAATTGTACCTATTTAGTCATAAATTTTTATATGATTTATCAATTATATCAATTTAGTTTTAAACATTTTAACGATTTATTAATGTGATCCTAAACCTTTTTATGATTTGCCACTTTAGTCCTTTTAACCGAAAATAACTGTTGTGATAATTTAGTCAACTTCGGCTATCTTGCATGAAATGTATGGAGCTAACATGGATAAATTTTGTATTTTCTTAGATTTTTCTATAATAATAATAATAATAATAATAATAATAATAATAATAATAATAATAATAATAATAAAATTTTAAAAAATTACAAAACATGTCCACATCAGTGATTATGCTACTTAGGAAGGTCAATGCTATCTAGATCGCTATATCAATTGGTTCTAGCCAAAATTAGCCGAAATGATTAAATTGGTAAATTGTCACATCAACAAATCCTCAAAATATTTAAGACTAAATTGATAAAATTGAAAAGTTTAAAACTAAATTGCCAAGTTGTAAAAATGTCTAGAACTAAATTAGTACAAATTAAAGGTTTAAGAGTGAATTAGCAACTCTACAATAAATTTAAAAATTTTGGACAATTTTCTCCTGTACTTGTTTCTCTATGTGCAGTTAATATAATATAAAGGAGCAAAACTTTAAAATTTTTCATATATTATTAGATGGATTTTCATAGGTTGTTTAGTTATCTAAGGGCACAAATGATAAATTTTTTTTTTCAAAAATTGATTTTTGAAGGAGAAATAGATTTTTTATTTATTTAATTATGGATGAGTTTATGAGCAAAAATTGTGTTTAATAACAACGCAAAATTTTTTTTTCTATTAGAGTATAAATTTCTTCTGAAAATAGAATTTTAGAAACAAGTAGGTAGCGGCCTAATTGATCGAGTGCCATGCACAATCCCCAATCACAGCTCATAGACATCACAGTCTCCCTGCAACTCTGTTAAACGAAAGCTCTGCTTTTAATTTCGACCCAAACAGAAAAGGTTAAAAGGGAAGGAAGAACCGCTCTTACAATGCAAATCTTGCTTCTAAAGAAAACGAAGAAGCACCCTTACACCTACCTGCAAGTCTGATTTTGAAGTGAACGAAAAGGAAGAACACGAGACGGCAATGAAGCTGTTAAGCCATTATTTAAGGTCAACTCCTCAGATTGAAAATCAGCTCATTGCCCTTTGTTCTAAACGAAAACGAACCTTATGACACCTCTCTCCTTTCTTGTCCTACTCAGCCAACGGAGCGCATTCGCTCGGTGTAGGAGAGTGCCGGGGCTGAGAGGAAAGCCTTTGCTGCGGCATCCAAAGGTTACTTTGCTGCTGATGACGCCTTATCTTATAGAGTACTCCACCACAGAACCATTATTCACTTCGCGAACTCAAAGTGCCCTATAGGCTCAATAGGGTTATCTTAATGGCCCAGTCCTGCCGTTGGAGAAATGGTTGAGATGGGGTACAACAGGTTTGGGAACGTCTCGAGAAGGCTGAATTCGTGCTCCTGCAAGGGTATACTTATTGGTGCTCTTGAAGCAGAAGAAGAGTAAGAAAAAGAAGAGCAGAGTAGCCTTTTAGAGTAGAGTAGGAGCAAGTGTATTTGCGTTTTCAATGTCCTCGACGCACTCCATTTAGTAGTTTGCTGGCTGTTTTGAGAAATAGATTGTTGTCGTGCTTGGTGTTTGAATGATGGGTTTGAATTTTTGGGAATATACATGAACATCTTAGACTTACATATTATCATACTACTTCTAGCCTTGCAGCAATTCTTCTCTGTCCCAACAAGCGCGGCTCTCTTCTGCTGTTGTCCACGTCAGCCTGAAGAATTAAATTTGACATCACCCTAAGATGGCCGAAAATATGCAACAGATAAACTAATTATCTGGTTAGTCAAGTTGATGTTGGACATGATAGTGCAAAGAAACTAAACATGATATACTTTAAGAACGGCTTGGAAAAAGTTGGCCGAAGATGATAATTTAAAGACTCAGTCATAAGTAGAAAAGAAAGAACCTAAAAGCAATATTACAGCATTCATGAGATCACGGATCTCCGTATTCTTCATCGTGGAACATTATCTTCGCAAACCAGCTTAAAGTTCATCAAAGGTGATTGCTTCACTATTATCAGTATATATCGCTTTAAACATTTCTTTTAAACCAGCAATCTCCTCCTCAGAGAGACTTTCAGCAATTACCTGGTGAGACCAGCACGAACAATAGACTTTGTCACAATGAGACCCCATTTTCATAATACAAAGAGGACTTGGTGCGGATCAAATAACATGTGAGTTTTGTACACTTAAATGAGAGCGTCGGAATTTGAAGGAATCTTGGCAAAGCATAAGAGAAATGAGATTCTGCAAACTTACGGATGAAAAGGGGACATGCATTTTGAGGTTGAAATTTTTGTTATTCCAACAAGAATAGCGATGTGAAATCTGCCATAAGGACAAGTTCATACAAGAAATGTGAAGAACACAACACAATCTAGCACTCATGATGAAGAAACAGCTCCCCAGTAAAGTGCACCCTTTGTCAATCAAAGCGAAAGAGATTGATATAAAAGTGTCACATATTTACCCGCAGAGCCATCCTCTTTAACTTGTGCATTGCAGAGAAAGGTTTGAGCTGAGATAGAACTGCTGGATCTAGTACCCTATCAGGGAAACTCCATTCTCGCATTTCCATGGATGGCCTGAAAATCATTTTCTTTAGACTCCTAAACAAAATATGGCTTCAAACAGCCAAAAGATCATTCTCGGTTCCTTCGGGTAGAAGTTAAAAGTTTATAATTCCTTCATGACAATAAAGAAGAAAAAAAAAGAGGAAGGAAGAAACGGTAACTTTATTGGCTCCCAACTAAGTTGAAAATAATAATTGCAGTTGATATAAAGCAACCGACAGTGAAAAGGTGGGCAATTCGCACTGTCAAACATAGATATTCAGTTCCATTAGATTGGGAAATGTCAATTTTTATCCCGGATGAAGCAAGAAAACCTGTGTTTATAGTGCCCCAGCACCATTTTAGCACTGACGAATTCATACGGCTGCTAAGAGCAATTTTTAAGTAGACAGTACAAGTGATGCTGACAAACAATGTTTGGCTCCTTGAGACAATGCTTTTCACAGAAGTATAACAATGCAGAGGATTTAGGACTCAACTGACCGGATAGACTCAATTGGCACAAATGCAAAAAGGTTTAGGACTAAATTAGTTTAATTGAAAGATTTATGACTGAATTTATACTAATACAAAAGGTTTAGGACTTTCTTTTAATATTTTTCCCAAAATATGGATCTACAAGTATTCACAAGACCAAGAAGCCCTCATTGGACCTCAAATTGAGAACAGGAAGTATTTTTTGCCTTTTCTTAGGAGGATCAGCAAATTCTATTTCTTTTAGAGATTACATCTTGATAAAACCATGTATAAGGTATCGATATGGTTCCTGTGGAAGGTTTCTAGAGTTGGAATCGAGAATCGAGCCAGCAGGCCAATTCTAAAAACCCGAAATGAAGCACCGAATCAGCCTAATCTTGGAACCGGGCTGACATTAACCCGGCCCTTTTTTTCCCTCTAAATCTCTTTTTAAATTAACTTGTTATTTACGATTTCTATTTGCATCTGGCTTTTTCAAGAACTGACCTCTCTATTCTTCAATGGGATAGTAAGCTTACTTGATAAAACAATAAAGCAGAATAATAAGGCCACACACATTATAGTCATTACATATTTATAACGCAACATATCGGGGAGGAATGAAAATTTATTTTGTCTTCCTCCTTCCGAAGTCGAAGTAGATTCAGTGTTCACAATGCTATAAAATAAACATCACAATCCATACAAGTACAGTACCGAAAAAGGAAGATGACCTTGTAATGTGGTTTTTCCCTTCTCGCCCAAATACAAAAATGGGCTGCTCAGATGAGCTAGGAACAATTCCATAAGTAACTAATGTATGGATAAACTCTGCAACTTAAGCAAGTGCAGAAAAAATAAAATGGTGACTTGAGAAGGGGAGATAACTTGTGTGGCAAGAAAACAAGGGTGCTCAAAAACCCGTTTTCTAGCTTTCACTGTATGTGCTCGGATTTCACTCGTTCATGCAACATCAGAGACAATGTGTCCCCATGACCATCAAGTGGAGCAAGCAGCCATTACAACCATGCAAATAGAGTTCCAAATATTGGTATAGCAGCACCCTTTGAGCCTTTAAGATTTTCAGAATTGATGGGGTAACCGTGGATTGATCTGAGAGGGGAAAAAAAGTTGTACACTGAAGGCTATTGTCTTCGGTGAACTGCAGTGAATCCAGAAGTTTGAAGGAGGTAGATGAGCTTCTGAGTTTGGGAGAGAAACCGGTTGATTCAGGTGGCTGTTAGAACTCAACTTGATAAAATAGCTTCTTCTTCTAGGCGACTGCGAATCCCTCCACTGGTAGGCCTGAGAAATTGGAAGAGAGTCAAAATCGGATGCTGTCTTCAAAAGGAAAGCTGAGACATGGACTCTAACCACAGAAATCCCTATATAGTTAAAACCAATCCTTGGTGACGAGGGAATTGACTATGATGAGAATGTGTTCATCAGCATATCAAACAATCCACCAGAGAAATACTCATAAGGTCATCCATCTGGAAAAGGGTATACATTATCCCAGTGACTGAACCAAGGTTTTATTTTTATTGTGTCCAGAATCTTTCATCAAAATTTGAATTTCATTTGCCAATTACTTTCTATTATCACATGTTACGTCCTCCATTTTCGTTCTTTGTTTTCTTTTTTCCAGATGAATCCCAAGAGATACTAGCAAAGTCATTCAGTAGATTTTCAGCAAATGCAAAAATGCCACGCCTCAAAAAAATGATCAAGTTGATACTTTGTTTAACTAAATAGAACAAATCAACAACTTATTGCACCTCACTTTACCATGCTCGAATTTAGATTCCAGCAATTTAATGCTAGAAAAGTTTGGTGTTTAATTAGATGATTCCAGCAAAAGCAGATAGCATGGATGCTGCATGTGACTATGTTTAACTAGATGCTTCAAGTAAATGTCAGATAGAGCTAAAGATGCAGAAAAATGAGCACATTATGCACCATAGAATCAGTAAATTTAGGTACTTCTCATTAATTAGCATTAAGTCAATGAAGTGATTCATCATTAGCAACCTCTTGACAAAATGGACAAGGAAAGGTATACTTACAGTCCGCTTAGTATTTTAATCGTGTCGTACATGAACCACTGCAATGTAATAACAGGTCCAACGATCATGATACGAACAGGAAGGCTTCTTCTAAACATATTGACAAAGCCAATATCCTTCACTGCCTAAGATTAAAAAAAAAAGAAATCCTCAGAAATCTTAAAATTAATCACTCCAGAGTCCAGAGAAACAATGAGCAACAAACTAAAGCTTTACTAGACAGATACCTGTAAGACATTTTCGGCTTTTCTGTTGTAAAGAGACGCAACAATGTTGTCAGCAGGGTTAGAAATCACGGTACCAATAGCACCGGCCGCATAACCTGCCAAACAAGTGACACCAAGCTGTTGGGCTCTTGAGCACTCCTCCTTTCTCCTTTTGAGAACTTGCTGATATATCAGATCCACTGAATGCTCAAACGTGGAGAACATTACCATAGAGACTGCCACGGAAAAGCAATGAGAATAAGCTTAACCAACCAAAAAGAAATTAAAACAGACACTGTAACATTGCAAATCTATCTGAAATCCCCTCAACTTACAAGCATAATCAGAAATTATCTGCAACTACATGGAGGTTAACAAGGAAATGTATGATGCAGGATGCATACAACAGGCATCACTAGATCCAATATGAATATGAGCTACACAGCAATGACATGGAAAGGCCAACAATGAACAGACTTTAATCAACATTTCGGCCTATAGAGATCAGAAATCAATACAAGATTCATAGTATTCAATGTGATAGTGTTTAGTCACCCTCATAATCTCACAATTGGTGCTTACGAAAGTTTGTTTTGATGTCAAAAGGCCATGTGATCACTACAATCTTCTAAACACACAAAAATGAAAGTGACTGTCATGCCAATGAGCTTACATGGAAGGTTACGGCCCCAGAGCGGAAGTATCCCACGGTAGAAGCTGTAGTAAGATAAACCTCAATCACAACTGATTTGTTAAAAGAAAAAGTAAGATCAAAGTTTCAGTACCATACCCAGAGAGACCTTCTGTCCTATACAGTTTCGGAATTCCCTCAACTAAGCCCTTTGCAAAGCTGGGCTGTGTTTGGACCCGAACCTTGACAGCTTCAAAGGGACATAGAGCCATGTCTGCGAATACTTGAGCAGAAGCACTGCTTAGAAAGAATATGAGACTCCTGTTTTGGTCAACCAACAAATCAGAGTAAAGTTTCTTGAAGTACTCATAGAGACCGAATTTGCAGCCGCCCTGGATGCCGTATCCAAACAACTTGCCAGACCAACCTCTCCAGAGAGAAGAAGGCCCTTGCTCTCTCCAGAGAACCGATAATCCCGATGCCATGCTGTTATATTTAATCGGATTAACCTGGAGCATATTAATTAACTTTGGCTATCAGATGGGAAGTCATAGAGTCTGGAGGATACCGCTAAAATAGATTAGGGGAGCCGATTAGCACCAGAGTGATACCGCTAAAATGCCTTAGGTGATCACATGGCTAACTAAGATTCAATTAACTTGAGGTTTTCCTTTTCATTTCTCCATGATGAAAAGAGCATAGATATGAGAAATTACACCATCCCATTTCCATTGATACAACAGAAGAATTTAGACCTTACTCTGTCACAGTAATGGTACAGTATGAAATCCTTTTACTTTGCATTAAGCTACAAACGTGTACGAAAATTGTATCTTCCATAGATTTTATGCCGCACACAGAATGATAGTCCACACTCCCCCCTTCTCGTATAACTTACGAACAGGCACACGCACAAGAGAAAATAACCAAAAACGAGGATCATGCAATCCGTGTACAGTGGAGCATAAGAAAGAGGCAAATAGGATCTCGTCAGCAATAAAGCACAAACGAAATGGATGAGCAATTGTTTCGCGAAGCAATATCGGTTCAGAATCAGAAGGTACACACAAGCACAACGTTGTGGCAAAGCCACTGGAATGCTGACATTAGGAAAGGCCCTAATGCAAATTAATCAAGCCAAGTTTCTCGTCAAGCTTATTTAGGCACAACACAACAAGAACCAGACTATGCAACCACAAAGCCAACACAAATGAACACATCAGAACATGCCCATCTGGGTATTAATTCTTCGATATTCTTTCTTCGCGTTGATAACTCGAGAACTGACCTGCATGTTCACTTTCAAGACATCAAGAGGCGTGACTGCGAGATGGGTAGCACCGGCACTCAGCATGCCTCCAGCGGTACAAATGCCATAATACCCAGGTGAGAACTCCTCGAAGATCCTCCTCCCTTCGACCCCTCTCATCCCTCTCCCCTCTTGCCTATTCCAATTCCTCCCTTCGCTGCCAAAAACTCCCCCTCCCTCTCCCCTTCTCCCTCTCAGCCAACCCACATGAAGACAACAAGCGAAAATGGACTTTATGAACACAACAAGCGAAAATGGACTTGTCCAAGAAATTTGGAGGCGGAGGAATGAGAACCCGTAAAGGAGAGGAGGAATATGTGGGGAAGGACGTTGGGGTTACGCACAAATTGGGGCCTGAACACGTGTTTAGGCCACGGGTAATGAGTTTTCTTGCTCCGGATACGTCCACGTTTGCGCTGAATACACCAAGACAAGGCTTGCGAAAGGAAGAGAGAAGAGCTGGAGCCGCCCTTTCTGGTTGAAAAGTTTGAAACTTTTTATGGAGTCCAGGAGGGTCGACTGGGACTGCAGAGGGAGTTGCAGCGAAAGTTGATGGAAAATTCGCAGATTTTCCGGTTTGTTATCGAATTATTTGAATTGGGTTGTTCCGAATTGAGTTGATTGAAAGTGATAGTTTATTTGGCGAAAAATAAATAATTTTGAAATTATTTTTTTATTATGACCGGCTTTTGAAAATATGAGCCAATGAGAAGTATTTTTAATGACATGGACCATCTATTTCTAATTTTTTCCATTAATAATGAAAATATATTTGATGAATTAATTTTTCTTCATCATATAAATGACCAATAATGTTTTTAGAAAGTCCCTTTCAAGTTATTGATTTTTCACAAAATAAACACAACCAACTTTCCATTGTTTCTTTAACTGGAATTCATTTTAATGAAGTATGTATAATTAGCTGAAAGTCATCATAAATTGTGTTATCTTTATATTTTTCCTTAATTCGTGAAACAAGAAATTTTTTGCATATATGCTTGCCAACGTGTGTATGGCTCTCTAATTTATGTGCGTATTTGTCACGTTAATTTATTGAAGATTGAAAAAAATAGTGAGACAGAGAGTTGCTTATGTAAGGAAAATTTTTACAGCCTATGCAACATACGAAACATTTATCACAAAATTTTTAGGTCATGCTACAAAGGGTGCATTTGAGAGAGATTTCAGAAAATACCTTTTATATATATGCAAATGATTTAAGTCAAAAGATTTTAACAAAATGCAAATAGTGTTTACCTAGTAATGTTTATCTTATATACTTCATAAACACTATTTACTTTTAGGCTGAAGGGTTTTTATGAAATGCAAATAGTGTTTGGTAGGATTTGGGTAGAAAAGAAAAAACAAACAACAAAAACTATAACTAAGCTAAGTCAGGCAAAACTAGAAGGCTTGGCCATGGTGGTCGCAAATCACACAACCCCAAGTCTGATTTTGCTAAGGTCGTGTGACCCCAGGTGATTGACTGCCAAGGTTGAACAGTTCCAAGCAAGGCGGTGACGAGATCACATGAACTTAGGCAAGTTACATTTGACAAGGATGACAAGATTCAAGCCTTGAAATCAACCACACTCAAGTAGAGCTCGTTTAACTTGATCGAGGGTTGCACAAGCCGTGTGACCATCAATGAACCTCGGCAATCCTCAATTGTCCAAATCTTGCATCGGCCTCCAAATCTAACCCAATTGACTCAATCGTTGAGTATGGACCCTTGTTGACCGTCCCTCGGTTCGCATAGTGCCTTTGTTAAGAGAGAGATGATAGCAAAGGAGAGTGATGAGTCTGTCAATTTTAAAGGTAAAAAATGAATACGAAAATGTCATATATTATGAACTCCATCATTTTTGAAAGTGCTAAATGCTCAATGCCGAGTCACCTCGAGCTAACAAGTCTTTGGAAGACATTGAAAATGCAATTCTTTTTCCTAATGGGCTCTCAAAAACTTCTACCAAACACTTCAGTAATTATCCAAGGGTCTTTAGACACTCAAAAGGACTTTGAGAGTGTTTCCAAACGCTCCTTTTAAGAGGATGTATATGAAACTTTAGTGTTGATCACAATTTGTCTCATCATCAATCATTTATTTCAGTCTCAAGCTGATATTTCTTTTGTATTTTATCTTTGCTCCATGCTATTATCACTTTCTAAATGGCTATAATAATTTTTAGCTTATTCAATTGACGGAAAAAATCTCAAAAGAACAAGTTAATCATGAAAAAGGGTGCAAATTCCTATTAATTGAAAATGCAAAAATCACGTATTACCATGAAAGCACAAATATGTCTGCTTAAGTCAAAACAATTTGCTTTACTCCACCGCCTTATGGTATTTCCCATTTGTTTTTATACAGACTTCAACTAAAGAATTTCTCTAATAAAAACTTGAACTAAACAATTGTATACTACAAGGAGTTATTACAGATTGAACTTTAAAGAGACAGTGTAAATAACTGCATTTCTTTAATATTCCCTTAAATTACAATCTTAATCATTAAATAAATAAATAAATAAATAAATAAATAAATAAAAGGTGAAGAAACGATAGCTTGAAAAGTTGATAAAATCATTAGATCGATTTAGTATTGAAGGTATAATATATCCTCTTTCGTCAACCTTACTATTAATGGGGTCATTAGATTGTTTAGGTGTTTAAACGTTTTAGGGTTGTGTTGTAAATGACACACTCATGCTTGATCGAAACATTTTTTTTGTGAATTGTGAGAGGTTTTGCAAATTGATTTATAAGTAAGATAAATCTAAAAATGCTCACTAAATTGAGCATCAAGGATTTGACAACATGAATGTAGTAAAGCATATTGAGAAAATCCCCTATTATATTTCGAAGATACAAAATAATCAAAGTTCATAATTGTGTGTATATATATGACTATTTAGAATGGCTTATGTGCCCAATGCATATGTAGATACTACGTACGATAGGACATCTAAAGCATGGAAAACTTTGGCTCCATATAAAGAGAAAAGGCTATTAAACGGGAAGCGTGTTGAAATTCGAAATAACCTTTAGTTGCAGTACAGGGGCTAATACAGAATTTGGATGGACCAACAAAAGTTGAACACCTTATAAAAACGAGAATGTCAATTGGCTTGGTCATGTGACCTCTCTGCAAAAATTGAACCGACAATATAAGTAAAATTCGAGAAAAGTTCGGAAGGATCATTTACAGAAATTGCTCGTGCTATAAATGAGGTAGACGGTTCTACATACGAGCCGCGACAACCATGGCGAGAAGACCCGGATCTTTGTCAATTTTAACTGTAATCAAATTGGGGTTTCACAGTTACTTTCAAGTATTGGAATTCGCTGTCTTTACTATTCTTGGGAAGACAAAAAGTTATGTAAAGGGGAAAAGATGCCTTTTGGAGTCTCGTGGAGCGAAAGTGAAAGCAGGTTTGGGAGATTCTAAAGAAGGGTAAGCTTGGAAATTCAAAAAATTCATTAATTGAGCTTCTATTGCACGCCGAGAATGCCAGAAAGCAAAAGTAAGGGAGAGGGAGCCTTGAGCTAAAGGCTTTTACAAGGCCTTGAAATGCTTGCATTTGGGAATTGGGCTCCCAAAAATAAATGCCTAACACACTTGCATTCGTCCAAGGGCCTTTAGAAGTCCAAGGGGCTTTGCAAAGTTGTTCTCACATGCAGCCAAGAAATACTTTTTTAAACAGAAGTCGAAAGAGTGACTTCTTAATGGAAACAAGAGATTTAAGGAAGAAACGGAATCTAAGAAAGCCAAGTACACTGATTTGGAAAAAGAAAAATTAAATATCAGTGCAGTAGAAAATCGGCAAATTATTGAGATTGGAAAAAGAACTTCATCAATCTTGAGAGAAGAATGACAATGGACACAAGCACGCTGGGTTTATGAAAGCTTCTCATGCACTGTCGTTGCGCAAAATTGGAAATGTAGGCAAAATCAAAAAGATTCACGTGAGAAGTATTTGTAGAAAAGTGAAACCCTATTTTCAAAAGAAAGATCAGTGAGATAGTTTTATTATATAATTGCTTGATCACACTTATTTATTTGGGATGATTAATTCCCATCCTAAAATTTGGAATCAAATTGGGCATGATTGGTTCCTTGATTGTGGAATAGGGAACAACCTACTCTAACCTGGAATTGGACTGAATCAAGGGTTAGTCCTAGAACCGACAATTATTTCTTCTTCTTCTTCTTTAATTTTCTTCTATATCTTATAAGTGGGAATTTCCCGACAATAAAAGAAAAGATAATTTACCAATTAGGATTTACTTTAAAAAAATATGAAGAAATTTTGGTCTATCTGTCAATCTAATTCCCTATGTGGAATTGGAAACTGAACTAGTTCTCCGGGAGCTACAGAAATAATCACTCTTGTCCAGTTCTCGAATTGGGCCAGGACTGATAGGCCCTATCATTTACGCCCTTTCAGATTCGAGAGCTCGGAGCCGGGCTATCCCAACGAAGAATAGCAAAAGCCTCGTCTCCAAACAGCCTTAGGTCGGCTCGCGCCGATCGTCCGGCTCCGGAAGCCGGTCTCCCGCCTCAGCTCGGCTTTGTTGACTCGCCGCTCCTAGTCGTAGTCGTCGCGGTCGTCGTCTTCGTCGTCGCTTCAAGGAGAACAAAGCACCCCACCTTCTACGCTCGAGGTTCGCCATCAAAGCCTTCCCAAAAATCCTCAAGCTCCCCTCGCTAGCTCGGCCATGTTCGGTGCTCGCGACGCCTTCGCCGCGTGATCTTCGGCTGCTATGGCGATTCCCCCCGCCGGCTCCGGAGAGATGATGGTGAGCAAGTTCCTCTGCGACTTGTGAAAGAAGTGTTTGATGTAGAACAAATCAGAAGAGGTTGTTAGTACTAGATTTCTTTCTCCTAGTAATGATGGAGATCGTGCAAGGTCTCGTAGCTTTGGATACCGTAATTTTAGGTGGCATTTGCCTTCCGGGCTCTGTTGTGGTGTTACTTTGGAAAATTTTGCTTTGGTGACCATGGACATATGGCACTTTGGGAATTTCAGATCCAATTCTAGGTAGTTTGCAGGAAAAATTATGAGATGCTTTGATTCAAGAGGCAAAATATGGGTCCGTTTACTTGGGTATTTGATGCTTTAGTGGTAGTATTTTAGGTGAAACTCGTTTTTCTTTCCTCTGCTGGTCTGCTTTCTAGTAAAGGAGACAGGACATCTTATGATTGAGTACATTATTGTATTGCCTTCTGCCTCATTCATGAATTTTCACTTATCAAATTACCCTCAAGAATTATAGTAATACTATCATAAGACATACTAAATTCTATAACCACATTTAAACAATTTTTGTTAGATTCACCTTCAACTGCCGCCTTTTTAGCCCTTTAGCTCCCTGACTTCATGTATAAATTATTGTTTGATGGTTTGGGAGATGCCTTATCTTATGATTATCAAAAACGGATATTCAAAACAGTTCTTGGCCGGGAAAAAGGATTGCTGTTCAACTTTTCTCTTCGCCTGTTTCAGTTAAATCTTTCGGTTCAGTTTCTTCCCCAACTTTATCGTATTTCTTCGGCTTTAAAGAGATGCTTCAGCATCAAGCAATCTATATACGTATTTAGCAGTCATTTTGGCTTTCGTGATCAATTCTTCTTGCATTAGTATATGTTTCCAATGGTTGCCCTTACTTCATCTGTTTATCCACCAATATTATCTGTTTCCTCGTTTGACTTTTGTCTTGTTGTTTTCCTTTTTTTCTCCCCTCAGATGTGTCTTTTCACAACACAATCAGAATATGCTGATCGACTTGCTGCTGCAGTAAGTCCATCCTAATACCTCATGCTGGTCTCTGCTTCTGGATCAATGGCCATCTGAGTCTCTAGCTTTGTTCCAAAAGGATACACATTCAGTTATACTCAGTCAATTTGTTGTTATGGTGTGCAGCCAGCACCTAGACTTTCAAGTTTAGTAAATATAAGCTTAGGTAACTTTAGATCTGCAACTACGTCCGCCTATTGAATTGAAAAAGAAATATTGAGAGTGTGTGGTGGAACCTTTTCTTGCCATGTGGGAGGAACCTTTCTGAATTTGTCATATGGCATATATTTGACAATGCTAAGTGCTGAATCTCTCTTTCATCACACTTCTAGTAAATTTACTATCTTGTTAGAAATATCGATTGGGAAGAGTCAATCTGTTTGAGTGAGAATAGGATACCCCATTAAAAGAGCGTAGTAATTCTCATGTATTGTGTTTTTCTGGTTATTCAAGAAGTATTAAAGGTGGACCTATTACATTATTTGGTTGTTTTGGTCTTTGGATGGTCTAACTGTGCTGCTGTCTTTTGGGAGGAGTAGCTTCTGAGAGGAGTTGCACTTAGATGATGCTAGAAATTCTCATGTGCTGTGTTTAATAATTGAGTCAAGAAGTTCTATTGGTGGAACTGTTTCATTTTTTGGTTGGTTTGGTCTTTGGAATGTCTTGTTTATATATATTTCCTACTTGTCTTTTTGGAAAAAGTAGCTCGTGAGTAATGACTTAGAGGCCTTTTATGATGCATGTAACCACGCTGATTATCTTGAGAGGACCATTATGTCTATCTTGAAGTACAGTGTGAAGTCTCTTTTGTTTAAAGGGGGAAGCATTGTTCTTGAAAAGAAATGATTCAAAAGGAAGTGCATAGGGTACATAGTATAAGAACCATTGTCACGTGGGCTATTGACAAATGGTAGCCTATAGGACCACATTGGCGAGCCGACAGCTTTCTAGGATTTTCAGTGCTGACACTCAGTCTAAGATTTTCTCATAAAGTATAAAGTCGAGCTTTGAGTATTCTGTAGGCTTAGCTATTCTGCTTAGGCAAATAAACTCTGAAAACTAGAGGCAAAAAGGCATCACTTTGTCAATTGGATGAGGACAAGGTAGTTTCTAAGGGGGCGCATGACAACATTTCTATTTCTATTTCTTGAAGTACAGTGTGAAGTCTCTTTTGTTTATGAGAGCTCAAGGCACTTTGCACATATCGGTTCTTCTATTATTGGATTCTTCTCATTTTCCAGACATCAGAATGCCGTTGCTTGAAGGTACCCACTTTTTGTATTCCATGTAGTATACCCTCAGTTCCTGTTCTAGCTAAACAAATCTAGCTTTCCTTTATTGCTGCGCTAGCTTTCCCCCCTTTTTCTCTCCTTAATTGTTTTTTTTCCGAGGTATTTGTATTTGACCACAAAATTGTTTCCGTAGGATAGGTCTGATCCACAAGTTAGAAAGAAGGCCTTGAGTTATGATCAGTTAACATACATGGAGGTAAGCCGCTGAGGTCTTTCACGGAACAAGTCTTGCTAATTTGTTTCTTTATTATCTGAAAATCATGAAACTGAGAAGAGGGAGCTTTTTGTCATTCGACTATGTCTGGATGAAAGTCGTATTCCTGACCTAGGTTCTTTTGCAGAGATTTTAGTACATACCTGTATATCTAGAAAATAACCGGTGTTCAAAGCAGCGTTCGGATTCTAAGCCGGTGCAAACTGAAAGGCCTTGGGAGTTGATTGCATACTGTAAAAAATTGTATGTAAGATCGATTTCTTCTGCCATTTGCTTTGATAGGCTATTGCCAATCTCATGTGCGTTCATGTCAGGGCATTACAAATGGGCATTGGGTGGATTATTCTACAAACATAACTTCACTCGAGCAATCATTTACTTGAAGGTGAAAATATATGTATTCTTATTTGCCGGGTTGCTTTCACTACATCTAAAAGCGAAGTGCCTATTCACAATCTTCTTCGCCTGAACGCAGATGATACGGAGATTGTGCCGGATTTTTTTGACTATTTCGAGGCTGCAGCAGCTGCTCTCATGGAAAAGGATTAAGTATGAATTCTGGAAATGCTAAACCATAATCGGATATTTGAATTAAAACACATAATAAGTAAGTGCTAGAGAATGCCTAGAATTTTTTTTAAAAAAATTGGGCTTAGGCTCGAATTGTGAGTTCTGCAGAGGACAAACGCATTATGAATTTTACTGCCACTTTCCTATCTCAAAACTATGGCAGGGTCGGTCGTGTGCCGTTTGATTGCTGGGACTTGCGCAAGTGGCCGCTAAAAATTCCGGAACGGACCCCACGTCCGGCATGTGGGGGTTTCCTATTGGACCGCCTCCTCGGCCTCGCCGACCCAGTTCTGCTATAAGGATTGGCCCCAAAAAGCCATCCTTATTCATCGAAAAAGTAAAACAAAGAAGAAATGCCTTCTGTGCGGCGGCTGCTTTTCTTCCTCGCGTCCGTGGTGGCCGGGGCCGCCGTCGACGTCGGCACTGCTGCTTATTATAGCTCTCCTTACACACGTAAGTCCTTGAAAACCCCCCTTCCAAAAAAAAAAAAAAAAAGAAGAGTGAGGATCAGAAAAGAGAGAGTTTGCTAAATCCCTTTTTTTTTTGCTGTTGGTTTAGCGACGGAATGCTATAGAGATGACCCGTCCCAGCTTCCTCCCGGGAACCTGTTCGCGGCAGCGGGCGGCGAGCTGTGGGATAACGGGGCGGCCTGCGGCCGGGTGTACTCGGTGCGGTGCGTCGGCGCGTCGCAGTCCATCCCTTCCAGCTGCGCGAGCGATCTCCCAATCCACGTCAAGATCATCGACAACGCGCTCTCGGCGGATTCCTCGGCGGCGGCGTACAAGCAGACCGTGACTGGCGCCACGTTGGTCCTGTCTGAGGAGGCCTTCAAAGCAATCGCTAAGCCGTTTGCGGATTCCGTCCACATAGAATTCCAAGAGTAAGGAACAATTCTTCTGCTTCTGCTTCTTTTTTTCTTCTTGTTCAGACGCCCTATTCGAATTGAGTTGCAGAGAGAGAGAGAGAGAGAGAGAGAGAGAGAGAGAGAGAGATAGGGGTTGGAGAAGACGATGCTACAGTTGCTTTTAAGGGGTTTGGGTTTTGGGTGTGCAGTAAGGGGGAATCGTCACTTTGACAGTGACTTTTCTAATATCGTCTTTTGGGTACGCAAAGTGCAGGATCTGATTCTGATACTGGAGAGATGATCGATGATCGGCTAGATCTCGAAGAGATTAACGGGGTGACAATGATTTCTAATCAATCCTGGAGATAGATCGGTAATGATGGTTTTAATTATGCAGGCCACATATCCAACTGTCTATAGTGTAAACCTGTGGTCCTGTGAAACCTGTGTAGCCAGCGTTTTTGACTGACTGGTTGTTGTTGAAATTATTGACTTCCTTTCTCCCCTTTTTCTCCTTTTGTGCTTACTCTATCATTCTAAAATTGTCATATGGAGGGTTTGAGCTATCTCTAGCGTCTCACTTTTCTAGAAGCGCTTGTTTATTGTCCGGACTTGGATTCAGAATCTTTGTATCGACTTTCTTTGTCGAAGGGTGACATAATTCTTGGAAATGTTATGGTGCAAGATGTGAGAAGATGCGATTCTGCATTTGAAATATCGACTTTTCCCGTGACGAATTAGTGGAACTCAATTCTGACTGTGCTGTAAACTTATATCGATCGTAATCACTACCTATTCATGTGAGCAACTGTGCGAACAGGAAATGTTGTTCTCGCCCATGACATTTCCACTGTTGAAATAGAACGCTATTTTTTGGGTCTCCTATTCAACTCCAAAGTGATTACCAAATTCACGAGGATAAGGAGCTTTATACCTATATTGAAATGCTGATATGTATCTGGAGGAAAATGTAATGAATACGTATAGTCACTTTCTTTGTCCTGTGATGTGGAATGGCTTTACCGGGCAATTGGTTATGGGAACATTCATCTCAAGGGGGAGCATTGTACTGAAATATATATTTCAAGTAAGTGCATGGGGTACGCCTAGTAAATGAACCTTTGCAAGTGCATGGGGTACGCCTGGTAAATGAACCTTTGCCATGTGGGTTAGTGAGAAACGGCACCTGTAGGACGACATCGGTTACTCGACAGCTTTCTAGGATTTCCAGTTCCGATACGCTCGGTCTGAGATTTTTCGTAAAACTTGAAGGGGAGCTTGGAGTATTCTGTAGACTTATCTATTCTGCTTAGGCCACTAAACTTCGAAAAGTACAGGCAAAAGGACGTCACTCTGTCCAGTTGGATGAGGACAAGGTGGTTTCTAATTGATCAAGCCAACTTGTTTAATGTTTACTGAATCATTGGGGAAGCGATCAGACAATCGAACCCACCGAACTCATAGAACCTTTGATTGTCGCCATAGGTAGAGGACCGCCTGTTTTTCCGACTGGAGGTACTTCTATGCCAGTTGTTTTACCAATTGTTTATTCCCTCGCTCTGTTTCCCCCCGCTTGGGCGGGTCAGAGCAGGGAGGACTAAAATATAAGAAAGCCCAACAGTGGTGGTCCTGGTGGACCGATGGTTGTCGAAAGTGGGAATCAACGTCTGTCTCTGTATACAAACACGTCGTACCGAACCAAACCAGCCAAGAGGAACTTCAAGTCATGTGTTTGTGTTGTGGACGTGTAGTGAGAAGCTAGGGTTTTGGCATGTCTGGCCGTATTCACCCTCGTAGATCGCGCGAATCCATTAGCAAATTTTCTAGAGAGGTCTTGACAGGCGCACACTATTGCACCATTAGTATTTCCTTTTGCAAAGGAGCTTCTAGATGTTCAATTTTTAGAGTTGAGTCCGAAACAGCAGACTGCAAATATTTAAAGATTCCTTATTGGGTAGCCTTATTAAATCGCACGAATCATTAAAAAAATAAGAAAGGAGATGTTATTGGAGAGTCGACAATCTTTATCAATGTATCATCCTCATTTCCATTGGTTTTTAGTTATAAAATATCGTAATTCTTCGTGTAAACAAGGCCTATGATTGTATTTTTAATGATTGTGGGAATTGACCAGTCAAAGAGTAAGAAAAATGAAAAGAAAACCCACCGCCTCAAAATTGTATTACTGAGAGCCGTATACAAGAAAGGAAGGCTTCGTCCATTGAACTGGAAAAGCGAGAAAAGGCAGGAGAAAAGGTGGAGAAAATGGATTGAAAAGTCAATTAAAAGAACAAGGAGGCTCGGCTTCTAGAAGCCCGAGAGCTCATCGACGGAAAAAACAGAAAAAGAAAGGAAAGGAAGAAAAAAAAAAACAAAGAAGAAAGTAGAAAAGAGAAAGGAATTTGCGCCTACATGCCATAAGAATTTCGCTAAGCCGATTCGACTATGTATCGAAATGCCCAATAAATACTCACGTTTCTCGTTTGTTCAATTGAGATAGTTTTTGAATTTAGTACTTAAATTTGGAATTTTGGAGTTATGAAGCTTCGGATTTCATGAAAATTGTGAATTATGTTATTGTAGAGCTGTGGGATTTGATGAAGGATGATTTGAAGCAATGGTTTTGTTTAAGTGAAATTTTAGAGTTTTGAGGTTGAGTTTCGGGTTCCTTTTAGGTTTAGTAATTGTGAGAGATTTATTAGCGCATATCATTCATTTTGTTAATGTTTGAGCCTAATTTAGTCATTTCATAATTGAGGTAGAGTTTGATTTAATTTAATGCGAATTATCATTTAATTGATAGGATTGCGAAATCGTTAACTTGTTTAGTGACGCATTTTTTTTTATTTAGGTTTTCTCAAGTGAGTGGTATTATATCTTTTCTAAATTTGTAAAATTAATGTTTTGAAAATGCTACAGATTATATATAATACAAAATTGCATGTTTTGTTGCATACAAGCCAAATCGAGCATTTACTACTATTTGGTTGTTTACAAAGGTTTAGAAAGCGTGTTGTGCAAGGTATTACGAAATAATATATGTTTGTAACAACTTTGTGGCTAGTTTATGAAATGGTCTATAAATGATTTGAGAAATAACGGTGGGCTATGTTGCAAAAAGCTATTTAAAATGATTTATGGTATTGGAGGATAATTGTTTATGCTTAACATAACTGTGAACTGGTGCTTTGTAGGTATACACAATGATTTATGATATCTTTCTTAACTGAGTCACCGACTTTATAGGTGGACACTTTGTCAAGGGAAATCTTGATCACCTTATCACAAAGCATTGTGTCATGATAATGGTTTGATATTGAGTACTAGATTGTTCGATGGAATTGATGACCGATGCATGATTTGATTAGATTAATAAATGGAATAGATCATTGATATATGAGTTATTGAAATTGATCAATGGATTAGATTATTGATATTATTATTTTAATATTAGTGAGTAAATGAGCGTTCTTGACTTGATAAAACAACTCATATGTAATTTAATATGTATTTAATACCTTGAGTCCGGTATCACTTTGAATACATTGATAGTAGTTGCTCCATCTATTTAGAAAATATACACACTATAATCTTGACCGTAATTGCCCACTCTATTTATTTTCCGTGTTTTTCATATCGTTAGAGTGAAAGTATTATTTTAGAAGTTGAATTTCAATGATTTGAGATTGCGTTATTTAGGTGAAAGAATGACTATCATTATTCCTGTCCGGATTCGAGGTTTGTCAATATTAGGCAACGACTCATTAATTAATTCACGCATGCCTTTAATTTTTCTCCGGCTTAGACCGCCGACGGAACTCAAGGAAAGCATCTCTCGCCCGCTTCCCTGTGTGAATTCGATGCCCGGCGAATCAAAATCATTCTGGCTCCCTTTTCGCCGCTGACAGGAGGCGATGGATTAGTACTTTGCTAAATCTGACACGACGTCTTGTTATGGTGTACCTAACCTGTTAAGGGTATATACTAGAATTTTCTTTATTGCGCTGTGTTCGCGGCCCGTCACCTCCTATAAAGGACGGCAAAAAAGCATTCTTCTTTATCGGAAAAAGGGAAAGGACATCGAAGAAATGTCTTATCTGGAGCAGCAGCTGCTCCTCAGCCTTCTCCTCGCCTCCGTGGTATTGGCGACCGCGTCCGAGGCCGCCGGCGACGTCGGCACGGCTGCTTATTACAGCTCTCCGTACACGCGTAAGTCCTCGACCACCCCCAAAAAGAAAGAAAACAGAAGGGAGGATTAGAAAAGAGAGAGGAGCTCGCTAAATCCCACTTTTTTTCTTGCTGTTGGTTTAGCGACGGAATGCTATAGAGATGACCCGTCCCAGCTTCCTCCGAGCAACCTGTTCGCGGCGGCGGGCGGCGATCTGTGGGATAACGGGGCGGCGTGTGGCCGGGTGTATGCGGTGCGGTGCTTCGGCGCGTCGCGGTCCGTCCTTCCGACTGCGCGAGCGATCTCCCAATCCACGTCAAGATCATCGACAACGCCCTCTCGGCGGATTCCTCGGCGGCGGCGTACAAGCAGTCCGTGACCGGCACAACGTTGGTGGTGTCCGAGGACGCGTTCAACGCAATCGCTAAGCCTTTCGCGGATTCCGTCGACATAGAATTCCAAGAGTAAGGAACAATTCTTCTGCTTCTGCTTCTTTTTTTTTCTTCTTGTTCAGACGCCCTATTCGAATTGAGTTGCAGAGAGAGAGAGAGAGAGAGAAAGGTTGGGGGGGGTTTGGAGAAGACGATGCTACAGTTGCTTTTAAGGGGTTTGGGTATTGGCTGTGGTTAGGTACACAGTAAGGGGACTCGTCACTTCGACAGTGACTTTTCTAATATCGTCTTTTGGGTACGCAACGTGCAGGGTCTGATTCTGATTCTGGAGAGATGATCGATGATCGGACCGGCTAGATCTCGAAGAGATTAAGGGGTGACAATAATTTTGAATTGATTCGTAATGATGGTTTTGATTATGCGGGCGACAAATCCAACCGTCTATATTGCCAACGTGTGGTTCTGTGAAACCTGTGTAGCAACGGTTTTGACTGTCAGGCTGTCGTTGAAAATTCTTCTCTTCCTTTATCTCCTTTATTTCTTTTTTCCTGTCCTTACTCTTATCATTTTCTAGGGTTTGAGCTATCTATACCGTCTCACTGGTCTAGAAGCACTTACAAACTTGGATTCAGAATTATTTTATCGACTTTCTTGGTAGAAGGGTGACATATTCTTAGAAATGTTATGACGCAAGACGTGAGAAGGTGAGACTCCGCATTTGAAATATCTACTTTTCCCACGACGAATTAGTGGAACTCAATTTTGACCATATTGCTGCGATCTTATATTGATTGTGACCACTATCTACTCATGTGAACAACTGTGCAAACAGGAAATGTTATTGTTCTCGCCCATGACATATCCTCTATTGAAATAGAACGCTGTCCTCAGGGCTTTCTATTCAAATCCAAAGTGATTACCAAATCCATGAGGTCGAGGAGTTTTATACTCAAAATGGAATGCTAATATGTATTTGAAGGAACATGTGATGAATACGTATAGTCACTTTCTCTGCCTCTGTGATGTGGAATGTTTCACCCGGGTAATTGGTTATGGGAACATTCATCTCAAGGGGGAAGCATTGTTCTAGAATAGTAAATAAACCTTTGTCATGCGGGCTATTTACAAACGGCAACCTATAGGACGACATGGGCGAGCCGACAGCTTTCTAGGATTTCCAGTTTCGATGCTCCGTCTACGACTTTTTTTTTTTTGGTAAATTATAAAGTCGAGCTTGGAGTATTCTGCAGGATCATCTATTCTGCTAGGCCACTAAACTTAGAAAAGTTGAGGCAAAAGGACATCCCTCTGTCCAATTGGACGAGGACAAGGTGGTTTCCAACTAATCAAGCCAACTTGTTTGATGTTTACTAAGTCATTAGGGAAGCGATCAAATAATCAAAAGCGCTAAACTCACAAAACTTTTGATTGCCGCCATACATAGAGGACCAACTGTTTTTCCAACGGAAGGTACTCCTATGCCAATTGTTTTACCAACTATTTATTCCCTCGCTGTTTTCCCCCCACTTGGGCGGGTCGGAGCAGGGAGGACTAAAATATAAGAGTACCCCACAATGGTGGGTCTCTACATATGAACACTTCGTACCAAACCAAAACCACTGAGAGGAACTTCCAGCCATGGGTTTGTGTTGTGGAAGTGCAATGACAAGCAAATTTTCGGCATGTCCGAATCCATCAGCAAATTTTCTAGATAATTGCACCATTAGTTGTCCTTTCTCCAACAGAGCTACTAGACATTTAATTTCTAGTGTTCGATGAATCCGAAAAAGTAGACTGCACATATGAAGAGTCCAAAATGTAAAAGGAAATGTTATTGGAGAGCTAACAATCTCTATCGACATGTCGTCCTTATATCCATTGATTTTTGTCTACAAAATATCATAATTCTTCGTGTAGAGAATATAAATGATTATATTTGTAATAGTCGTGGGAGTTGAGCAATCAAAGAGTCAAAGGTCAAAGAGTGAAAAAAAAAAAAAAGAAGAAGAAAGAAAACCCACCGTCTCAAAATGGACGATTGAGAGCCGCATAAAAGAAAGGAGGACTTCGTCCATTGAACAGGAAAAGCGAGAAAAGACAAGAAAGAAAGGAGGAGAAAACGGGTTGAAAAGTCAACTAAGGTAGAACAAGGAGGCTTGTCTAAGTAAAAGACCGAGAGCTCCCTCGATCGAAAAAACAGACAAAGAAAGGAGAAAAAGAAAGAAAGAAGAAATGGGAAAAGAGAAAGGGCTTTGTGCATACATGCCAGATCTCATTAAGTCAATTCAATTATGTATCACAACGTCCAATAAGTATTTACGCCTCTTGTTTGTACAATCGGAATAGTTTTCAAATTTAGGACTTAAATTCGAAATTCATGGCTATAGTGAATTATGTCGTTGTAGAGCCATGAGGTTTAATGAAATTTGATTTGAAGCAACGATTTTGTTTGAGCAAAATTTTAGGGTTTCAAGATCGAGTTTTGTGTGCTTTTGGCAATTTTGTAATTGAGGTAGAGTTTTACTTAGTTTAATGCTAATTCTTGTTTAATTGATAGAATTGCAAGATCATCAGCTCATTTAGCTACTCGTTGTTTGTCTTGAACATTTCCAGGTGAGTGATATTATCTTCTTTGAATATGTAAAAATCACGTTTCAAAAATGCTACAGCTTATATATAGTATGAATTATGAAATAATATGTTTTTGTTTTATACAAGCCGGATCAAGAATTTATTACGCTTTGGTTGTTTACAAATGTCTAGACATCGTATTATGCAATGAATTGTAAAATAATATATATTTTGTAAAAAAATTTGACCAAAATATAAATATATATATATATATATATATTGTAAAAATTTGCGATCGGTTTATAAAGGGTTTATAAATTATTTGAAAAATAATTGAGAAATGGCGAATGGGCTACGTTGAAAATTATTTGCATAGTTTATGATATGATTTCTGGTTTGGACTTCTAGCATTGGAGAATAGTTGATTTATGCTTAATATGACTATGAATTCGATGAAGGGTTTGTGGATATGTATATTGATTTAGGATACTATTTTAGACCAAACCTCCGATTCGTAGGTGGAGACTTTGCCTTGTTACCATGTGTTGTATTGTAATCATTGTTTGATATTAAGTAATAAATTGATCAATAGAATGGACCATTGACGCGTAATGAAATAGACCATTAATATATGAACTATTGAAATCAATTGATGAATTGTGTCATTGATATTATTGTTTTAACATTATTGAGTAAAATGAGTATTTTTGAATTTTACAAAGTTTTGTTGAAATGAAATTCATATGTAATTTGATACGTATTTTATATCTTGAGTTTGGATTGTATACATGCATAGTAATTGTTCAATCTATTTAGAAGATATACACATTATTTACTGGACTGTGGTCACCTATTACATTTATCTTTCATGATTTCCGGTCGTTAGAGCGAGAGCACCATTCATGAAGATTTTAGGGATTTGATTTTAGTGGTTCAAGGATGTGTCATTTGGATGGGAGGACAATCATGTCATTATCACCATCCGGATTAAGAGTGTGATAGTATTAGTGCAACGATTTATTAATTAATTCACGGGTGCCTTAATTTTTTCTGTAGCTTAGTTCGACGAAGGGAATGAAGGAAAGCATCTCTCATCCGCTTCTTCCCGTGGGATCAGAACCTTTGTACCTCCATTTTCAACGTGGACGGAACTTTTTGAATAATCTAGCTATGAGTCCAACGAGGGAGTCAACTCAGGGAGGGACGTCATCAGGAGAGAACGGGCCCCACCATTGGGAATGTACTAGGGCTTTTTTTTTATTAGCCTGTCTTGTCGGGCCGTGGCTCCACTATAAAGATTTTTTTTTTTTTTTTTTTTTTTAATATCAGGATCAGAACCTTTTGGTACGCAACGTGCGGGGTCTGACTCTGGAGAGATAATCGGTGACTGGCTCGATCACCAAGAAATCAACGGGTGACGATGGCTCGAATTGTTTCTGGAAATAGCCCTGTGATAATGATTCTGATTACGCAGGCGACAAATCAACTGTCTATACTGTTAAAAAAAAAAAAAAAAACTGTTTATATTGTACACCTGTGGTCCTCTGTAACCTGTTCAGCAACGGTTTTGACTGGTTGCTGTTATAGATTCTTCTCTTTCTTTCTCCTTTTCTTTCTTTCTTGATCCTACTCTGTTATATCTATCGAAATCATTATCTATTCATGTGAACAATCGTAGGAACAGGAAATGTTGTTCTCACCCGTGACATTTCCTCCGTTAAAATAAATCCATATTCAACTGCACAGTAATTATCAAATCCATGAGGTTAAGGAATTTTATACCTAGAACGGAATGCTGATATGTATCTAGAGGAAAATGTAATGAATACATATATTCACTTGCTCCGTCTCGTGATGTAAATGGTTCATCCGGACAATTGGTTATGGAAACATACATTTCAAGGGGACATTGTTCTGGAAATTTAAATTTTAAGGAAGTGTATGGGGTAGACATAATTAATGAACTGTAATTGCAAGCTTAGGTAACTTTAGATCTGCAACTCAGTCTGGCTATTGAATTTGAGAAAGAATATTGGGTGAGTGGTGGAACCTTCTCCTTGCCGTATGGGAGGAACCTTTCCGAGGACAGCATATGAAGGAGCAGTAATCTTCCGGTATCCACCATCAAGGCGTGTGTTTCTAGTGGGTTGGAGTCCTTTGGGGCTGCCTGGGATCAAAGGTGCTTGATGCATTGAGGTAAAGGCTTCACGGCGCTGGTAAATCATGGTGCCCGACCTCGGCTTTCTCTTTCCTCCTCAACGCCAGGTGTGACCGGCACATCATCGGAGGAACCAACGGGGGCATTATTCTGTGCTAATAGCTTACTTTAGGACTTGATAGCACATAACCCCAACAAATTTTGTTGCTCCCGAAGGCGTGCCTTATTCTGTGCTGACCAAAAGAAACGTGATTTTCCTCTGAGGTACAAAGAATCCTTCAATTTTTCTTTTCGTCTGTTTTAGTTATATCTTTCAGTCCAGTTTGTTCCCCGACTTTATTCGTTTTCCTCCTTGGAATTTTATCTTTTTGTCTTTCTTTTGTTTCCTCTCCCTCATATGCGTCTTTTCAAGACACGATAGGAATACGCTGATTGACTTGCTGCTGCTGGAAGTCCATCTTGTCACCTCATGCTGGAATTTCCTCGTGAATCGATCTAAATGTGCATTTGGTAACATTTTTATTAAAAAATTATTCTAGAAAATAAAAATTGAAAAAATTATTTCGTTTCCGAGAAATAATTTTTGAATAAAAGAACGTGTTTGGTAATTGCACAAAATTTCTGTTCTTGAAATAAAAAAAGAATAGAAACATGCTTGATAAACTTATATAATTTTTTTTGTTTCTTTTAATCTTTTAATATTTTAATTTTTTAATTTTTAATTTTTAATTTTTAATTTTTCTTCCTTTTGGCTGGTCGCCGGCCTCGGGCATGGTCGGGCGACCGCCTGACGAGGGTTGGTGGCCTCGCCTAGTCGTGACGAGGCTCGCTAGGGGCCGGCGATGCTCCAACGAGGTCTCGGCCCTCGACGGCGGTAGCCGACCATGGTTGAGGCCGGTGACCGACCAAAAAAAAAGAATAAAAAAAGAATGAAAAAATAGGAAAGAGTAAAATTGTTTTTTGGAAATGTTTTGGGAACAAAGAATTTTTTTTTCTTGTTTCTTGTTTCTGTTCCAAATTTTTTCCCGGAACGTAAACAAGTCCCGGAACAAAAATGTAAACAAACGTATTTCAATGACAAGAAAAAAAGAACACAAACAAACGCACCCTAAGAAGCATCAACATTGACACACAACATGACATGACAAGTCGACACATTGTTTTTCAAAAAGTAAAAAATTTGACACGTTATAATACGTTATTTATTAATTATATATTTTCTATACAAATAATAAATTATTAATTTTGAAATTAATCTAATTCAAATTTACAAATAAATAAATACTAAAAAAATCCTATTTTAAATTTACATTAAAAACATTAATTCACAATTTATTAATATCTTTCATTGTTTCAATTTAACAAATTCAACTTCATTTCAATAAATCTATATAACTTGGAAAAACAAAAATAAGTAATTCATATTCTAGACTTTCGTCTTAGACATGTCAAAAGAAAAATGAAAAAAAACTTGATTATGTATCACGAAAAATGAAAGTCAAAAGAGAAGAGAAGAAAATATTAATTTTTCTTCTTTCCTAATTTGTTATTTTTATTATTGATTTTTTCACACACACACACACACATACACACACACACACACACACATATATATTTTGACTATTTATTTATTGAAAATTTTTAAAATCGATCTCGCATATCGGAATCGTATGTCGGAAACTCGCATGTCGAATCTCGACTCGAGTGTCGAAAAGTGTCGGAAAAATTGACTAGGTGTCGAATTTTTCGACGCATGTCGACCGAATGCCTAAAAGTGTCGGAGAGTGTTAGATACGTGTTGAAATATCCGATACGACACGAAAACTTTTGGAGAATATCAGTGCTTCCTCCATTTGAACCTATAAATGAACCTTTGTCATTTAGGCTAGTGACAAACAACATCTGTCAAGTTCAAAAGATTATTAAAATATTCTTCAAGAAATGGCATGTCAGGCCGTCCAGGGTAAAATTGACTAGATGAATTAAATTAACACAAATACAAAAGATGTAGGACTAAATTGACACAATTACACAATTGCATTAGCTATCAAGGGACCCATACATGGCTTTTGCATTTACTTTTTGCTCCTCTTATTCCTATTCTAAATAGAATCGAATGCTACAATCTAATTCAGGGCTTTAACTTCTTTCTCTGCTTATGCAACTTGCAAAGCTTCTCATACATCACGTGTCACGTTGCCGTTTTTTCTTTGCTTAGATCGATTATTCTTTCTTAAATATGTTCTCAATTATGTGGATGGCAATATTGAGAAACCTCCTCATGGCATAACCTGCCAAGCTAACTAGTAACATGAGAGCGTACTCGATGCATGGCACGGAGCGAAGTAAGTTCAGCTCAAATAAGGATTTAGAACATTTTGCACTTGGGAGCATCATGAGCACAGCATGATAGAACACCCATGAAATTACTAAAGCATGGGAAGCCGGGTTTGGCGCATTGTACCAGTCCTATGAACCATTGATGTATCTTGAACACCTCGCTAACCCCAATTTATGAGAAAAATCTTTGGCATTGGTTTGGAAATGTCAATGTCATACAGGATTTAGGACAACATGACCTGGATTGAGCATGCCCTAGGAATGAGTGGCATCAAATAATATTTGTGTTGACACATATTGAAATGTAGTAGAGACGTGCTAAAATGGGTCATTGAAAAAGCGAATCGATAAGTGCTCACCATGTACAGGGCATATATCCTTCGAGGTCACAAGCTTTGCGGTGGCTATAGAACTAGTGTAATAGAAGACGGAGACAACAAAAACCACATTATCTTTGAAAAGGTGATGACACCCCTCTTTCCTTTTTTACACGAGGAAGTGAGAGATCGGCCACATGCTTTGCGGTGGCTATAGAGCTAGTTAGGAATAAGAATATGATTTCTGCACAGATGGAGACAACAAAAACCACATTATCTTTGAAAAGGTGATGACACACTTCTTTCCCTCTTTTACACTTACATTTCGGAACGCGAGAGATTGGCCCCAACACATCATAGCAATACCAGCAGAAGTATCTTTGTAAGTTTTTCAAATTCTTCCCGGTGAATTATATTGATCTGGCTTCAAGCACACTAATTGTATCAGCGACACTAGTTCACGATTCTAATTTTCTTGCTCGTGTTCTCCAGAAGATCAGTTGTAAACATTTTAGGGAGAATTCTCTTCAGAGTCTTCTTTATTAGTGAAATCGAAAGCGGTCAAGGAAAATTTCATTATCTGAGGAAAGGAAGTTATTATCAAGAAGTACTAATGGTGGACCCATTACATTATTTGGTTAGTCTTGTCTTCGGATGGCTTTATTGTGCTGCTGTCCTTTGGGAGGAGTAGCTTCTGAGAGGATCACTTAAATGATGCCAGTAATTCCCATGTATTGTGTTTAATGATTGCTCCAAGGAGTTCTAATGGGGGACCTGTTTCATTTTTTGGTTGGTTTGGTCTTTGGATGGTCTTGTCATGTGTACGTGTTTCCTATGCTTCTGTCCTTTTGGAAGGAGCAGCTTGTGAGTAATGACTATGAAGTACCTTTATGATGCTATAGTTTAAGAGAGCATTGGTTTGATATGTGTCGGTTTTAGATCACATATGTTTATAGCTTATGCGTCTCCCTAAAAAGAATGTTCATAGTTTCAGGACCATACCTAGAGAGACCTTCTGTCCTACGCGGTTTCGGAATCCCCTCAACTAAGCCCTTTGCAAAGCTGGGCTGCGTTTGGACCCGAACCTTGACATCTCCTTGCAGTTTTGTTAAATGGGCTGCTTAAAATGGATCGAAAATGGATCACAAATTCTGACCTTTAAAATTCTTTGACTCATATGCAATTCACATAAATAAAATATGAGTCCAAATTTTGACACCCCTAGTCTATACATCAGCCTTTGAATGGCCGACCAAGCCGTCGATAAAAGAGTTCGCCATAGGTCTTGCTAATAGCTTACTTTAGCAATTAATAGCATGTAACCTCGACAAGTTCTGTTGCCCCCGGAGGCGTATTTTCTTCTGTCCCGATGGAAAGAAAGGTCCTTTTTCTCTGAGGTGCCGAGAAACGTACATGGGGTTGGTGTCGTTGCGGGGAGGACTTGAATGTAAGAGAGCCACACAGCAGATGTCGAAAGTGGGAATTCACGTCCGTCTCTTTATTCCAAACACGTCGTGCCAAACCAAACCCCGCTGAGAGGAACTTCTGGTCATGTGTTTGCGTTGTGGATGTGCAAATGACAAGCTAGGGTTTTAGCATGTCCAGCCGCGTTCACCCTCATAGATCGCACAAATACGTTAGCAAATTTTCTAGAGAAGTCGTGACAAGCGCACGCTTCTGCACCATTAATTGTTCCTGCTTCAAAGGAGCCCTAGATGTTCAATTTCAATAGTTCGGTGAATCCGAAACAGCAGACAGCATATTTCTAAAGAAATCTTGCTAGGTAGGTGAATCATAAAAAGAGCAAAAGAGGAGATGTTATTGGAGAGCCGAAAATCTTTACCGACGCGTGATGCTTGTATCCATTGGCTTAGTTCAACAACAAATTAAGGAAAGCATCTCTCACCCGCTTCTCCCCGTAGTGAATTGGATGCCCGGTGGACTAGAATATTTGTACCTCCATTTTCAACGGCGACAGATTTTTTTGAATAATTAAGCCCAACGAGGGAGTCCACTAGAAGGGAGGGACGTTATCAGGATAAGAACGGCCCCACCTCAGAAATGTACCCAGAATATGCTAATATGTATATAGCGGAAAATGTAATGAATACTTATAGTCGCTTTGCCTCTGCCTCGTGACATGAAATGCTTCACTCAGGCAATTGGTCATGAGAACATACATTTCAAGGGGGGAGGCATTGTTTTGGAAGTATAAATTTCAAGGCAGTGCATAGGGTACACATAATAAATGAACCTTTGTCATGTAGGCTAGTGACAAACAGCACCTATAAGATAACGGCTTTTTATTTTTTCTAATTCAAAAGATTATTAAACTGTTATTTAAAAATGTCACATTAGCACTGACCGATTAAAACTAGCCATATTGATCGAACTGACACAAATGCAAAAAATTAAGACTAAATCAGCACAATCGCACAACTGCGTTAACTGTCAAGGGGCTCGTACATGATTGGCTTTGATTTAATTTTTGCTATTCTTTCTCTGCTTATGCAACTTGCAAAGCTGTTCATACATCATTTGTCATGTTGCCGTTTTTTCTATGCTTAGATCGATTATTCTTCCTCAAAGATGTTCTCAATTATGTGGATGGCAATATTGAGAGGCCTCCTCACGACATAACCTGCCAAGCTAACTAGTAACACGAGAGCGTACTCGATGCATGGCACAGAGCGAAGTAAGTTCAGCTCAGATAAGGATTCAGAACATTTTGCACTTGGGAGCGTCATGAACACAGCATGATTGAACACCCATGAAATTACTAAAGCATGGGAAGCCGGGTTTGGCGCATTTATGAACCATTGATGTATCTTGAACACCTCACTAACCCCAATTTATGAGAAAAATCTTTCGCATTGGTTTGGAAATGTCAATGTCATATAGAATTTAGTACAACATGACCTTGTATGACATGCCCTAAGAAAGAAAGAGCGGCATCAAATAATATTTGCGTTGACACATATTGAGATGTAGTAGAGACGTGCTAAAACGGGTCATTGAAAAAGCGAATAAATAAGTGCTCACCAAGTACAAGAACTTGTGTAAAAGCAGATGGAGACAACAAAAACCATATTATCTTTGAAAAGGTGATGACACCCTTCTTTCCCTTTTTACCCGAAAATGTGAGATCGGCCACAAGCTGTGCGATGGCTACAGAGCTAGTTAGGAATAAGAATATGATATCTGCACAGATGGAGACAACAAAAACCATATTATCTTTGAAAAGGCCATGCATGATTCGCAGCTAAGAGCACCTTATCATGGCTTTTTGCCAACATTCAGAAGCCTTCTAGCCTCTCGATCATACGTGTTAGTTAATTAATATATATTTCATATCACGTTAGCTTTAAATCCAATATAAATTCTCTAGCTTCAAGCTCATTACCCTCAAAATCCTTCCTCGTAGAAGCGGTTCCTCATTAAAAATTTTCTTCCTGCTCCTCCATCTGCTAAAGAGGCCATATCGTGTTATAGATCTATGAGCTGATATGATTTCTACTGGGTGAGGAAAAGGCAATCTGCATCCTGAGGTTTGGATCATCGAGGTGAGGTCTCACGCCACTGGTAGATGATGGTGCCAGACCTCAGCTTCCTCTTTCCTCCTCAATGCCTAGATGAACCAATGGGGGCATCGAAATCGCAATAGCGGCCCTTCACCCAGCTCTGCCATAAAGACTGGGTCGAAAACCATTCTTTTTTTTTGGTAAAAAGTCGAAAATCATTCTTCTTCAACGAAGAAATAAGAAAAAAGGAAAGAAAAAAAAATGTCTCCTGTGCAGCTGCTGCTGCTCAACCTCTTCGTTCCCATAATGTGGCTGACTGTCTCCGGGGCCGTCGTCGACTTCAGCAAAGCCGCTTATTACAGCTCTCCGTACACACGTAAGTCCTTGACTCAAAAGGGCTGTTAGAATTTAGATGTGTGAGGAAGCATGATTTTGGTATTGATGATAGTTTTTTGTTAGTGATGTGTGCAAGTGTATGGTGTAGTTTGTAGAGAATGGACAAGGGATGAGATAGGATAATTGAATGACAAAGAACATGGGATATAATTTATCTAGTTGATGGAAATGGATAGTACAAGATATTTTGATATAATTGAGGAGTATTTCGTGACATAGAAACCATCTTAACTTTACTCCTCCACACGTGGAGGTCTAAACCTCACACACACAAATGAATGAACTACAAGCCTATTTATAGACATGAGTCACACCTTAGTACAACATTCTAGATTTCTATAGAATGTTGTCCATGTAGGTTTCATCTAGGTAATTCTAGATTGTAGTTCTTTTAGGGCGTGCATGGAAATGTTTAGGAACACTTCTGTACGGATTTTGTTCCTAAAAAAAAAAACGTAAAACGCGTTTGGTTGCGTTTTCTGTTCTTTTTTTTTTTGTTTCTGAACGAAATAAGAACAAAAAAAGAAACAACAATTTGTTGTTTCTTGTTCCGAAAACAAAACGAAGAAACGTTTCTTTTCTCTCCTCTTCTTCTCTTCTTCTTTTCTTCTTCTTTTTTTTTTTTTTTTTTCTTTCACCGGTCGCCGGCCTCGGCCATGGCCGGCGACGCCGTCGAGGCTCGACCTCGCCGGATCTAGACGAGCCCGAGCTCGCCCGGATCCGGCGAGGCCGAGCCTCACCCAACCACGAGGCCGCCGACCTCGTCGGTCGGTCGCCGAAGGCCGTGACCAACCGAAAAAATAAAAAAATAAAAAAAAAAAAGAAAGGAAAAAATGAAAATAAAATAAAAATGTTTAAAAATTAAAAGAAACATAAAAAGAATAAAATTTACCAAACATGTTTCTATTCATTTTTTATTCCTGCACCAAACGTTACTGCACGCATTCTTTTGTTCAAAAATTGTTCCCCGTAACGTAAACACTTTTTTTTTTTTCGTTGCCTCTAACAAAAGAAAAAGAATGTAAACGTTATCATTCGCACCCTAGACTTCTACATTTTCTTGGTCACTAAGTAGATTTTCTTAAGGATTTTTCTTGACTTTTCTAGCTAATATCAATCTTGAAGTTTCTAGAAAGTTTTAGAGAAAATGGATCACAATTTCCAATAAGGGTAAAAAAAAAAAAAAAAAAAAAAGGAAGAAGAAGAAGAAGGATGAGCTTGCTAAATCAGGTTTTTCTTCTTGTTGGTTTTTTAGCGACGGAATGCTATGGTGGTGACCCATCCCAGCTTCCTCCGACCAATTCGCGGCGGCAGGCAGCGAACTATGGGATAATGGGGCGGCCTGCGGATGGGTGTACACAGTGCGGTGCATCAGTGCGTCGCAGTTTGTCCCTTCAAACTGCGCGGACGATCGCCCAATCCGGATCAAGATCATCAACAACGCCCTCTCATCGACGTCTGCAGCGGCGGCGTTCAAGCAGTCGGTGACCGGCGCCAAATTGGTCCTGTCGGAGGAGGCGTTTAAAGCAATTGCTAAGCCATTCGCAGATTCGATCAACGTCGAATTTCAAGAGTAAGGATGAATGCTTCTGCTTCTTCTTCTTCTTCTTCTTTTTTCCCCGTTCAGACGCCCTATTCAAATTGAATGGCGCTGTGTAACAGCTCGATGGTTGTGGGTGGGAGAGGGAGAGACAGAGAGGTTGGAGGAAACGGCGATACAGTTGCTTTTGAGGTTTAGGGTTTTGATGTGGCTTTTGACGCTGATTTTTTCGATATCGTCTTTTGGGTGGAACGTGCAGGGTCTGATTCTGGTGATATGATCGGCGATCAGCTCAATTTCGAAGAGATGAACGGGTGACGATGATTCATATTAATTCTGGAGAAAGACTGGTATTAATGGTTTTTATTATGTGGGCAACAAATCAACTGTTTATAGTGTAACATGTGGTCCTGTGTATCCTGTTTATAACGGTTTTGACTAGTCGCTGTCGAAGGTTCTTCTCTTTCAATCTTCTCCTTTTCTTTTTGTTCATACTCGACTATATCAATCGCTATCATTATCTACTCAAGTGAACAATTGTTGCCCATGACATATCCTCCATTAAAATAGGACACTGTCTTTGGGTCCTCCCTATCTAACTATAAAATGATTACAAAATTCACGAGATCTAGGAGTTCTATATCCGGAATGGAATGCTAATATATATTTGGAGGAAGATGTAGTGAATACGTAAAGTCATTTTCTCTGCCTCGTGATGTGGAATGCTTCTCACCCAGACAATTGATTATGGGAACATAGATTGCAAGGGGGAAGCATTGTTCTTTAAAAAAAAAAATTCAAGTGCATAGGGTACATACTATAAGAACCTTTGTCACGTGGGTTATTGACAAATAGTAGCCTGTAGGACCACATCGGCAAGCCGATAGCTTTCTAGGATTTCCAGTGCTGACGCTCGGTCTAAGATATTTTCATAAAATATAAATTCTGTAGGCTTAGCTATTCTGCTTAGGCAAATAAACTCTGAAAAACTAGAGGCAAAAAGGCATCGCTTTGTCAGTTGGGTGAGGACAAGGTAGTTTCTAACTGATCAAGCAGACTTGTTTAATGTTTGCCAAGCGAAGCAATAAGACAATTAAAAGCACCGAACTCACAGAACCTTTGATTGTTGTTGTGCTCTTGGGGGGAGAGAGATCGGCTATGGAGGTGTTAAAAACCCACACCAGCCCGACCCGGCCCAGCCCAGCTCGACCTAATCCCAACCCTAACAATACATACATTTAAAATCCTTACCCGAAAAAGACTAAGGCCTAACCCCAAAAAATCCTAATTACCGAGTTGGGCCAGGTCGGGTTGAGTTGGGCCAGTGTGGGTTTTTTTGACACCTCTAATGCCAACTTAGGAGATTCAAAAGCACTTGTACTAAATGTTAGAACGCAAATACGGTCAGATCTACAGTCTGCATTTGGCTTTCGTTTTCCTGGGAAAACAAGTCCTTTGGCTGACCGAAAGGTGTGAAAAGCTTTTCTCAGATGCCAATCTAAAGGAGCCAAACCATGCAAGAGTCCAATAGTGTTCGCTACTGAAAATGTCATTATCGGGGATTTTACGGACTCCAAACAGAAATAAATGGAGAAGAGCGAACCCGATGCACATAGTTCGATGGCGTGCCTACTCTACGAAAATAGGTTAACAAGACGATTTCACTAAAAAGAGGAGATCGTACATCGAATGAGGCCCATAGTAACGACTCAGTAAAATCTCTCACAAGACCAAAGAAGGAGTCGGGCCTATTGGGCCGGGCTGCCCCCTTGCAAAATGCACCGCCTTGGAAATGCTCAGATCGGACTCAAGAGCTCGGGATCGGGCTACGCCGACGAAGAATAGCAAAAGCCTCGTCCCCAAACATCCTTCGCCCGGCTCGCCCCCGATTGTCCGGCTCCATAAGCCGGTCTCCCGATTCGGCTCGGCTTTGTTTGACTCGCCACTCCTCCTCCTCCTCGTCACTTCCACGAATCATCGAAGCACGAGAAGGAGAACAAGGCGCCCCGCCTTCGACGCTTGATATTCGCCATTGCAACCTTCTTAACATAAATTTTTTAGTTTTTTGGTTGTACCTCCATTGTTCCAAAACTATCCTTATCTTCTTCGACAAAGAGTTTAATATTTTTTAATAAAAAAAGAAAAATGAAATCCAAACGCTCTTATTAAAAAGGATTTGCCAAACATCCTTTATGCCAAAATAATTTTACAAAATAATATTTTATCGGATGCAAATTGCATTTTTCCAAAACTCTTTAGGCTAAAGATATTCACATTTTTCTAAGGCCCATTCCCAAAGCCAAACCCAACGCAGCCTAAAGGGGTTTTGTGTAGTTCTGTAAGTTCTTGTTGTTCACTTCTTTCTTGAACACCATTTCGCATGTAGAAGAGAATTCAAAAGTTAAGACTGATGCAAATAAATGGGGAAAAAAATGAAGTTGTTTCGCACTGTATCTTTGAGTTTGCTAATGCTGATGGACTGAAAATACGGGCAAATTCAAATGCAGCTTTATCTTAGCTTGTGTATTTTGACACCGCAAATGAACCGGGGATTTTGTTCCTTTTTTATGTGCTAGCATCAGTCGCTGAACTAAAGTAATTACAAAATCACGCAAGATAGAAGGACTCAGGCTTCTTTCCTAACACGTGAAAGAAGTGTTTGATGTAGAACAAATGAGAAGGGGTTATTAGAACTGGATTGTGTACTCCGAGTAAAGATGCAGAAAATTATAGTGGCTGTGGGTCGTCTATTAACCGTAGAAGGTCTTGTAACTATAGAATACCGTGATTTTAGATGGCCGTTGCCTTCTGGTCTTTGTTGTGGTGTTACTTTGTAGAAATTTTGCTTTGACGACCGTGGACAAGTAGTACTTTGTAAAATTCAGATCCAATTCTAGGTAATTTGCAGGAAAAATTAAGTGATGCTTTTGATTGAAGAGGCAAAATACGGGTCCATTAACTCGGGTATTTGATGCTATAGTGATAGTATTTTCACTTATGCTCTATTCGTTTCGCGGAAAATAACTTCTAGGAAAATATTTTCCTAGATTTCCGGCGTTCGGGTGGGCGGAAAATACATGGTCAAGGAAAACATTTTCCGGTCAACGGAAAATTCTCTCTTGACATTGAGGAAAATGTTTTCCTCTTTTGAAAAAGAGGAAAACATTTTCTTGGCCTCTCACGCTCTCCCTCGGGCTGTTTTTTCCTTCTCATTTCTGCACTCTCTCACAAAAACTTAGGGTTTCGATCTCCTCCTCCTCCTTCGACGCCAACGATGGGCGAAGCATCCGTCATTCTCCGCCCTCCCCGGCCGCTCCCCGCCCGCCCCGCGGCTCCAGCACTGGCGTCGCCGCGCCACGGCGGTCCGCTTCCCCGACGGTTTGAAGCCGCTCGGGAGAATCCGACTCAAGAGGGAGCACTGCGGCGGCGCTGGGAGGCTCGTGGGGAGCCCGTCGTCCCGAGCCGCTCGTCATGCGGTGCGAGGCTTCCGGTGGACGGGTGATTGCCCCCGATTCCTTTCCTTGGGATTTTTTTTAGCATTCCGCGTACTTGCTCGTGTGTTCGTTTGTTGCTCTGTTTTGGGGATTTGGTTATGCTTGTTTGGGGTGATGCGATGAGGTTGTGGATCTAGCGGCGTAGCTCGCGGCTCGCCGGATCTAGCGGCGGAGCTCGCAGCTCACCGATCCAAGCGAGCTCGAGCTCTGTCGCCAGATTCGGCGAGCTCGGGTGAGATCGGCCAAGCCTCAAGCTCGCCGGACTCGCCACCGGGTCTTGGTCGGCCGGCTGGGCAGCCGGCCATTGTTAAGCAAGAAGGAGGTGGCGGCGGCGGAAGGAGGAGGAAGAAGGAGGAGGAAGGAGGCGACGGCGAGAGGAAGGAGGAAGAAGGAGGAGGAGGAAGGAAGAAGGAGGAAGGAAAAGAAAAAGAAATAATAAATAATAAAAATTTTGATTTTTAAAAATATAAATCATTTTAAAAATCATTTAAAAATATAAATAAATAAATAAAATTTTGGTCATTTAAAAATATTAAAATTCAATTTTTGATAAATTTTCCCAAACAATTAAATGAGCTAACGAACGGCGGAAAATATTTTCCATTCAAATTTTAGATTTTGGTCGAACACCGGAAAATAGAGTCATTTTCTTGGAAAATAACTTCTAAGAAAATATTTTCCGGAAACATGATATTTTCCGCGAAACGAACGGAGCCAACTCATTTTTCTTTCCTCTGCTGGTCTGGTTTCTAGTAAAGGACAGGGCATCTTATTATTGAGTACGAACCGTATGGCCTTTTGCCCCATTCATAAATTTTAACTTACCGAGTTACCATCAAGAATTATAGTAATCACATCCTAAGACCTACTCATTGCTTGATGGTTTGGGAGATGCCTTATCTTATGATTATCAAAAACGAGAGATCCAAAACGGTTCTTGGCCGGAAAAAGGATTTGTTCAACTTTTCTTTTCCGGTTTCGATTAAAACTTTCGCCCGTTTCTTCCCCAACATTATCGTATTTCTTCGGCTTTGAAAAGATGCTCCAGCATCAAGCAACGTACATATCTATGTAGCAGTCATGTTGGCTTCCATGATCAATACTTCTTGCGTTGGTATATTTATCCAATGGTTGTCCTTACTTCATCTGTTTATCCACCAAAATTATATGTTTCCTCATTTGACTTTTATCTTTTTGTTTTTCTTTTCTTTTTTTCTCTCCCCCAGATGCGTCTTTTCATGACACAATTGGAATATGCTGATCGACTTGCTGCTGCTGGAAGTCTCCATCCTATTACCTCATCCCGGTATCTCCTTCGGATCGATGGCCATTTGAACCTCTAGCTTTGTTCCGGAGGGGTACACATTCGCTTATTAAGATATGTACTCAGTAAATTTGTTATTATCATGTGCAGCCGCCATCTAGACTTTTAAGTTATGTAATTATAAGCTTAGGTAAATTTAGATCTCCAACTCAGTCCGCCTAGTGAATTTGAAAAAGAAATTTGAGTGTGTGGTGGAACCCTTTCATTGCCGTGTGGGATGAACCTTTCTGAATTTGTCATATTGAGCATATATTTGAAAATGCTTAGTGCTGAATCTCTCTTTCATCCAACAATTACTAAATTTACTATCTTGCTTGTAATATCGGTTGGAAAGAGTCAATCCGTTCAAGTGAGAATATTATACCCCATCAAATAATGGTAGTAATTCTCATATATTGTGTTTTTATGGTAAGTACTAATGGTGGACCCATTACATTATTTGGTTAGTCTGTCTCTGGATGGTTTTATTGTGTTGCTGTCATTTGGGAGGAGTAGCTTCCGACAGGATTCACACTTAAATGATGCTAGTAATTCCTATGTATTGTGTTTAATGATTGCTCCAAGGAGTTTTAATGGGGGACCTGTTTCATTTTTTAATTGGTTTGGTCTTTGGCTGGTCTTGTCATGTATACGTGTTTCCTATGCTTCTGTCCGTTTGGAAGGAGTAGCTTGTGAGTAATGACTACGAAGTACCTTTATGATGCTATAGTTTAAGAGAGCATTGGTTTGATATATGTCGGTTTTAGATCACATATGTTTATAGCTTATGCGTCTCCTTAAAAAGAAAGTTCAAAGTTTCAGGACTATACCCAGAGAGACCTTCTGTCCTATACGGTTTCGGAATCCCCTCAACTAAGCCCTTTGCAAAGCTGGGCTGCGTTTGGACCCGAACCTTGACAGCTTCAAAGGGACATAGAGCCACGTCTGCGACTACCTGAGCAGAAGCGCTGCTTAGAAATAATATGAGACTCCTGTTGTGGTCAACCAACAAATCAGAGTAGAGTTCTGGAAGTACTCGTAGAGACCAAATTTGCAGCCGCCCTAGATGCCGTATCCAAACAACTTGCCGGATCAACCTCTCGAGAGAGAAGAAGGCCCTTGGTCTTTCCAGAGAACTAATAATCCCGACCCTTGACAGCTTCAAAGGGACATAATAGAGCCACGTTTCTGCATACCTGAGCAGGAGCGCTGCTTAGAAATAATATGAGACTCCTGTTGTGGTCAACCAACAAATCAGAGTAAAGTTCTTGAAGTACTCTTAGAGACCGAATTTGCAGCCGCCCTGGATGCCGTATCCAAACAACTTGCCGGACCAACCTCTCCAGAGAGAAGAAGGCCCTTGCTCTTCCCAGAGAACTGATAATCCCGATGCCATGCTGTTATATTTAATCGGATTAACCTTGAGTATACTAATTAACTTTGGCTATCAGATGGGAAGCCATAGAGTCAGGAGGAAACAGCTAAAATAGATTAAGGGAGCCGATTGGCACCAGAGTGATACCGCTAAAATGCCTAAGACGATCACATGCCTGACCTCACAATGCACTACTAAGATTCAGTTAACTTGAGGTTTCCTTTTCATTTCTCCATGATGGAAAGAGCATAGATGTGAGAAATGACACCATCCCATTCCCATTGATACAACAGAAGAATTTAGACCTCACTCTGTCACGGTAATGTACAGTATGAAATCCTTTGCATTAAGCTACAAACGTGTACGAAAATTGTATCTTCCATAGATTTTAGGCCGGACACTGAATGAAAGTCCACACCCCCTTCTCGTGTAACTTACACAGAGGCACACGCACAGGAGAAAAAAACAAAAAACGAGAATCATGCAATCCATGTCAAGTGGAGCATAAGAAAGAGGCAAATTGGGTCTCGTCAGCAATAAAGCACAAAAGAAATGGATGAGCAATTGTTTCGCCATGCAATATTGGTTTAGCATCAGAAGGTACAGGGGATCACAATGTTGTTGCAAAGCTACAGGAATGCTGACATTTGGAAAGGCACTAATACAAATTAATCAAGCAAATGCCTTGTCAGGCAAAGTTTCTCGTCGAGCTCATTTGGGTACACCACAGCAAGAACCAAACATGCAACCGCGAAACCAGAGCATTGTTACTGCAATGTACTTAAAAAAGAAAAAAATAATTCTGAATTTGGCCAGTGACTTCCTTAATTTCAAAATATGGAATAAGAGATCTAAGTGGAAGTGCTCTCCAACTGAGCAGAGTGACTTACAATGTCGTGTTGGGATTACTTTTATACTCTTTTTTTGAGCAGGTGAGGTGATGTCCATACCAGATTCTGAGCAACTCAACCGGGTTTATTTTATTAGACAACTTTCAGAGCGCATTCCTTGATGTCGCCCCAATGCATTTTGGTTTTCCACTCTTGGAATGCTCTCAAAAAGACCTGACGCATTTGGGGTGCACTCCCCCATATCGACCCAGATTCTTCGGGATTTTACTTTGGCAATGCTCTAAAAAAATCTTGAATCCAAAATCACAAAGAGATAGCAAACTCTTTAACATTTAGGCTTTTGGGAGGACCATCTAATTGTCCAGAAAGGATCAATGTAAATCCTCTAATTGTTTCTACTAGACCAACATATCTCCCCGGTAGATAAGCTGATCGATGGATCCATTCTGTAATAGTAGGGATCAACCAAGATGAGCCCATTAGTCCATGTCTTGCTCTCGTTGCTTGGAAACCGTCGGTTCTGTTTGCTTGTCTTAGTATACTTGCAATAGACAAAAGACTTTTATCCCTTAAGCATTGAGAACGTGCAAAACGTTTGGTAAGAAAAGAAACAACTCTCTCTGCGAACCGGAGGATGGGGTAAAACCGTGTTGATGTCGCATGTTCTTCTGTTTTATCCCTTAAGCATTGAGAACGTGGCAAATCTTCATGAGATATCTCAAGGAATATACTTCCTTGTGATTAGATCCTTCCCTTATGTCGTCTATTGAATTTGAAAAGGAAAATATTGAGTGTGTGGTGGAACCCTTTCCTTGCCGTGTGGGAGGAACCTTTCTGAACTTGTCATATTAAGCATATATTTGAAAATGCTCAGTGCTGCATCTCTCTGTCATCCAACTTCTAGCAAATTTACTATCTTGCTTGAAATATTGATTGGGAAGAGTCAATCTATTCGAGTGAGAATATTATACCCCATTAAATGATGGCAATATTTTCATATATTGTGTTTTTATGGTTAGTCAAGAAGTACTGCTGGTGGACCCATTACATTATTTGGTTAGCTTTGTCTTTGGATGGTTTTACTGTGCTGCTGTCCTTTTGGAGGAGTAGCTTATGAGAGGATTCACACTTAAATGATGCTAGTAATTCTCATTTATTGTGTTTAATAAATGAGCCGATAAGTTCTAATGAGGGACCTATTTCATTTTTCAGTTGATTTGATCTTTGGACGGTTTTGTCATGTATGTTAAATTAGTGTCTCGAATTTGAATTCAGATAATAATTTATTAAATTGAATTTTATCGAGAAAGATTTTCTCAAGCAGATTACAAATTGAATGAAGAAATCTTTTTTCTTATTGGACGTATTTTTTTTGGTGAAAAATATTACTACGAGACAAAAGAGTAAATATATGAGATAAAAGAAAAATGAAGAAAAAGGAAGGTTTTCTTCCCCTTACTTGCAGTGTACGCATCATACTTAAAGAAGGAAAGAGACGTGAGTCCCAAAGTCAAAGTCTTCACAGCCTTGACTTTGGGCACATAATATAAAAGCTAAAAGGAACGTGAAGCCTTTTGCACGTCCACGCCGCCTAAGAGTGGCGCCGCAAAAAGAGAAGCTGGAGAGCACTGCGTGACGAAAGAGAAAAAAAGGCAAGAGCCGCAGGCCCAAGAGAAGAGTCACGCTGCACGTAGCTTTGAACAAAAACGCGAATGAACAAAAACGTGAATCCATATGTACGCGGACCAAAGATGAACGCTGGAGTTCTTGAGTTGAGCGTACGTATAGCATTTTACTTTGAGTTTGAACGAACAATAATTTTATATAATGAGTTTGTGTTTAAGTAAGTTATTTATTTATAAATACTTTGGATTTTTGATTAAATTTAGGTATTAAAAATACTCGAGCATGTGAGTGATTATAAACTATGATTACCTGATTATAGTGGATTATTTGCCGCTAACTCTCCCCCGAACGTAGGTGCAGACGTGTGACATCCCGATTTTCCGATTCTATTTTCAATTAATTGAGACGGGCATTTCGTTGGACGCATATAGTTCTTTTTCTCTTGAGTTGGCCACTCATGCAAACTAGTCTATCGGGTGAAGCTGTTAAGAGTTTAACGCATCGACTCAAGAATTTGACCAGGGAAGCGATCTTTCGACCGAGCTAATGCAAGTGTCATTACGGCAATTAAAAATCATTAGAGATCGGAGATAGGTCGATATGACAGAGGTGTGTGATCGAGCGTGGGTGATTCCATCAAATCGCATAATTCTTGTCGATCGACACCGGACCGACTTTTCTATCGATTGGGTACCCCGTGTTCGTATTTGAAACCTTGAGATTATGCCGACAACCGAAAGTCGCCAATGTTTCAAAGATGTACATTGTGGCTTGAGATAATTAACCACAGTCAAATGCATGAAAATTTCTAAAGGCTACCCGGTAGGTTAGGCCGCGCTAGTATCGTGTCAAGTGAAATTAACCGTGGAATTGAGATCGAATTCGAAATTGGAAGTCATGGTGTGTCACAAATCATTTCAAGATCATTGAATCATCTTTGGAAGATTTTTCATGCAAGCCGAGCTTTTCAGCAAAATAATCAAGAAATGGTTAATTTGACTCGAGAAATTAGTAGGCCCGCATTTGGTCGCGCTTTTGGGATTTAAGTTTATTCTATGGACAAGTGAAGATGTAAATTAAAGTGTAATGACATTGGATTAATTTTATGAACTTCATTTGATTCAATTGGAAGAGAATCAAGTGGAATTGAAGAAATTGTTGACAAAGTTTTGGGCCTCTATTAAAAATGAAAGTGCGGCAGGTGAAAATAAGGTTGTGGGAGTTTTGAGTGAGTGGAGTATGACATCATGGATGATTTCATGGTGGGCCATTTTGTGGGATTAAAGAAAATGAGAAAGAAAAGAAAAGAGCCCACACTCCTTCTCTCTCCTCCCTCTCTTCTTCCTCTCTCTCGTTGCCTCTCTCCTCCATCTCCTTTGTGCGAAAATGGGAAGAAAATTGCAGAGGAAGAAGCCGAAGCAGCCCCTCACCGTCCGCCTCTTTCCCCGCTCGCACGCCGCCGCCGCACGCCGTCCTCGCTGTCCGCTCGCTCGCCGACCAGCTCGCCGCTCCGCCCGCGCTCGCCCGCGCTTGGCCGGCATCCCGAGCTGCTGTCCAGCTCGTGTGAGAGCTACCGGAGCTCGTCTCCGCCGCCGTCGACCTCCACCTTAGCCCGCCGGAGCTTCACCTTGCCTCCGCCGCCCTTGGCCACCCATCCCGGCGCCGGATCCGCCCATTCTCGGCCTCAAACCGCCATGGACAGCAGCCAAGAAAAATGGGTATGCAGCAGCTTCGTGGCCCGTTTTGGCCGTCTTCCCGAGCCCGGATGCTCGGCCCGCTTTGAGGAAAGTCGATCCTCGTGTCGTCCCCGTCGTTTTGGTCCGCTCGGTTCGTTAATCCGGTGAGGTGAGTTTAACTCACTAAACCTCGCTTATAGGGTTAATTATGCTTTAGGTGTGCTTAGTTTATGTTAATTGTGATTAGGTGGTTAGTTTAATTTATTTAAGTGTGGATTAATTATCAAGTGGATTAAGAGATTGATTTATGTTAAAGTGTGTTTAAATTAAAGGTTAAAAGAAGTTATTTAAAGTTAAGCCTTGATGTGACATAAAGGAATTTACTTTTGATTTATTTAAATATCTCGAAATTGTTTAATAATTTAATAATATATCATTATTCGAAATTATTAAAATATTATTATTTAATTATTTTCGGAATAAATTTAATTATTTATTAAATTCCGAAAATTTTGTCAGACCCTAAATTCTCAGAATTTCGTGTCGGTCGCTAGCGTATTCAGATTTTGAAATCGATGGTCGGAAATTATAAATTGAATGTGGATTGCGAAAAATATGAATATTATTATTATATTAATTTTCGGAATAAATTTAATTATTTATTAAATTCCGAAAATTTTGTCGGAATTTTAAATTCTCGAATTTCGTGCCGATCATTGTCGTGCATTTAGAATTTGAATTTGATGATTGATTATGGCAAATTGAGTGTGATTGCAATAGATAGGGATTCTTTATGAAATCCTAAGTGTAGAAATTGATGGGAGATTGGCTGTGATTGACCACCTATTAGAGGTGCGTGTGCCCAGGTGAGGCCGTGAATTACCACCTAGGAAAGGTGGTCGTGCCCAATGGGCCGTGAAAAACCACCTACTAGAGGTCGTGCCCGATGAGGCCGTGAAATACCACCTACTAGAGGTCGTGCCCGATGAGGCCGTGAAATACCACCTATTAGAGGTCGTGCCCGATGAGGCCGTGATATACCACCTACTAGAGGTCGTGCCCGATGAGGCCGTGAAATACCACCTATTAGAGGTCGTGCCCGATGAGGCCGTGAAATACCACCTATGAGAGGTCGTGCCCAGTGAGGCCGTGATATGCCACCTATTAGAGGTCGCGCCCAATGGGGCCGTGAATTGCCACCTGTTAAAGGTCGCGCCGAGTGGGGCCGTGATGCCACTGATTCAAATTTGCCGAGTAGGGCCGTAGTTGAGAGCAATGATTGATTTGCTAGAATGACATGTAATCGGTCAAGTCGATTGATCGCTGAGACGATCCAAGTGGTTGAATTGTTCTGATGGGGTAATTGTGCCATGGTTGTTTGGTTACCATAATTGTACGTTGTTGAATTATATAAACTGTGCTAACCTGCAGATGAAGACTATTGCGGTAAGTCTTCGTGTGATGTGGCTAGGCCACCTGGGCGTATTTTCTTTCTAATAGGGGTTTAGGGGGTTGAACTTGCTGAGACATCGTCTCATCCCGGTTGTGGGATTAAAATTTCAGGTCCCTAGATGGCGGTCGTGGAGGACCCGAAGCCCTAAGTCTGGAAAGGTGGAGACCAAGTATCGGTGAACGTGTCCCGAGTTGGCCTTAGGATAGTTCCCCATTCGTTGAGTCGGTCTATTTTGTAGACAAATCGATTGTATTTAAACCTATGCGGTTGTAAATGAGTGTTTGGGAATGTGGTTGATTGTCTGCTTTTCTATCCCAAGTCAAATGTTGTCAGGGGATTTGTTTCGCTTCCGCATGCGTAATAAAATGAATGGGTCGGCGACTTATCCTGGGATGTCGCATATTTGATCGACCGCAAGTGGGATGTGCGCGCGCTCGGGGTTCGGGGCGTGACACTGATACTCGGATTGAACCATGTAAATTTCTAGCATCTTTATTATTTCTCGTTTATTTTTCTAGTGATTTTGTGTTGACGTAAATTATAAGATCTTGTCATTTTCATGTATTATATTTCAACAATGTATATGTGTTCCCTATGCTTCTGTCCTTTCGAAAGGAGGAGCTTGTGAGCCATGACTACGAAGTACCATTATGATGCTATAGTTTATGAAAATGAGAGAGAGAGAGAGAGAGAGTGTGTACTTTTATGATTCTACAGTGTATTTTACCCTGGATTCAAGTTTGAAGCTTCGTTGATTTATCTTTGCAAAAATCCTCTACCGATCTGATTTCTATGATGGATTTATGAGATGGGCTTAAGGCCCGGCCCACGGGAATAGGGCCTGTGGAGGGGGAAGATATAAAAGGGAGGAGAGAGAGGGAGATTACACCGGTTGGAATGTACGTACTTTTTTTCTCCCGCGCACTTTCTCTCTCTCTCTCCAAAAAAAAAGACAAAAAGGAACTCTAAGGCAAACGACATTGTCTCCTCTTCAATTGACATCATCGGGCTAGAATTTCTTCCTCTTCTTCGGCATTGGTGTTTAATCTGTGACTAACAAGGTACGCTCGAATCCGTGGTGTGCTTTACGATCGGTGATGCGTGTTTTCCCGGGCTTCGTCTTCCGCATTGATTTAGGGGTTCGATTCGGTGTCGAATCCGGTTTTCGGGAATCCGTTATTCCCTACATTGGTATCGAGCCCTAGTTCACGTTTTTTCCCAATCAATTCTGATGTTTTTGATTGATTTTTCGCGAAATCCCTTCGGCCGTACGGAACCGGGCGAAAATCCCGACACCCGAGCGCTTTTCACCATTTTTCTGCGTTTTCGTAAGTCGAAATCAAATTCTGAAGGCACCTTTGGGAGAAGCGCGATGTCGAGACGAGTCCGGCGATGTGTCAACCGCCGCCGGAAGCCGTCGCACGCGCCCACGAGCGTGGCGGGCGCTAACGCGTGGGTGTGACGCGCCTGGAAGCGCTGGCTTCACCAGCGCGTGCGCCACACACGCCGGTGGCGAACCAGCACATGCGCGCTGGTGGCCGGCGAACCGGCACGCGCCGGTCCGCGGACCGACGCATGCTGACGTCATCCGCTGACGTCATCGTGACGTCACCAACGGTCGATAACCGTCGGGGATGACGTCAGCGCCGACGACGGTTGGCCGGCCGGTCACCGGCCGGCGACCCGACCCGACGGCGACCGACCCGACCCGATCAGCCGGGCGTATGCCGCACACGTGCGGCTAACGTCTGCGTGACGTCAGCACGCTCACGCGCGAGGCACGTGCCGGATGACGTCCCGCGTGGCGTCGCCCACCGCACGCGCGCGGCTCGTGCAATCGGTTCGTCCGACCGGCACGGCCGATCCGACCGGCCCGACCGGTCCGTCCGATCCGACCGATCCGACCCGCGCGTCCGTTGACCCGACCCGTTGACCGTTGACCATTAACCGACGTCCGTTGACCGTTGACCCAAAAAAAAAAAGGAATTTGTTTTCTTTTTCAGTCATGCCTATGTGGGTTACAAGTAATCCATTTTTAATTCTGCATTTGTTGCATGAATTTTGGAAAATTATGTATTTTCTCTTATATTAATTATGGATTATAAATGATCCATTTTCACCCCGCATTTGTTGCGGGAATTATGATGCGTTATGCAAGGATACCCGCAATCCCGACAACAGACGAGGGAAATGCAAGACTTAAGAGGCGATGACGAGTTAGGCGATTATCGGTGGCATGACGGTGATTTAGTATCACATGTGGTCGGGGTCAATCATATGATACAGAAATCATCCGGAATGGTTATCTTATGCCGGATTTTGAGAAGGTGCCGGCTTTGATGAACACTCTTCCACCCGAATGGCAAGCGTGTTGGATCGGCTATGGGAGGTCAACGTGGTCCCGGGTTATAGGAGGCTGGTGGAAGCTTTTGTAAGAGAACACTATAGGATTGAGTTGGCCAAAACTTCAGCCCTTAGATTGAGCGCCACATGGCGCCGAGTGAATGCGCCTTGGTGGCGACATGAATGCTCTCCAAAAGTTTTTCCATGGTTGGCAAATGTGCCTTCAGTTTTCTCAAATGTTTTGACTGATAGATTAGAAGGGACATTCCCTATTTATTTCTTTTGATTGATTATGTAATGATTACTACCTAATTGTGTTAATTGAAAGCATTATTGTTTTTAATTGTATGTCAATTATCTCATTTGCTTTCTATTGCTGGTTCTTTGTGGGTAATTAGTCAGTGGGTAGTAATAGAAGTTTTTGTAACTTCATAGAATTTATTTGCATAAGATAATTATATTAATGATAGTTTTAAGTTAGGATTTTAGAGGATGATTGGAAACATAGTGACCTTTTTGATTCTCAAGCCTTACTTGAAATTATTTATTAATATGATGGGTCTATGCAAATAGGGATGCATAAATGATAGGCATTAATTATTCGTGTATGTATGTCGATGTGTTCGAACGATGGTTCAGCAACTAAGAATGTAATTGCTGATATGAACGGCAATAATTATGAAATATTGAATATGAAGATTCAATATGTGCTAGAAAAGCAAGAAGCACTAGAAGCTCTTGACCACATTATGGAAGATATTGAGGGTGTCATGCACCACCTTGAGGTAGTAGAGGACCGCCTAACGGTATTTGAGCCGTAAATAGACATTTGCTATGCTGGTTCTAGCTCAGAAAGGGCTTTGTGCTCTAAGAACAAGCGTATTGATTCGTTCAATATGTGAGAATGCAAAGGATCAAGTCCTTATTGCAAGAAATCAAGAGTTAACCAACACAAGAAAGGAAAATGTCCTCAAGTGAAGAAAATGTCAAGTGTGATGTGTTACAATTGTGACAAGAGAAGTCACTATGCTCGCGACGTCGTGAGCCAAAGAAGCTATACATCTCTTGTACATTTGAGAACTTTGCTTATGTGTCAAGTTCTGCATTATAGGCTGAATCCAATCCTTTGTGGAATGTAGATTCATGAGCGGCATCCATGTAGCAAAGGATAGAGGATCCTTCGTGGAATTTCGACGATACCAATTGGAACTAAGTGGATCTATATTGGAAACAACTCTAGAGCTGATGTAAAGGAATTGGCACCTGCCAATTGAACATACATGATGGACGCATCTTGATGTTCTATATGCTCTGGAGATTCGTCGAAATTTAAGTGTCTGTCTTAGTGTTGGTTAAGCTTGGTTTTGGTATGAACTTCCATAATAAATGTGTAGATTTGTGTTTAGATACAAACTACTATGGTTGTGGTCACTTTCTAGATGGTTTTATTGTACTAAATGTTGACTGTGGTGATGTCAATAAATTATCCCCTTGTTTCACGTCTTCTATCTTATATGATAATGATGTGAATATGATGGCATGCTAGACTTGGTCATATGAGCCAATAACATATGAAAAGACTAGCCAAAAAGGGCTTGTTGGGCAATATTGAAAAAGTTGATTTGTCCATATGTGAGCATTGCCTAGTAGGAAAAATGACAAGGAGACCATTTGGAAAAGGTAAAAGAGCTGAATTTCCTCGGCATTTAATCCATTTGGACATTTGTGGTTCAATGAATGTGAGAGGAAGGCAATGGCTATTTGTTTCATCACTTTTATAGATGATTCTACTTGATTCGGATATGTCTATTTGATTTCTCATAAATCTGAAGCATAAGTTGTTTTAGAAGGTTTATGAACCTGGTAGAAAATCAATTAGACAGGAAAATAAAGGTATTTAGATCCGATCGAGGTTAAGAATATTTATCTGATAAGTTCAGAAAATTATGTGATGAAAAAGGAATAGAAAGATAGTTGTCTATTCCATATACTCCTCAACAAAATGGTGTTGCAGAGAGAAGAAACAGAACCTTCTTTGGAATGGTTAGGTCCATGAAGGCGCATGCTAACTTACCCATCACTTTTTGGAGTGATGTGTTGTTAAATGCTGCCTATATACTTAACCGGTGCCTTCCAAATCGGTTATTTCCACTTCATACGAGTTATGGACAGTTAGAACACCGGACTTAAGTTTTTCTTAAGCCATGGGGTTGTGCTGACTATGCTCATGAGTCCTCTCATAAGTTTGGGAAATTAGGGTCCCAAAGAAAATAAGAGTATTTTCATGAGATACCGCGAACACTCAAAAAGGTATGTGTTCATAGGTGAGTAGGAAAGTGGGAGTATAACTGAATTTGAATCACGGGATGTCACATCCTTAGTGGATGAATTTTCTAAGAGGGGCGAAATAAGGGAAAATAACTCCCTATTTGAAACCTTGGATCAAGATAATGATGTCATGTGGAGTTCGTTCAAGTGGGAGTAATATGAGATGTAATGAATTGCATTCAACTCATTCTCAATTGCAACCACCTGATGTGACGACATCATCATTATCTAATCCAAGTGGGAGCATAATAGGGAATGATGTGCTAAGTGTACAATCTCCCATACGGTGAACAAGTCGCCAAAGTATTCCCCGTCGATGTTTTGACATTGAAAGGGAAACTTTTATAGTTGCTCCACAAGATGAGGATGAGCCAAGAAATATTAATGAGGCTCTGAACTGCCCTAATAAGGAAAAATGGATTCATGCAATGGAAGAGGAAATGGAGTCAATGAAATCAAACCAAGTCCGGGAACCGGTTGATCTTCCAAAAGAACGCAGAGCTATAGGAACAAGTAGGTTCTCTAAATAAAGCGAAATGCTGATGGCTCAATAGAAAGGCATAAGGCTCGCCTTGTGGCGAAGGGGTATAATCAACATGAAGAAATTGATTATGAAAATACATTTTCTCTTGTAGTGAGATTTACCTTGATTCGCATTATTCTGGCAATAGTTACTAGTATGGATCTTGAGTTACATCAAATGGATGTAAAGACTGATTTCCTCAATTGAGAATTAGAGGAAGGAACATATATGGAACTACTTGTTGGTTTCATAATGAAAGGCCGAGAAGAAAATGTATGTCGACTTTGGGGGTCGATATATGGCTTTAAGCAGTCATCGAGACAAAGGTATATACATTTTCATAATGTCATAGTGGCATATGATTTTACAATGATTGACGATGATCATTGTGTATATATCAAAAGATCCAATGATCAATTTATGATCATATCATTATATGTTGATGATATACTAATTGTCGGAAGTAATATGGAGTTTGTTAATACTTTTGTGAAGAATTTGTTGTCTTCCAACTTTGAGGTGAAAGACATGGGTGATGTTGCATACATTCTTGGAATTAAGATTTCAAGATTGTAAGCCCATAGACACTCCTATTACAAAAGGTGAAGGGTTGAGCCATAGTCTCGTGTCCAAGGACTCCACAAGAGAAGGGACAAATGAAACATGTTCCTTATGCTAGTGCTGTTGGGAGCTTGATGTATGCTATGATGTGTACAACACCCGACATATGCTTTGCAGGTCGGAATGGTGACCAGATACCTATCCAATCCAGTCAAGCGCATTGGAAAGCCGTTAAGAGAATACCGAGGTATCTAAAGGGGACTGCTGATTATACGAAAGTTATTAAGAAAAGGATCTGCAACTCAAAGGCTATTCTAATACTGATTGGGAGGAGATTTAGATGAAAGAAAATCTATCTCTGGGTTTATTTTCTTACCGAATAATGGCACCATATGTTGGAGCAGTAAGAAACAAAAGTATATAGCCTTGTCCACGATAGAAGTTGAGTTCGTGGTATTATCAGCAGCAGTATAAGAAAGTGTTTGGCTTAAGAGATTTTTTGGATCATTTAGGTGTTATTGGAAGTGCTGCAGATTCATTGTTGGTTAACTGTGATAGCCAAGTAGCAAAAGTGTACACCAAAGATCCAAAATATCATGGAAAGACCGAACATATAGATACCAAGTAGAATCTTGTCAAGGATATGGTTGCACGAAAAGATGTGAACTCAGAGTACATACTACGCATGGAATGGTAGCAGATCCTATGACAAAGCCAATACCTAGAGATGTGTTTTCTGGCCATATGAAATCTCTAGGATTGCGTAGAGATTGATGTACTGAATATTGTATTTTCCCTAAATATTCACAATTTGATGAATTTGTGTTTTCATCATTAATGCCTATGAATCTTTGTTTAATCCTTATGCATCTTAATGCTTAGTGCATTACTTTAAGTTGAGAAGTATGTCGGACAGATATAAGATTAGCCCACTCACACGGGTAATCACCTCTGTTTACTGTGTGATAAATAGAGATGAGACTGTTTTTAAGCTTATTATCTAGGTGATAATTGAGAGCTCAAGCTTAAAACACGTATGTCGCCTTAACTGAGTGTTAAGATGAGGATATAATACTTACTATGTCCGAAAGTAAAATATCCCACATGTTTTACTTTATCTGTCTAAGATGCCGATGTGAGTTCGATGAATTTTATGAATGAGTAGATATGTGAACTCAAGTTAGACATTGGATATGTCTGAAATATCATCTCGTACAGGTATTGAAAAGTGTAGACATACGCTCCATGGGAAAGGAGTTAATACCGTAATACGTATTTCATACTACGTATGCATGAGACGACCAATAAGAGTGGCAAAAGTTTGATCTCAACTTTTATGTCGTGTGAGACTCTTGAGGAAGAGAGTTCCTCAATTTCTTAGTCCCCTCATGACTCTTACTTAATCTCAAGATTTCTATTTAGTGTTTGCTATCTTAGGATGTTGCCAATGGTCATGAGTTTGATTCGATCTAATGGGGCATTTCTAGAAAAGCAAGCTGGACTGAAATTGAGAGTTTGAAGGAAAGAGGAAGATCGTTTTTGGAGAATCACATTATAGTTTTGTATTCACCGGTTAACCAATTATGACTGTCTTTGTGATAATCATAATTGTGAATACAATATATATATATATATATCATTGTTTGAAAGAGATCAAGAGAGATATAAATGTGATCGATCGATCTAGGGTACTGCATACTAAATCTACTCGGAGTGTGATGCCCATTATGAGCTGCTATATATTCCTAACAGATGTATAGCAACGAGCTCTCAAAGTATGCTGGTCGCACGGATTATTCACCGGTATGAATGTTGAAGAGAGGAAAAGAGGATTATGTTCGGCCCACCATGTTAAGTGAGAGTCTATGCTGGATTTTTCTCGATGGGGCTGAGTAGGGCTGTCCGCCCATGTTGGTTTTGCACCACCATGTGCGAGTGGGAGATGATGGATTTATGAGATGGGCTTAAGGCCCGGCCCACGGGAATAGGGCCTGTGGAGGGGGAAGATATAAAAGGGAGGAGAGAGAGGGAGATTACACCGGTTGGAATGTACGTACGTTTTTCTCCCGCGCACTTTCTCTCTCTCTCCAAAAAAAAGACAAAAAGGAACTCTAAGGCAAACGACACTGTCTTCTCTTCAATTGACATCATCGGGCCAGAATTTCTTCCTCTTCTTCGGCATTGGTGTTTAATCTGTGGCTAACAAGGTACGCTCGAATCCGTGGTGTGCTTTACGATCGGTGATGCGTGTTTTCCCAGGCTTCGTCTTCCGCATTGATTTAGAGGTTCGATTCGGTGTCGAATCCGATTTTCGGGGATCCGTTATTCCCAATACTTTCCTAGACTGGGATGGATGTTGACTAGATTCACATGGAATGAATTATCCCCAAAGTGGCCTAAGGCATATCCTTATGGTTTGATATATGTTGGTTTTAAATCACATATGTTTATACCTTGTGTCTCCCTCAATTTTCTTTGACGACGCAAACTTTATTGGATGACTGGTTGAGGCTACGGGAGAACCACAAAAGGTTGACAATTTATTTGGCGTGAAGTGTTTAGAACTTATAATTTTGGTGAGAATACAAGTCGATCATTTTAGTCCTCTGCAGTTACTTTGCAAGTTTTGCATCTAGTTGTAAATTTATCACCGATTATTCACGTTATGCTCATGATTAGGGATGTTAGTAACCGAACCGAAAACCGAAATGAATCGAACCGAACCGAAAAATTTGATTTTTTTGTTTCGATTTTTATCGGTTAACCGAACCGAACTGAACCAACAAATAAAAGTGGAGAAGTCTGAGTTTAACAAAGAAAAAAAAACGAAAACTAAAAACCAAAAGTTGAACACAAAAAATTGAAAAATCGAACCGAACCAAACCCAAATTTCGGTTCGGTTTGAAAGATTTTGTAACGATTCGGTTCGGTTTGATTTAAAAAAAAAAAAATCGATTCGAACCGAACCGAACCGAACCGTTGACACCCCTACTAATGGTAGAGGGCTTATAATGGCACTCTTACGCATTGTCCTTGCTTGTGTTAATGTTTCTGCAGTTGGATACTTTCTTTCTCTCTCACTCACACAAAGTTATGATGCTTTCTCCCATGTTCCAGGATGGTGTTCTGAGGACAGCATATGAAGGAGTAGTAATCTCCCGGTATCCACCACCAAGATGTGTGTTTCTAGTGAGTCCGAATTCTTTCGGGCTGCTTGGGATCAAAGGTACGGCGCTGGTAAATCATGGTCATACTAGCTTAACAAATTTTGTTGCTCCCGAAGATGTGTTTTCTTCTGTCCCGATCGAAAGAAAGGTGCTTTTCCACTTAGGTGGGTCGGAGCAGGAGGACTAAAATGTAAGTGAGCCTTACGGGGTGGTGGTTGTTAAAAGTTGGGAATTCACATCTATCTCTATATACAAATACGGACGTGCGGACCCCTGGAGTACCACAAATTTGTACAAAGGGACACTTAAGTGCTATAACTTATAAAAGATACATTTAAGTGCTAAAATCGGAGTAAAATGAATCACTTAAGTGCCAATCTGGTCAAAGTCCGACCAAAAGATTGACGTGACATTTTTCCGCGAAACGAGTCCAAAACGATCTTTGTTTTGCATGCTAACGTGACCAAATAATGCAAAAATAGCGTCATTTTGGGCTGACATGCTAAAAAAATATAAAAATTAATTAAATTTAATTTAAAAGTAAATTTAGTTAAAATATTAAAAAATAATGATTTTAAAATTTAAAAATAATAATTTTAAAATTAAATTTAATTAAAATATTAAAAAATTAATAATTAAAAAATAGGGGTGGGGGCCATCTCGAGGACCGTCGTTGAGAAAGGCGGCAACCCCGGCCAACCGGCGGCGAGGGCACGCAAGCCCTTGCCTAGATCGGGGCAAGGGTCGCAGCCCTTACCTGCATTCAACGAGGGGTCGGCCCTCACGTGGCCAAGCCAAGGGCTGCTACCCGCTAGGGGCCAAGCCGGCAAGGGCCGCCAACCCTCGCCCGATCCGGGGCGAGGGTTGCCGGCCACCCCAACCGACCCTCCCCCTCCGTCGCCGGCCCTTCCCAAACAATGAGGAGGCGGCGTGGTGGCTCACCCTTAGCCACCGCCCCCAAATTTTTTTTTTAATTTTTTCTTAATTTTAAAATTATTAATTTTAATATTTTAACTAAATTTAATTTTAAATTAAATTTATTTAATTTTTATATTATTTTTTACTATGTCGCCCAAAAACAACGCCATTTTTGCATTATTTGACCATGTCAACGTGCAAGACGGTGTTGTTTTGGGCTCACTTCACCGAAAATTTGTCGGAAAAATGCTACGTCAGCCTTTTGGCCGGATTTTGGCCGAGTGGCACTTAAGTGATCCGTTTTTCTTCGAATGTGGCACTTAAGTGTACCTTTCATAAGTTATGACACTTAAATGTCCCTTTGTACAAAGTTATGGCACTTGAAGCTTTCTTTTTGCCTACAAATACGTCATGTCTGGCTGTGTTCTCCCTCATAATTCGCATGAATCCATTAGCAAATCTTCCAGAGAAGTCAGTGACGAGCGCAGGCTAGTGCAGGCACCATTAGTCGTTCCTTATGCAAAAGAGCCCCTAGACGTTCAATTTCCAGAGTTCGATGAATCCCAAACAGCAAATAGCATATATCTAAAGTGTCCTTATTACCGACCTAAAAAAAAAAAAGTGTCCTTATTAAGTAGGCCTATTAAATTGTGTGAATCATAAATAAATAAAAGAAAAAAAGAAAAAAGGAGATGTTATTGGAGAGCCGATAATCTTCATGGACGCGTTGTGCTCATATCCATTGGTTTTTAGTTGTAGAATATCATAATTTTTTTGTGTGGACAAGATCTATGATTGTGTTAGCACAACGATTTATTAATTCACGCGTCCCTTCGTATTTTTTGGCTTAGTTCGTGAACAGGAATTAAGGAACACATTTCCTATCCGCTTCTCCCCGTGTGAATTCGTTGTCTGTTGGATCAGAATCGACGCACCTTCTTTTTTTGACATTGACAGGGGAGATTTGATAATGGGTACATGCATGCATACGATGAATAACTTATTGAGCTGGGATTTTCCATGTGCCTAAATTATTCCCCTCATCAGGATAAGAACAATCCCACCTGAGGAAATTTACTGGAGTTTTCTCTGAGTTTTCTTTATTGGGCAGTCGTCGCCGCCTCTCAGCCTGCTATAAATATTTGGAAACAGAGTATTCTTTCTATATTGAGAAAAGGGAAAGGGACACTAAAAGAAATGTCTCACGTGCAGCAGCCGCAGCAGCTGCTCCTCAGCCTCCTCCTCGCCTCCGTGGTACTCGCGACCGTCTCCGGGGCCGCCGGCGACATCGGCACGGCTGCTTATTACAGTTCTCCGTACACGCGTAAGCCCTTGACCCCAAAAAAAGAAGAAAGGGAGGATTAGAAAAGAGAGAGGAGCTTGCTAATTCCCGTTCTTTTCTTGCTGTTGGTTTAGCGACGGAATGCTATGGAGATGACCCGTCCCAGCTTCCTCCGAGCAACATGTTCGCAGCGGCGGGCGGCGAGCTGTGGGACAACGGGGCGGCCTGCGGCTGCGTGTACGCGGTGTGGTGCGTCGGCGCGTCGCAGTCCGTCCCTTCCAACTGCGCGAGCGACCTCCCAATTGAGGTCAAGATCATCGACAACGCCTTCTCAGCGGATTCCTCGGCAGCGGCGTACAAGCAGTCCGTGACCGGCGCCGCGTTGGTCCTGTCCGAGGACGCGTTCAATGCTATCGCTAAGCCGTTCGCGGATTCCCTCGATATCAAATTCCAAGTGTAAGGATTCATTCTTCTTCTTCTTCTTGTTCAGTCGCCTTGTTCAGATTGAATTGCAGAGAGAGGGGGTTGGAGGAGACGATGCTACAGTGGCTTTTGACACTTGAGATTTGGGTTTTGGTGTGGTTGGGTGCGCAGTGAGGGGCACAAGCCACTTCGGCAGCAACGCAGATTTTTTTTAATATCATCTTTTGTGTACGTGTAGGGTTTGATTCTGGAGAGATGCGATTGTGCATCTGAAGTATCAACTATGCCACCAACAAATTAGTAGAACTCAATTATGCAATCTTATATCAATTGCATTCGCTATCTACTCATGTGAATAACTGGTCCATGACGTTTCCTCCGTTCAAATAAAAAGCTATCTTCGGGTCTCCCTATTCAACTCCAAAGTGATTACCAAATTCATGAGATTGAGGAATTTTATAACTAGAATGGAATGCTGATATGTATGTGTGGAGGAACAGGTAATGAATACGTATAGTCAATTTCTTTGCCTTGCAATGTGGAATGCTTTACCTAGGCAAATTGGTCACGGGAACATACATTTCCAGGGGAAAAGCATTGTTGTGGAAATATAAGTTTCAAGGTAGTGCATGGAGTATACATAGGGTGCGCATGGTAACGCTTATTAACCGGAAAATAGTTTCTTTTAAAAAATAGTTCTTTTCTATTTCTATTTTGGGAAATAATTTCTAAGTAAAATAAGGTATTTGGTAACTACACAAAATTTCTATTCTTGAAATAAAAAAAGAATAGAAATGCATTTGATACGATTTTTTATTTTTGTATTTATTTGTTTTTTATTCTTGTTCACGAATCGCCGCTCATCGTCCGTCGCCACCACCCGTCGCTGTCGGACCGCCGATTGTCGACCGTTGCCACCGACCGCCACCGCACGATTGCCCCCCACAACCCACTAGCCGTCGACACCAAGCAAGAAAAAGAAATGAAAAAAAAAATGAAAACAAAATTAACTTATTTCTAGAAATTGTTTCCGGGAATAAGAAGCTATTTTTTTTGTTTCTTATTTATGTTTCAAATCCGTTCCTAGGAGTAAAAAAATAGATTTTTTGTTCTCGGGAACAAAATTTTTATCAAATGGATTTGGGTTTTTTTTTGTTAAATAAAATAACGAAATTGGGAGAAAATAGAAACGTTACCATGTAGGCCCATAGTAGATGAAATTTTGTCATGTGGGCTAGTGACAAACAGCACCTGTAGGACAACATCGGTGAGTTGACAGCTTTGTAGGAGTTTCAATTCCGACGGTCGGTCCAAGAATTTTTCATATAACATAAAGTCGAGCTTGGAGTATTCTGTAGGCTTATCTATTTTTCTTAGGCCATTAAACTTAAAAAAGTAGAGGCAAAAGGACGTCACTCTGTCCAATTGGATGAGGACAAGGTGGTTTCTAACAAATCAAGCCAACTTGTTTAGTGTTTACTAAGTCATCAAAGAAGCGATCAAACAATCAAAAGCGCTAAAGTCAGAGAACCTTTGGTGGCCGCCATACGTAGAGGACCAACTGTTTATCCAACAGAAGGTACTCCTATGCCAATTGTTGTACCAACTGTTTATTCCCTCGCTCTCTCTCCCCCCGCATGGCGGATCGGAGCAGGGAGGACTAAAACATAAGAGAGCCACACAGCGCTAGCTGTTGAAAGTGGGAATTCACGTCTATCTCTGTATACAAAACCTGTCTTAACAAGCCAAATCCCGCTAAGAGGAACTTCTAGTCATGTGTTTGTGTTGTGGAAGTGCAATGACAAACTAGGGTTTCGGCATGTCCGGTTGTGTTCACCGTCATAGATCATGCAAATCCATGAGCAAATTTTCTACAGAAGTCCTAATAGGCGCATGCTACTGCACTATTAATTGTTCCTTTTGCAAAGGAATTTCTGGACGTTCAATTTCCAAAGTTCGATGAATTGGATACGGTAGACTGTGCATATTTACAAAGTCTTTATTGAGTAACCTCATTAAATTGGATGGATCATAAAAATAAAAATAAAAAAGTAAAAGAAGATATTATTGGAAAGCTAACAATCTTTATCCACATGTGTTTTCATATCCATTAGTTTTTAGCTATAAAATATCATAATTCTTCGTGTACACGATATTAATAATTCTATTTGTAATAGTTGTGGAAGACTGGGAGTTAAGCAGTCAAAGAGTCAAAGGTGAAAGAGTTAAAAAAAACCAGGCTCCTCAAAATGGACGACTGAGAGCCGCATAAAAGAAAGGCGGGGCTCGTCCCTTGAACAGTTAAAGCGGGGAAAGACAAGAAAAAAAAAGGAGAAAATGGGTTGAAAAGTCAGCAACAGCAGAGCAAGCAGGCTAGTCTAGATAAAAGACCGAGAACTAAAGGAAAGGAGCCAAAAAACAGAAAAAGGAAAGAAAGAAGAAACAGGAAAAGAGAAAGGGCTTTTTGCATACATGATAGGTCTCGTCAAGTAAATTCAACTATGTATCGCCACACTCAATAAGTATTTGCACCGCCCGTTTATCAATCGAGGTAGTTTTCAAATTTATGGCTTAAATTCAGAATTTTGGAGGGGATTATGTCATTATAAAGCCATGGGATTTGATGAAGGTTGATTTGAAGCAATAATTTTGTCTGAGCGAAATTTTAGGGTTTTGAGGTTGAGTTTTAGCTATTTCATAATTCATGTAGAGTTTTGTTTAGCTTAATGCTGTTCTTAATGATTGTGAGATTGTCAACTTATTTAGTTACGCGATTCCCAAATGACTAGTACTATATCCCTTGAATTTGTAAAACTTATATTTGGAAAATGCTACGGATGATGGCATGTTTTGTTGCATAAAAACAAAATTGAGCATTTATTACTCTTGTTTGTTTGCAAACGTTTAGAAATCGTGCTATGCAAGTTATAAAAATATTTTTCTTTGTAAAATCTTTGCGACTAGTTTATGAAAGGGTTTATAAATGATTTGAGAAATGATGGATGAGCTATGTTGCAAAACGTTATTTGTTTGATTTATGAGATAGATTTTAGATTTGGATTTTTGGTATTGGAGAATGGTTATTTTATGCTCAAATATAACTATGAATTCGGTGAGGGGTTTGTGCGAATGCATACCGGTTTAGAATATTTTTCTAGGCTGAACCACTAGCTTTGTAAGTGGAAACTTTATTAATGGAGAATTTTGATTGCCTTATCATCATATGTTATGTCGTGACCATGATTTAATATTGAACAATAAATTGGTCGATAGAATGAATTATCGACGTGCAATAGAATAAACCATTAATATGTAAATTATTAAGATTTAACAATGGATAAGACCATTGATGCCATTGTTTTGATATTGTTGAGTAGATGAGTATATTTGACTTTTACAAAACTTAGTTGAAATGAAACAATGCATATATGATTCGATACGTATTTTTTTATTAAATAAAGGGATTTGTGTCCGATATAACCTAATTTACTAACTACTTTACGGGATTTTACTTTGGCAATGCTCTAAAAAACCTTGAATCCAAAATCACAAAGAGATAGCAAACTCTTTTACATTTAGGCTTTTGGGAGGACCATCTAATTCTCCATAAAGAATCAATGTAAATCCTCTAATTGTTTCTAACTAAACCAACATATCTCCCCGGTAGATAAGCTGATCGATGGATCCATTCTGTAATAGTAGGGATCAACCAAGATGAGCCCATTAGTCCATGTCTTGCTCTTGTTGCTTGGAAACCGTCGGTTCTGTTTGCTTGTCTTATTATACTGGCAACAGACAAAAGACTTGGAACATGAGTCGATGGTGTGACAGACTCCGACCTTTGCACAGCCAAGGAACTCGACTGCTCCGTTCAAAACGTTTGGTAAGAAAAGAAACAACTCTCTCTGCGAACAGGAGGATGGGGTAAAACCGTGTTGATGTCACATGTTCTTCTGTTTTATCCCTTAAGCATTGAGAACGTGGTAAATCTTCATAAGATATCTCAAGGAATATACTTTCTCGTGATTAGATCCTTCCCTTATGTCGTCTATTGAATTTGAAAAGGAAAATATTGAGTGTGTGGTGGAACCCTTTCGTTGCCGTGTGGGAGGAACCTTTTGAACTTATCATATTAAGCATATATTTGAAAATGCTCAGTGCTGCATCACTCTTTCATCCAACTTCTAGCAAATTTACTATCTTGCTTGTAATATCGATTGGGAAGAGTCAATCTGTTCGAGTGAGAATATTATACCCCATTAAAAGATGGCAATATTTTAATATATTGTGTTTTTATGGTTAGTCAAGAAGTACTTTGGTGGACCCATTACATTATTTAATTAGCTTTGTCTTTGGATGGTTTTACTGTGCTGCTGTCCTTTTGGAGGAGTAGCTTATGAGAGGATTCACACTAAAATGATGCTAGTAATTCTCATGTATTGTGTTTAATAAATGAGCCGAGAAGTTCTAATGGGGGACCTATTTCATTTTTCAATTGGTTTGGTCTTTGGACGGTCTTGTTATATATGTTAAACTAATGTCTCGAATTTGAATTCAGATAATAATTTGTTAAACTGAATTTTATCGAGGAATATTTTTCCAAGCGAATTACAAATTGAATGAAGAAATCTTTTTTTCTTATTGAACATATTTTTGGATGTGAAAATATCACTACAAGACAAAAAGTAAATATATGAGATAAAAGAAAAAGGAAGGAAAATGAAGGTTTTCTCCCCCTTACTTGCAGCGTACGAATCCTTCTTAAAAAGGAAAGAGACGTGAGGCTCAAAGTCAAAGTCTTCACAGTCTTGACTTTGGACACATAATATAAAGCTAAAAGGAACGTGAAGCCTGCTGCACGTCCCCGCCGCCCAAGAGTGGCGCCGCAAAAGAGAAGCTGGAGAGCACTGCGTGACGAAAAAGAAAAAAAAGGCAAGAGCCGCAGGTCCAAGAGAAGAGTCACGCTGCACGTAGCTTTGAACAAAAAACATGAATCCATACGTACGCGGATCAAAGATGAACGCTAGAGTTCTTGAGTTTGGCGTATGTAGAGTATTTTATTTTGAACTTGAACGAACGGTAATTTTGTATAATAAGTTTATGTTCAAATAAGTTATTTATTTATAAATATTTAAGTTTTGAGTTAAATCTAAGTATGAAAAATATTCGAGTATATGAGTGATAATAAACTTTGATTATCTAATTATAGTAGATTATTTGTTGCTAGCTCTCTCCGTGGACATAGGTATTGATATTCGGACTGAACCACGTAAATTTTTAGTATCTTTATTATTTCTCGTTTATTTCTTTAGTGATTTTGTGTTGAAGTAAATTGCAAGATCCTATTATTTTCGCGTATTATATTTCAACAATGTATATGTGTTCCCTATGCTTCTGTCCTTTCGAAAGGAGGAACTTGTGACCCATGACTACGAAGTACCTTTATGATGCTATAGTTTATGAAAATGAGAGAGAGAGAGAGAGAGAGAGAGAGAGAGAGAGAGAGAGAGAGAGAGTACTTTTATGATGCTATAGTGTATTTTACCATGGATTCAAGTTTGAAGCAACGTTGATTTATCTTTGCAGAAATCCTTTACCCCAAAGATCCACATTTAAATCACATATGTTTATACCTTGTGTCTCCCTCAATTTTCTTTGACGACGCTAACTTTCTTGGATAACTGGTTGAGGCTATGGGAGAACCACAAAAAGTTGACAATTTATTCGGCCCGAAGTGTTTAGAACTTATAATTTTGGTGAGAATGCAAGTGGATCATTTCAGTCCTCTGCAGTTATTTTGCAAGTTTTGCATGTATCTCATCTAGTTGTAAATTTATCACTGATTATTCACGCTGTGCTCATGGTTAGGGGTGTCAGTAACCGAACCGAATGAACCCAAAAATTCGATTTTTTCGGTTCAATTTTCATTAAAAACCGAAATTTTTCGGTTATGTTTAGTTTTTATCGGTTAACCGAACCGAACCGAACCAACAAATAAAAGTGGAGAAATCTGAGTTTAACAGAAAAAAAAAAAAAAAAAGAAGCCAAAACCGAAAAAACGGGCCAACCGAACCCAAATTTCGGTTCGATTCGTATTCGGTTCGGTTTTGAAGATTTTTCTAACGGTTCAGTTTGGTTCGATTTTTTTGAAAAATCGAACCGAGCCGAACGTTGACACCTCTACTCATGGTAGAGGGCTTATAATGGCACTCTTTCAATCTGGGATTGGACTTTAGTACACGTTTCCACGTAGGACCTAGTCCTGAAAGCTTGTGTAAACTCTCTATTGACGATGCTTGACTTGCTAGACAGGGTGTTTAGACGTTCCTCCTGAGACTCACCTGTCAAAACTCATAAAGATAAATTATATGATCTCATAACCATTACTTGTGTTAATGTTTCTGCAGTTGGATACTTTCTTTCTCTCTCACTCACACAAAGTTATGATGCTTTCTCCCATGTTCCAGGATGGTGTTCCGAGGACAGCATATGAAGGAGTAGTAATCTCCCGGTATTCACCACCAAGACGTGTTTCTAGTGAGTCCGAGTTCTTTCGGGCTGCTTGGGATCAAAGGTACGGCGCTGGTAAATCATGGTCATACTAGCTTAACAAATTTTGCTGCTCCCGATGGTGTGTTTTCTTCTGTCCTGACCGAAAGAAAGGTGCTTTTCCACTTGGGTGGGTCGGAGCGGGAGGACTAAAATGTAAGTGAGCCTTACGGGGCGGTGGTTGTTAAAGTTGGGAATTCACGTCTGTCTCTATATACAAATACGTCGCTGCGTTCTCCCTCATAATTCGCATGAATCTATTAGCAAATATTCCAGAGAAGTCAGTGACTGGCTGTGTTCTCCCTCATAATTTGCATGAATCTATTAGCAAATCTTCCAGAGAAGTCAATGATGGGCGCACGATGGTGCACCATTAGTCGTTCCTTCTGCAAAAGAGCCCCTAGACGTTCAATTTCTAGAGTTTGATGAATCCCAAGTAGCAGATGGCATATATTTAAAGAGTCGTTATTGAATAGGCTTATTAATTGCGTGAATCATTTAAAAAAAAAGGAAAAAAAGAATGGAAAAAAGGAGATGTTATAGGAGAGCCGATAATCTTTATCGACGTATCGTGCTCATATTCATTGGTTTTTAGCTATAGAATATCATAATTTTTTGTATGGACAAAACTATGATCGTGTAAGCACAACAATTCATTAATTCACGCATCCCATAATATCTTTCGGCTTAGTTTGTGAACGGGAATTAAGGAACGCATTTCTCATCCGCTTGTCCCATGTTAATTCGTTGTCCGTTGGATCAGAATGTTCGTACCTTCATTTTTTGACATTGACAGGAGAGAAATAATACGTGGTCTACGCATGTATACAATGAATGGATAAGTACTCTTTTTTTGGTCAGTGACTCAGTGGATAAGTACTTTGTTAATGGATTAATAAATCATTGAGCTGGGATATTCCATCTGCCTAAATTATTCCCCTCAGGATAAGAACGGCCCCACTTGACGGAATGTACTAGAGTTTTCTCTCGGAGTTTCCTTTACTGGGCTGTCGTCTCTGGCCGTCAACCTGCTGTAAAGATTTGGAAAAAGAGACTCTTTCTTTATTGAGAAAAGGGAAGGGGACATTAAAAGAAAATGTCTCCTGTGCAGCAGCAGCCGCAGCAGCTGCTCCTCAGCCTCCTCCTCGCCTCCGTGGCATTCGCGACCGTCTCCCAGGCCGCCAGCGACGTCGGCACGGCTGCTTATTACAGCTCTCCGTACACGCGTAAGCCCTTGACCCCAGAGAAAGAAGAAGGGAGGATTAGAAAAGAGAGAGGAGCTTGCTAAATCCCGTTCTTTTCTTGCTGTTGGTTTAGCGACGGAATGCTATGGAGATGACCCGTCCCAGCTTCCTCCGAGCAACATGTTCGCGGCAGCGGGCGGCGAGCTGTGGGACAACGGGGCGGCCTGCGGCCGCGTGTACGCGGTGTGGTGCGTCGGCGCGTCGCAGTCCGTCCCTTCCAACTGCGCAAGCGACCTCCCAATTGAGGTCAAGATCATCGACAACGCCTTCTCGGCGGATTCCTCGGCGGCGGCGTACAAGCAGTCCGTGACCGGCGCCGCGTTGGTCCTGTCCGAGGACGCGTTCAATGCTATCGCTAAGCCGTTCGCGGATTCCCTCGATATCAAATTCCAAGTGTAAGGAATGATTCTTCTTCTTCTTCTTCTTCTTGTTCAGTCGCCCTGTTCAGATTGAAATGCACAGAGAGAGAGAGGAGGGGTTGGAGGAGACGATGCTACAGTGGCTTTTGACTTTTGAGGGGTTTGGGTTTTGGTGTGGTTGGGTGCACAGCCACTTCGGCAGCAATGCAGATTTTTTTTAATGTCATCTTTTGTGTACGTGTAGGGTTTGATTCTGGAGAGATGCGATTGTGCATCTGAAGTATCAACTTTGCCGGCAACAAATTAGTAGAACTCAATTATGCAGTCTTATATCAATTGCATTCACTATCTACTCATGTGAATAACTGTAAATGTTATTGTTCTTGTCCATGACGTTTCCTCCATTGAAATAAAAAGCTATCTCCGGGTCTCCCTATTCAACTCCAAAGTGATTACCAAATTCACGAGATTGAGGAGTTTTATAACTAGAATGGAATGCTGATATGTATGTGTGGAGGAACATGTAATGAATACGTATAGTCAATTTCTCTGCCTTGCGATGTGGAATGCTTTACCCAGGCAAATTGGTTATGGGAACATACATTTCTAGGGGCGAAGCATTGTTGTGGAAATGTAAATTTCAAGGCAGTGCATGGGTACACAAAGCAAATGAAACTTTGTCATGTGGGCTAGTGACAAACAGCACCTGCAGGACAATATCGGTCAGCTGACAGCTTTTTTAGGATTTCCAGTTTTGACGATCGGTCCAAGAATTTTTAGTAAAATATAAAGTCCAGCTTGGAGTGTTCTGTAGGCTTATCTATTCTACTTAGGCTACTAAAACTTGGAAAAGTAGGAGACGGAAAAGTAGAGGCAAAAGGACATCACTCTGTCCAATTGGATGAGGACGAGGTGGTTTCTAACAAATCAAGCCAACTTGTTTAGTGTTTACTAAGTCATCAGAGAAGCGATCAAACAATCAAAAACGCTAAACTCACAGGAGCCACACAGCGCTAGCTGTAGAAAGTGGGAATTCACGTCTATCTCTGTATACAAAACCTGTCTTAACAAGCCAAACCCCGCTAAGAGGAACTTCTAGTCATGTGTTTGTGTTGTGGAAGTGCAATGACAAGCTAGGGTTTCGGCATGTCCAGTTGTGTTCATCGTCATAGATCATGCAAATCCATGAGCAAATTTTCTACAGAAGTCCTAATAGGCGCATGCTACTGCACCATTAATTGTTCCTTTTGCAAAGGAATTTCTGGACGTTTAATATCCAAAGTTCGATGAATTGGATACGGTAGACTCTGCATATTCAAAAAGTCTTTAGTGAGTAACCTCATTAAATTGGATGAATCATAAAAAAAAAAGAAAAGAAAGTAAAAGAAGATATTATTGGAAAGCTAACAATCTTTATCCACCTGTGTTTTCATATCCATTAGTTTTTAGCTATAAAATATCATCATTCTTCGTGTACACAATATTAATAATTCTATTTGTAATAGTCGTGGAAGACTGGGAGTTAAGCAGTCAAAGAGTCAAAGGTGAAAGAGAAAAAAAAAAAAAAAAAAAAAAAAAGGCTCCTCAAAATGGACGACTGAGAGCCGCATAAAAGAAAGGCGGGGCTCGTCCATTGAACAGTTAAAGCGGGGAAAGACAAGAAAAAAAAGGAGGAAATGGGTTGAAAAGTCAGCAACAGCAGAACAAGGAGGCTAGTCTAAATAAAAGACCGAGAGCTAAAGGAAAGGAGCCTTGTTCAAAAAAAAAAAAAAGAAAAAGGAAAGGAGCCAAAAACAGAAAAAGGATAGAAAGAAGAAACAGGAAAAGAGAAAGGGCTTTTTGCATACATGATAGGTCTCTTCAAGTAAATTCGACTATATATCACAACACTCAATAAGTATTTGCACTTCTCGTTTGTCAATCGAGGTAGTATTCAAATTTATGGCTTAAATTTGGAATTTTGGAGGGGATTATGTCATTATAAAGCCATGGGATTTGATGAAGGTTGATTTGAAAGTTTTGTTTGAGCGAAATTTTAGGGTTTTAAGGTTGAGTTTCGTGTGCTTTTAGCTATTTTGTAATTCGTGTAGAGTTTTGTTTAGCTTAATGCTATTCTTGTTGATTGCGAGATCGTCAACTTATTTAGTTACGCAATTCCCAAATGAGTAGTACTATCTCCCTTGAATTTGTAAAACTTATATTTGGAAAATGCTACGGATGATGGCATGATTTGTTGCATAAAAACTAAACTGAGCATTTACTACTCTTGTTTGTTTGCAAACGTTTAGAAATCATGCTATGCGAGGTATTATAAAAATAATTTTTTGTAAATTCTTTGCGACTAGTTTATGAAAGGGTTTATAAATGATTTGAGAAATGATGGATGGGTTATGTTGCAAAACGTTATTTGTTTGATTAATGAGATAGATTTTAGATTTGGATTTTCGGTATTGGAGAATGGTTATTTTATGCTCAATATAACTATGAATTCAGTAAGGGTTTGTGCGAAATGCATACCGGTTTAGGATATTTT
>CM024626.1:36151668-36234835 GCA_014182585.1 Eucalyptus coolabah | reverse complement strand
CCTCGTCTAAACGGCCTTCGGCCGGCCTGCGCCGATCGTCCGGCTCCATAAGCCGGTCTCTCGACTCGGCTCGGCTTTGCTTGACTCGCCACTCCTCGTCGTCGCCCTCGTCCTCGTCGTCGTCGCTTCCACGGATCATCAAACCACCCCAACGTCCGCGCTTGCGATTCGCCATTAAACCCTTCTAAAAAATCCTCAAGTTCCTCTCGCTAGCTCGACCTGATCCGTGCTTTCCCAGCCGGCCATGTTCGGTGCTCCCGACACCTTCCCCGCCGCGTGATCTTCAGCTGCTGCGGCGATTCCCCGGCCGGCTCCGGAGAGACGATGGTGAACAAGTTCTTCTGCGACTTCCGGTTCCTCCTCCTCGCCGCGGCGGTGGCGTTCATCTACATCCAGGTGATTCCTTAGTCCCGATTCCATCGCGATCTGGAATCTTTGCCGTTTTCAGTTTGAAACCGGATGCTCGGACCGGTCGACGTGCATCCGTGCTCGCGGCTGCTTCTGTTGAGCCTAAATTGTTGTGGCGCATGAGCTCTAGGAGTGGGCGTTCGCTTCTTTCATGGCAAGAATCATTCTTGAGGTTTCGTTAGATTACTGAGGGGGTTTTGTGTCGTTCTGTACGTTTTTCTTGTTCATTTTCCGTGTAAAAGAGAATTCTGAAGCTGAGACTGACGCGAATAAATGGAAAAAAAGTTGTTTCGTCGGCTGAACTTTTAGTTTGCTAATGCCGATGGACTGGAAATGCGGGCAAATTCAAATGCAGCTGTACCAGAGATTTTGTTGCTTTTTCCTGTGCTTGCGTCAGTCGCTGAACTAAAGTAATTTACAAAATCATGCGAGATAAAAGGACTAGGGCTTCTTTCCTAACATGTGAAAGAAGTGTTCGATGTAGAACAAATCAGAAAGGGGTTGTTAGTTTTAGATTGTCTAATCCTAGTAAAGATGTAGAAAAATATAGTGGTTGTGGTCCTTTTCTATTGATCGCAGAAGGTCTCGTAACTTTAAAATACCATGGCATCGCCTTCTGGGCTCTGCTGTGGTGTTACTCTGCAGAATATTGCTTTGATGACCATGGACATGTAGTACTACTGGAATTTCAGATCCAAGTCTAGGTGATTTGCTGGGAAAATTAATAGTTGCATTGATTCAAGAGGTAAAAGATGGGTATGTTAACTCGGGTACTTGAGATGCTTTCATGGTAGTATTTTAGGTGAAACTTGTTTTCTTTTCTCCACTGGTCTGGTTTCTGGTAAAGGACAGGACGTCTTATGATTGAGTGTAGGCTTGTATTGCCTTTTGCCTCATTCGTGAATCGTTACTTGTCAAGGAACCATCAAGAGTTATAGGAACACTATCATAAGACATACTAATATTCTCTAACTGCATTTAAACTTTTTTTTTTTTTTTTTTTAATAATCAGATTCACCTTCCACTGCTCCCTTTTTAGCCTTTTAGCTCTTTGATTTCATGTTTAAACTATTGTTCAATGGTTTGGGAGATGCCTTATCTTATGATTATCAAAAACAAATAATCCAAAACGGTTCTTGGCTGGGAAAAAGGATTTCTGTTGAAATTTTCTCTTCTCCTGTTTCAATTAAATCTTTCAGTTCAGTTTCTTCCCCAATTTTATTGTATTTCTTCGGCTTTAAAGAGATGCTTCAGCATCAAGCAATGTACATACCTGTGTAGCAGTCATGTTGGCATTCGTGATCGATTTTCTTACATTAGTATATGTTTACAATGGTTGCCCTTACTTCATCGGTTTATCCACCAATATTGTACTTTTCCTCGTTTGACTTTTATCTTTTCGTTTTTCTTGTTCCTCTCTCCCTCAGATGCGTCTTTTCACAACACAATCAGAATATGCTGATCGACTTGCTGCTGCTGTAAGTCCATCCTAATACCTCGTTGATCTCTCATTCTGGATTGTTGGCCGTTTGAACCTCTAGCTTTGCTTCCAAAAGGATACACATTCGGTTATTAAGAGATGTATTTAGAGAACTTCTTATTATCATGTGCAGCCAGCATGTAGACTTCCGAGTTAAGTAAAATATAAGCTTAGGTAACTTTAGATCTGCTACTCTGTCTGCCTAATTGAATTTGAAAAACAACTATTGAGAGTGTGTGGTGGAACCTTTTCCTTGCCATGTGGGAGGAATCTTCCTGAATTTGTCATATTGACCATATATTTGACAATGCTATAGCTGAATCTCTCTTTCATCCAACTTCTTGTAAATCTACTATCTTGTTTGAAATATCAATTGGGAAGAGTCAATCTGTTTGAGTGAAAATAGGATACCCCATTAAATGATGGTAGTAATTCTCATGTATTGTGTTTTGATGGTTAGTCAAGAAGTACCAATGGTGGACCCATTACATTATTTGGTTGGTTTGGACTTTGGAAGGTCTAACTGTGCTGCTGTCCTTTGGGAGGAGTAGCTTCTGAGAGGTTTTGCACTTAAATGATGCTAGAAATTCTCATGTTTGTGTTTAATAATTGAGTCAAGAAGTTCTAATGGGGGACCTGTTTCATTTTTTTGGTTGGTTTGATCTTTGGAATGTCTATGTATGCATGTTTCCTGCTTCTGTCCTTTTGGAAGGAGTAGGCTTGTGAGTAATGACTTGAAGGGCTTTTATGATGATATAGTTAATGATAGCGAGAGAGGGGGAGGAGCGGGGTGGGGATGGGGGGAGGGGGAGAGAGAGAGAGAGAGTGTGGACTAGAAATCTAATGTGTGCATCCTCCTCTCCTAAATCACATCTCCTAGAAATCATCATAGATTTCTTAGATACATCTTTCATCTTACAGGTTGAAGCCAGACTCGTTGTACAAGTCAAATGCGAAAACTAATCGATCAGATAAGCATGCAACAAAGCCGTATTGTGGACCTAGAAGGTGTGATAATTTGATTGTAAGCATGTGTTTTCCCCATGTTGTTTCTGTAGAGGACTGGAATGATATGGATTGTATGCAAGCTTGCACCATATGAATCTTTTTAGTATTTGTCTGGCCCTGTGCGTCAGGCATATTGCATTCTGCATTTTTGGATTCAGCCAATTTGGAGTTTGATCGCATTTGTTGTGATGCACTGACTTATAGAAATTCAAAATTTTACTGAGCGACTAAAACTGAAGGAGATTAATTACCATTCTTGTGCTGTGAAGTTCTAATACTTGACTTCTCTTTGATGTTGGAGGAATCCTGTTTATCATTCATCCTACTCAATCTGAAATATATTTGTTTGTGAATATGCCTTGATCTATTTGCTTCACCATTTGGTGTCTGAAATTCAGAGGATAAGAACCGACAAGATGAAGAATATAGCCAGATGAAGGCTCTTGTTCAAGATCTTGAATGTATGTTAGCTAGTATTTCTGCTCCATTTGTTTGTACTTCTTTCTCATTTTATTCCAACATGCTCATTCTAGTTGTAATCCAGTAGATGATTTTAAGTATAATGTTATGAAGGCCCTAAGTCTATTCTACTAATCTAGTCATATTTTGATGGCCTTTCTAAAAGAATTATGAAATGTGTGCAAGACAAAACATTTAGTATTGTGACTGTGGAAGATTGTTAACCGATACACTTATTGATTTATCTAAAAGTTATTGTTTAATTTTTTACTTGCTATAAAAAATTTGTAAATGATTATCACGATCATATAATCATTGTTGTGGATGCAATTTTCCAGATGATGTACTTTTGGCTTCATGAATGAGTACAATATTTATCTACGCAGAGCTTTCAATTGAATCCACTTCTTCATTTTTTGTTAACTTTCCTTTCTCTATTAAATTGGGCATTTAGTATATGTTATAGATAATGGAGGTTTTTGTTAATAGAAGAAATGTTCTTGTACATCAGAAATGTACAAAAGTACAAATTGAAAGAAAAACAATCAAACAAAAGAAAAAATCACTAGACTATATAGAATAAGACGGTTAATTGTTGGTTTTAGTTAGTTGGGCACATTATGGATGCATGAGTTGTAGAATATATTTAGGTTGATAGAGATAGGGAGCAGAACCTAAAGCTACCATCAAGCAGGACCCATTCAAAGAGAAAATCACGCACCATGTGAGGCAAAGCCCTTTATATCACATAATCCCACTAAACCGGGGGTTGGATAAATAACCTTGTGCAGCTCGTAAAGTTTGCAAAACATGTGGTATTTAGGTTCTGGATCAGAAAATATTCAGTGAAGGGATTGACTTCTTGGAAATTCTTATTGAGTATATACGGCAAGGTTTCAATTTTACCCTAGCTTTTGTATCCTTGCTGCTTCTTTGCCCACTTATTGCTGCTTCACGTACTACTTCATATAGTACTCAAGTCTCTAGCTATAATTCATAAAGAAGAATAAAGGAGTTTTAATATTCCAGAATCTGTTCAGGTAGGTATTGCCAAAGATCTGCTTATGCATATGGAACCAAAATGGATTACACCAAATATTCCTTTGCTCCAACTTCTTCCATCAAGTGGTTGGATTGGTAATGCAAGGCTCCTTGGGGAGATAAAATCAATATAAACGTTTTGTTTGAGAGGAGGGGAGGGGAAAGAAAATGGAAGGCGGTGTTAAAATTTGGGAAAGATTCAAATTTTCAGTGAGAAGAAATGGGGGAACATTTGAAAAAATTCTCGATTTTCTTCACTTATTTTCATTCAATCCATGTCCTGAACAAAGCATAAAGGATCACAGTGGGTGGAAATGTACAAAAATTAGTTCTAAACAATTAACAGTAGAAACAAAGAAAAGCTTACTGAGCTGTCTTAGATGGATATCCTCCTGCTGACAAAATTGAATGGAGTGATTCCATTATTTTTCAGTCAATCTCCTTAAAGGCGCCTTATAGGGTTTTTATTCTGTTAATTGCTTGCATGTCTATCGGTTTGTTTCATTGCATACACTTTTACATTAAAATTACACACAAGCATATGGAATACCGATTTTGCTGATGGAATGTCTTAAGTGCTACTAAAGTAACTGTTTTGCTAATCTTGCAGTTAAAGGCCTTCAAAGACGGATGGACAAAGTACAGGTTTTCTCCTGACGATAAAATGTTATTTATCTTCTCTAATTTACAGGTCCAATTTTGTCAGTCTTACTTTCTGATATCTTTTTGTTGGATTTATCAGACTCAAGTGGCAGCAGTGGTAATCATGGCATGCAACCGCGCTGATTATCTTGAGAGGACCATTAAGTCCATCTTGAAGTATGGCAGATCTGTTCTTTTAAGTCTTTTTTGTTTATGACAACTCAAGACACTTCAAGACACTTTGTATTGATCAGTTCTCCTATTATTGGATTCTTGTCATTTTCCAGACATCAGAATGCTGTTGCTTCAAAGTACCCACTTTTTGTATCCCAGGTAGTATACCCTCAGTTCCTGTTCTAGCAAAACAAATCTAGCTTTCCTTTATTGCCGGGCTAGCTAACCCCTGTCGCCCCTCTCTTTTAATGTTTGTGTTCTGAGGTATTGTATTTGACAACAAAATTGTTTCTGTAGGACGGGTCTAATGCACAAGTTAGAGAGAAGGCCTTGAGTTATGATCAGTTAACCTACATGCAAGTAAGCTGCTGAGGTCTTTCACAGAACAAGTTTCACTCAGTTATTTCTTTATTATCTGAAAATCATGAAATGGAGAAGAGAGAGCTTTTTGTCGTTTGACTATGTCTAGATGAAAGTTGTAATCCTGACATAGGTTCTTTTGCAGAGATTTTAGTACTTACCTGTATATCTGAAAAATAACTGGAGTTTATTGCAGCATTTGGATTCTAAGCCGTTGCAAACTGAAAGGCCTGGGGAGTTGATTGCATATTATAAAATTGCACGTAAGATCGATTTCTTCTGCTATTGCTTTGATAGGTTTTTCCCATCTCATTTGTGTTCATGTCAGGGCATTACAAATGGGCATTGGATAAATTATTCTATGAACATAAGTTCAGTCGAGTAATCATACTTGAAGGTGAAAATACTTTTTTTTGCTGGGTTGCTTTCACTACATCTAAAATGAAGTGCCTATTCACAATCTTTCACCTGAATGCAGATGATATGGAGATTGCACCTGATTTTTTTGATTATTTTGAGGCTGCAGCTGCTCTCATGGAAAAGGATAAGTATGAATTCTGGAAATGCCTGAGCTATAATTGGATACTTGAATTAAAACATATAATAACTAAATGTTAGAGAATTCCTCGAATTTTAAAAATAAAATAATTGGGCTTAGGCTCAAATTCTAAGTTCCATGGAAGAAAAAGCACATTATGAACTTTACTGCAATTTTCCATCTCTAACTATGGCAGGACCATTATGGCTGTTTCCTCATGGAATGACAATGGGCAAAAGCAATTCGTGCATGATCCAGGCAAATTCTCGTAAACTCTGCCTTTTTAATTTCCCACCATGAAATAAGAAATGAGGTCTATACCCCAAACAAAAAAGGTCTTTTGCAGACCATGGTTCTGAGTGTTATATCTTCATGCATGTGCATAATCTTATCTCTCTTCTTTTCCGAATGTGCTCGAAAGCTTTGGAATTTTGCTTGGGATAAATGGATGGTTACCTTTACATAAGTGGCAAAGTTAAGTACCTGCTCACTGCATGCCACATGCGAAAAAATCATTTGAAGATGCAGCTGAAGTTAAATGGCTGAACCAATAGTGTGGGGAATGTTTTTATTGTTTTGGTTATTATTTTACCATGGATTCAAGTTTGAAGCTTCATTTATTCATCTTCGCAGCCTTATCAGCCTTTTCTTATCAAAGATATGTGTTTCCTTCTCCACATCTCTCTCTTCTTGTAATCTTTTAATATATTTTGCAGAAATCCTTTACCGATCTGATTTCTTTCCTGGACTTGGATGGATGTTGACCAAATCTACATGGAATGAATTATCACCAAAGTGGCCTAAGGCATATCCTTATGAGTTTGATATTTGTCAGTTTTAGATCACATATGTTTATTGTTTATATGTCTCCCTAAAATTTCTTTGACGACACTTCACTTACTGGGACGACTGGTTAAGGCTACAAGAAAACCACAAAGGTCGACAATTTATTCGGCCAGAAGTGTGCAGAACTTATAATTTTGGTGAGCATGTAAGTGAATTTTGTACACGCGTACTCTGATTTATGGTCATTTTGGTTTTGTACAGTTACTTTGCAAGTTTTGCCAGTATCACCTAGTATGTAAATTAATTTTTGATTATTCATGGCTGTGCTCATGGTAGAGGGTGTATAATGGTTTTGCAGCGAATGTACATCATGTACCTGCTGGGTTACTTTAATATGAATTCAGCAGTTGTATGTTGGGTGGCTTGGGGTGATATGGGAGATGATAGCCCACATCATGTACAACTTTGGCATTGCAAAGAATTTGATTTGACTACTGATTCCTTATATGTTTGCATGTCCATTGTCTGAGAAGTTGATACCATGAGCGTTTATGACAATTCTGATATTCTCTCAGGGGTCTAGTTTGGGGCAATTTTTCAGACAGTATCTCGAGCCAATCAAATTGAATGATGTCCAGGTAATTAATATACTACATATTGAGCAAATTTGTTGTATTTGTGATTGACCTTGTGTTATCTTTCGTTTACGAAGGTTGACTGGAAATCCAAGGACTTGAGTTACCTGATGGAGGTATCTGTTGTGATTTGATTCCTGGAAGTGTCTGCCTTTTATTATTCTCCGACTAATGATGTGTCTTCAACTTTTCTCAGGACCAGTATATTAAGCATTTTGCTGCAATTCTGAAAGATGCTAAACTTATTTATGGAGCTGATGCTGTTTTGAAGGCCTCTAATATACAAGGTGATGTGCGTGTTCAATATAAAGACCAGCCAGATTTTGAACGCATTGCTCGGCAATTTGGTGTCTTTCAGGAATGGAAGGTTAGCGTATTTCTTGATGGGATTTCTTTTAAGTTTAGTCTGAGGTTTCTTAGATTTATGTGGCTAATAGCACCGACAAGGCATCCTTTCTCTGCATTTTGAACGAATATTCTAGGATGTGTATTAAAATTCAATATGAACCTTTAGTTCAAAGCATGTGGATTCCATGATTGGGTCTTCGATAGACATTTATCCAACCAATTAATTGAAATAATCAATATATCCAGTAGATTAATCTACAAACAGTCAGAACTTGTTACCTGGTTCTATGGGATGTAGGCACTTGGAGATTCTACTGCACGACCTTTAGCAACCCAAAAATTCACTTTTTGTTCTTTTATTCCTGAAATGAGCATGTTTCTATGCCCTACATTGTCCTTGCTAGTTTTAACGTTTCTGTGGTGGGATGCTCTCTTTCTCTCACTCGCACAAAAGTCATGATGCTTTCTCCCATGTTGCAGGATGGTGTACCAAGGACAGCATATAAAGGAGTAGTTGTCTTCCGGCATCCGCCACCAAGACGTGTGTTTCTAGTGGGTCGAAATCTTTCGAGCTGCTTGGGATCAAAGGTGTTTGATGCTTTGAGGTCAGGTTTCACGGCGCTGGTAAATCATGGTGCCAGAATTTGGCTTCCTCTTTCCTCCCCAATCCCTAGTGTAACTGGTACGTTATTAAAGGAACCGATTGGGCATCACAATCAGTGCTTAAGATTGCAAATTCAGGTCATCAGACAGGTTTAACCCACTGCTGCTTGCTGATGAACCCAAGTGTAGAGGTCGGAGGATTCCATTAGCGATTCTGATTTAGGAGGGAGAGGAGGATTCTTCTAAACGACAGTGTCCAGTCTATACCCATTGAACGGCCGAACCAAGGCTTTATTAAAAGAGTTTGCCATAGGTCATACTAGCTACTTAATTGCAGGTAACCTGACAACTTTTGTTGCTCCCATAGGTGTACTAAGGAACACATGTTTTTTCTCGCCATTTTCCCCTCGTGTTTTCATTTCTCTTTCTCTCCTGTTTGGTTGGGTAGGAGCAGGCAGGACTAATATGTAAGAGAACCTCTGTATACAAACATGTCGTACCGAATGCCGCGGAGAGGAACTTCTAGTTAAATCTTGTGTTGTGGATGTGACTTGTGATGGTGTATACTTTCTCCCATTACGGAAGTATATATTAAAGCGTTAACTGATTTACTAATATGAACACATACTTCATAATCGTTACTGCGCCTCCACTACCTATTTCCTCTGGTCACCGGACTTCCATTGGCGACCACCACCATCACACCGGCCATTGACTCCAAGCCATTCCAGGCCGGTGGCCACAGTCAGTCCACCATTGAAAGCACAATGAATAGAATTAAAAGAACGCAAAGCTCGGGAAAACTCTCAGGCAATCTCATTATGCATCAAAATCAAACTCAATACCTGACGAAACGACATGCCTTGCACAAATCAAATCAAAACGTGCCTTCAGATTGAACAAAAAGCAAAGGTCATCTCTTCGTCACATCTCACACTTTTTATCGAACTAGCTGTACTTTCGTATCATGATTCATAGCTAAAAATAATGAGACTCGACACAAGATTCTTCGCGATCAAAGTGTCGAAACTCAAATAGAGTGGATTCCAAACTTGACAAAGCATATGCTGTTTCGGCCATTTTTTTATTTTCTATTTTTTGGTGTCATACTCTAAATTGTCATGGAGGCATGAGGTTTTGGGTGATGATCTAGGGTTTTTAACTGGCGTTTGCCTTTGTTGATGCAATAATTGGCAACTTAGATGATGTTAATTTCTTTAGATGAGTACGTGTTTTTTTGTTAAAAAGAAAAGAAAAAAAAAAAATAATATATAGTGGATCTGCCAAAATGCGATTCGTCTATCAACCACCCGTGCATGACCTCATGCACACGCCTACTTCAGCCTATGGCGAGCCCTCCTGGTATATTCCCTCTTCTCTTATCATCTGCTCTTATCATCTGTTCTTATCATCTGCTTTTCGGCACACGCCCCACCTTCCCTCCCCCAGCTGGCGTCGCGTCGCGGTGCCTCCCCACTTCTCCACCGCCTCTGCCGGCTCCCGCCACCGCGCGGCTCCGTCTCCGTCGCCCCCGGTCTCCCGGCGCCGCCTCCGCCCGCCGTGGGCCTTCGCATTCTCAGCGGGCGATTGCCTTAGATATAGCACGCAGCCGGAGCAGGGGCGCTTGCGCGAGCGAGAGAACGCGCGGACACCCGCCCGCAGCTCCGTCTTTCGCGATTCGAGGCGGAGTGGCTCTCCCGTTCTCTCCGCGAGATCGAGCTCCATCGCCGTCGACCGGGAGCAGGGGACTTCGCCATCATCGAGCAGGCCGGACGGAGTTCGCTTTCCTCCATTTCTCAGGTTCCTTGATTTCGATTCAATTCTAGCGCTGATTCTCGAGATGTTCTTGCTTGCGTCACCGGCGTATGCCTAAACCACCTCTGATACGATTGGCGCCTTTCACTCAAGAGCTCAACTCTAGCGACACTATCGACTCTGGATCTGTGTTTTCTTCTTTGCCAAGCTTTTTACCTTCAATTCTCTTGGAATTTCAAGATTGTCACTGGAGTCGTCTGGTCTCTTCAGATTGTTGAACATCTCGGTGGATTGGCGTTTCTCGGTTTTGCTGTTTTCAGGCACTCGCAGCGTGTTCAATTCTGCTTCGCCAGCTTTGACCGGCAGTCTGGTTCGTTGAACACTCAATTGTGACTGATAATCGATCGCTCCTCGCTAAGGTAAAAGCTCTCTGTTCCTTTTTAAGTTTACGCGTGTGATATAGAAACCGAGAGCTTTGTTGTTGCTAGCTTGAAAATTGTTCATGTCTGAGACTATATTGATGACTTAGATTCAGTCTTGCTGATCTCGTACTGTTTGGGTTGTGATTCTCACTATCTAATTGCTACATTGTGCCTTTTAATCAAATGGTGAAATGCCTGAGCTGTTCTAGCATAAATATAACTCTGAATCTGACTGAGATCATCTTGTCCGCTTGAATGATTGATCGTGCCAGTTGTATAGGTTGAGTAAATCTAATTGATATTCACTTTTCGAGTCCATTCCTAAAGGTCTCAGTCTAGACAAGCTTCTGGTATTCTAAGGCGATAAGCTCAACTCTGTGAAATTAGCTAAAAACGTTGATGTGCTGAATTGTAAATGCTTGTTGATGGTCGCTCCTGCGTTCATGAAGGGTAGACTAAGTAGACTAATACATTGGAGTGCAGATCACATCTACTGTACATATCTCTTCTGATATCGGATCGTGTCTTTCTCTGTGAGTAAATATGAATGTGTTTAGTGGATATAAAATGCAATACAAATGTGTGTTTCCTTTCATACTGGAATGTGGTTGTTGCCTGCTGGTCATGTGTTATCTAATGATGCTGAGGTATTACTTGGAGCTCATGCACGAATATTCTTGTTGGTGCTAGATTAGTTTATGTTCAATTGAAGTTTCATTAAACACTCGGTTCAATGGGTAAATGTAGAAAATGGAGACTGTCGATGAGTAGGTTGATGATGCATTTCCACTGAAGATGAGTGTATGGGCTTGGGCTGTTAGAAGGTTGTTGGCTGTTGGTCGTTACTCGTCGAGAGGAGACTTGATGGATTTGTGTAATTTCAGGATTACTTTGGTTGTTTATGATGGTATATACGCATATAGTTGATCCTTCGCCATTTTATATAGTTTAGTGTCATTTTTTTCTCTTTACATGTCATTCGGTGATTACTCACTAACTCAAGTGTTGACACATAGATTCACATATTAAATTTCATTATTTTCATTAACAAAATTTCTTTTTCATAATTTTCTGAAATTCAAATGATGTTTTAAATTTTGGCACTTGCTTTCTTTAAACGCAAACGGACATGATCTTATTCTTCGATCCATTAAGTGTGCTATGCATGCAATCTGACCATCCTTGTGGTGAAAATGTGGTTTTTAGAAGTTCCTAGGGATGTTTATTTTGCAACTCTTTTGACCCCTTCCTACGATTCTTTTATTCCAACCCCACAGCAGGGAAACGGACGGATATACTTCCTCTAAATAATTGACTTCTTAGAATCTTGTACCGTCTAATGAGGAAGTAAGGATGGATTGTAGGATTGCTGCTTAACATTTTAGTTTGAGCTGCATCTTTTAGAAGCAGATTTACCTTTAAATTGTGGTGAAATGGCGGCTCTGTTGTTTTGGGTAACGATAGCATACCGGTATGAATAAGAAAAGAGGTAAAATTTACCTTTAGAAGCACATAAAAGGTGGGGTCGTTTGGGGGATGCGTGTCATTGTTTATATGCGTGTCATTGTTTATTCTTCTTTATTATAAAAAAAAAAAGGAAGCTTTGTCTTGAAGCAGGGGTCCAGTAAAAAAATGGCAACCGGGAGCCTTCTACTATCACAGCCGCTTTCACCTCCTCTTCCTCCTCCTCCTCCTCCTCGCCTTTATGCTCCCGAAGACCATCTCCGTGGCCACCGGTGACGACGGCACAGCTTCATATTATGTACCTCCCTATGAACGTAAGTCCCGCCCCCACCAACAAAGAAAAAACAAAAAAGAAAAAAAGTTTCTCCTTTTTAAGATGAAAAGAACTTGCTATGTTAACTTTCCGTTTTCTTGCCATTGGTATAGGGACGGAGTGCTACGGTGAGGGCTCATCCCAGTTCCCTGAAAGTAACTTCTTCGCGGCTGTGGGTGACAATCTCTGGGACCTGGGGTCAGCGTGCGGCAGGGAGTACGAAGTGCGGTGCATCAGCGAGGCGCAGTCTGGCCCTGGACCCTGCAAACCCGGCTCCGACACCATCCGGATCAAGGTCGTCGAATACGCCCTCTCGGTTAGCTCCTCCGCCGCCGCCCCGAGCAGTCCGTAACTGGCGCTGATTTGGTCCTGTCTCAGATCGCTTTTGAAGCCATTGCCAATCCGTCCGTCGATTCCATCACCGTGGAGTTGAAGGAGTAAGGAAATCCACTTCTTCTGCTTCTTTTCGTTTAGAATCCCATTTCCATTGAATTTTTTCCCGATGTAACAGCAGTGATAAGAGACACCCCTGACTCCGATGGTAGAACAGATTTTAATATCATCTTTTGTATGCGAAACGTGCAGGGTCTGATTTTTGGTGATGGCTCAAGGCTTGAGACAGAGGCGAAAGGAAATCAACAGATGATGATATCAAATAAATTCAGACATGGTTTATCTGGAATGCTGGTTGGTTGTGTTGCTTTTTCGTTTTTTCAATTTTCAAATTTAAGAGGATGAACTCGGCCGGTCTCTTGAGGGTTGAGGGGAAAGATCGGAGGATACATCGGCCGCACATGACCCTTGCAAAGATGTTCACTCTCGCTGGTTTTAAGTTTCTACAAGAGGGAAGCCGTACCTGATCCGCTTTGCCCCCCATGTCGCCAGATGCCCAAAACAGCAGTAACATTTACTTCTCCTCTGCCCTTGGACGAAAGGGGTTTGGTCTGATCAGAGGCTCCAGCGAATGGTTCAATTGCTGTTTAAATCGAAGAATCTCTTACCGACAAAAGAAGAGCTTGCTGGAATCCTATGGTCAATCTGGAATGCCCGAAATGCCTATATTTATCGATCGAGACAGCCGCAAGCTACCATGGTCGTAGATGAAGCTTGTTCAGCGCAAAAAATCGACTTTAGGTGTGGAACCCAGAGGCAGAATGGAAAATTGAGAGAGATGGACTCAACCGGTGAAATGGCTCCCACCAGCGTGTGGAGTGTTGAAATTCATTTCGGATGGCTCGTGGGTGGAAGGGACGATAGATGGAGCTATTGCTGGAATGTGCCAAAAAAACCTCAACCAAAGTCTAATCATACTCTGACCAAAAAAAAAAAGTCTAATCATACCAAACCAATCCAAGCCCACCTTTACAAATCAAACCCTAATGTCATTGAAGCCACCAACTCAACACCTCGATCACTTCGCCTGAACGTCTGCACCCTTTCTTTTCCATATATATTTCTTTTTAATTCTTCTTTTTTATTTCTCTCTCCTCCCTTGGCCTTCTTCTTCCTGATGTATTCTCCGCACGCCCGAAGTCAATTTTGGTTTTCTATTTCTCTAATTTTCACTTTTCTGCATTTTTCCTATTTTATTCTTTTTCTTTTATTCTGTTGTTCTTTTTCTCTTCTTCTCTACGCCTGTCTTCTTCCTCGACGACTCCCCTCTCCTCACCGAACGCTCTCCTGCAGCTCCGCTGCGCGAACCAGCGCCACCACTACGACGAGCCCTCACCGGCCTTTGAGGCACCGGAGCCACCGTCCGGCGTCGGTCGTTCGGTCCGACCGGCACCGGTCACCGTAGGCCACTAGCTGGCCGGCGGTTTCTAGTATCACCGAACACGGTAAACAAGAACACAAAGAAAACAGGCGTTGCTCTCAGCCAAGCCAAACCAATCAGTTTGTTTCATCGCATATCCCACTTTTACATTAAAATTACACACTCAAGCATATGGAATACCGATTTTGCTGATGGAATGTCTTAAGTGCTACTAAAGTTACTGTTTTGCTAATCTTGCAGTTAAAGGCCTTCAAAGACGGATGGACAAGGTACAGGTTTTCTCCTGACAATAAAATGTTATTTATCTTCTCTAATTTACAAGTCCAATTTTGTCAGTCTTACTTTCTGATATCCTTTTGTTGGATTTGTCAGACTCAAGTGGCAGCAGTGGTAATCATGGCATGCAACCGCGCTGATTATCTTGAGAGGACCATTAAGTCTATCTTGAAGTATGGCAGATCTGTTCTTTTAAGTCTTTTTTGTTTTATGACAACTCAAGACACTTTGTACTGATCAGTTCTCCTATTATTGGATTCTTGTCATTTTCCAGGTATCAGAATGCTGTTGCTTCAAAGTACCCACTTTTTTTATCCCAGGTAGTATACCCTCTGTTCCTGTTCTAGCAATACAAATCTAGCTTTCCTTTATTGCTGGGCTAGCTTTCCCCCGTCCCCACTCTCCTTTAATGTTTTTGTTCTGAGATATTTGTATTTGACCACAAAATTGTTTCTGTAGGACGGGTCTGATGAACAAGTTGCAGAGAAGGCCTTGAGTTATGATCAGTTAACCTACATGCAGGTAAGCCGCTGAGGTCTTTCACGTAACAAGTTTCACTCAATTGTTTCTTTATTATCTGAAAATCATGAAATGGACAAAGAGAGCTTTTTGTCATTTGACTATGTCTAGATGAAAGTTGTAATCCTGACCTAGGTTATTTTGCAGAGATTTTAGTACTTACCTGTATATCTGAAAAATAACTGGAGTTTATTGCAGCATTTGGATTCTAATACTTTGCAAACTGAAAGGCCTGGGGAGTTGATTGCATATTATAAAATTGCACGTAAGATCGATTTCTTCTGCTATTGCTTTGATAGGTTTTTTTGCCCATCTCATCTGTGTTCATGTCAGGGCATTACAATTGGGCATTGGATAAATTATTCTACGAACATAAATTCAGTCGAGTAATCATACTTGAAGGTGAAATATATCGTTTTATGCCGGGTTGCTTTCACAACATCTAAAATGAAGTGCCTATTCACAATCTTTCACCTGAATGCAGATGATATGGAGATTGCGCCTGACTTTTTGATTATTTTGAGGCTGCAGCTGCTCTCATGGAAAAGGATAAGTATGAAATCTGAAAATGCCTAAGCTACAATTGGATATTTGAATTATAACATATAATGACGAACCGTTAGAAAATACCTAGAATCTAAAAATTAAAAAAATTAGGCTTTGGCTTGAATTGTAAGTTCCGTGGAGAAAAAGCACATTATGAACTTTACTGCAATTTTCCTTGTTAAAAAAAAAAAAAAAAAAAAACTTTACTGCAATTTTCCATCTCAAGCTATGGCAGGACCATTATGGCTGTTTCCTCATGGAATGACAATGGGCTAAAGCAATTTGTGCATGATCCAGGCAAATTCTCATAAACTCTGCCTTTTTAGTTTCCCACCATGAAATAAGAAATGAGGTCTATACCCCAAACAAAAAGGGTCTTTTGCAGTCCATGATTCTGAGTGTTATATCTTCATGCATGTGCATAATCTAATTTCTCTTCTTTTCTGAATGTGCTCAAAAACCTTGGAATTTTACTTGGGATAAATGGATGATGACCTTTACATAAGTGGCAAAGTTAAGTACTTGCTCACTGTGTGCCACATGTGAAAAAATCATTTGAAGATGCAGCTGAAGTTAAATGGCGGGGAATGTTTTTATTGTTTTGGTTGTTATTTCACCATGGATTCAAGTTTGAAGCTTCATTTATTCATCTTCACAGCCTTATCAACCTTTTCGTAACAAAGATATGTGTTTCCTTCTCCACATCTCTCTTTTCTTGTAATCTCTTAATACATTTTGCAGAAATCCTTTACCGATCTGATTTCTTTCCTGGACTTGGATGGATGTTGACCAAATCTACATGGAATGAATTATCCCCAAAGTGGCCTAAGGCATATCCTTATGGGTTTGATATTTGTCGGTTTTAGATCACATATGTTTATTGTTTATATGTCTCCCTAAATTTTCTTTGTGACACTTTACTTACTGGGACGACTGGTTAAGGCTACAAGAAAACCACAAAGGTCGTCAATTTATTCGGCCAGAAGTGTGCAGAACTTATAATTTTGGTGAGCATGTAAGTGGATTTTGTACACACGTACTCTGATTTATGGTCATTTCGGTTTTGTACAGTTACTTTACAAGTTTTGCCAGTATCACCTAGTATGTAAATCAATTTTTGAGTATTCACAGCTGTGCTCATGGTAGAGGGTGTATAATGGTTTTGCGGCGGATGTCACGTCATGTACCTGCTGGGTTACTTTAATATGAATTCAGCAGTTGCATGTTGGGTGGCTTGGGGTGATATGGGAGATGATAGCGCATGTCATCTACAACTTTGGCATTGCAAAGAATTTGATTTGACTACTGACTCCTTATATGTTTGCATGTTCATTGTCTGCGAAGTTGATACCGTGAACGTTTATGACAATTCTGATATTCTCTCAGGGGTCTAGTTTGGGGCAATTTTTCAGACAGTATCTCGAGCCAATCAAATTGAATGATGTCCAGGTAATTAATATACTACATATTGAGCAAATTTGTTGTATTTGTGATTGACCTTGTGTTATCTTTCGTTTACGAAGGTTGACTGGAAATCCAAGGACTTGAGTTACCTGATGGAGGTATCTGTTGTGATTTGATTCCTGGAAGTGTCTATGCCTTTTATTATTCTCCGACTAATGATGTGTCTTCAACTTTTCTCAGGACGAGTATATTAAGCATTTTGCTGCAATTCTGAAAAATGCTAAACCTATTTATGGAGCTGATGCTGTTCTGAAGGCCTCTAATGTACAAGGTGATGTGCGTGTTCAATATAAAGACCAGCCAGATTTTGAACGCATTGCCTGGCAATTTGGTGTCTTTCAGGAATGGAAGGTTAGCGTATTTCTTGATGGGATTTCTTTTAAGTTTAGTCTGAGGTTTCTTAGGTTTATGTGGCTAATAGCACCAACAAGGTATCCTTTCTCTGCATTTTGAACGGATATTCTAGGATGCGTATTAAAATTCAATATGAACCTTTACTTCAGTGCATGTGGATTCCATGATTGGGTCTTCGATAGACCTTTATCCAACTAATTAATTGAAATAATAAATATATCCAGTGGATTAATCTACAAATGCAGTCAGTACTTGTTTGTTACCTGGTTCCATGGGATGTAGACACTTGGAGATTCTGCTGCACGACCTTTAGCAACCCAAAAATTCACTTTTTGTTCTTTTATTCCTGAAATGAGCATGTTTCTACGCCCTGCATTGTCCGTGGTGGAATACTCTCTTTCTCTCACTCGCACAAAAGTTATGATGCTTTCTCCCATGTTCCAGGATGGTGTACCAAGGACAGCATATAAAGGAGTAGTTGTCTTCCGGTGTCCACCACCAAGACGTGTGTTTCTAGTGGGTCCAAAATCTTTTGAGCTGCTTGGGATCAAAGGTGCTTGATGCTTTGAGGTCAGGTTTCATGGCGCTGGTAAATCATGGTGCCAGAATTCGGCTTCCTCTTTCCTCCCCAACCCCTAGTGTAACTGGTACATTATAAAAGGAATCGATTGGGCATCACAATCAGAGCTTAAGATTGCAAATTCAGGTCATCAGCCAGGTTTAACCCACTGCTGCTTGCTGATGAACACAAGTGTAAAGATTGGAATTAGCGACTTCGATTTAGGAGGGAGAGGGAGGATTCTTTTGAATGACGATGTTCAGTCTATACCCATTAAACGGCCGAACCAAGGCTTCATTAAAAGAGTTTGCCATAGGTCATACTAGCTACTTTAGCACTTAATAGCAGGTAAGCTGACAACTTTTTTGGCTCCCAAAGGTGGTTTTCTTCTGTCTAGACCGCCCCAAAAAAGGTGTGCTTTTCTTCTGTTGTACTAAGGAACATTTATGTTTTTTCTCGCCATTTTCCCCTCGTGTTTTCATTTCTCTTTCTCCCCTGTTTGGTTGGGTAGGAGCAGGCAGGACTGATATATAAGAGAACCTCTGTATACAAACATGTCGTATCGAATGCCACCGAGAGGAACTTCTAGTTAAATCTTGTGTTGTGGATGTGACTTGTGATGGTGTATGTTTTCTCCTGTTACGAAAGTATATGTTGAAGCGTTTACTGATATAGCGATATGAACATGTATACCTCATACGTCACTGCGCCTCCACTACGGATCTCTGGTCACCGGCCTGCCATTGGTTACCACCATCACACCAGCCATCGACTCCAAGCCATTCCAGGCCGGTGACCACAGTCGGTCCACCATTGAAAGCACAATGCATAGAGTTAAAATAACGCAAAGCTCAGGAAAACTCTCAGGCAATCTCATTATGCATCAAAATCAAACACAATATCTAACGAAACAACATGCCTTTGACAAATCACATCAAAACGTGCCTTTAGATTGAACAAAAACAGAGGTCACTCTTGATAACATCCACGACACATTTTATTGAACAAGTTATACCTTCAAGCCTTGATTCATAGCTAAACATTACAGGACTCAAAACAACATCTTTTGCAACCAAAGCGTCAAAATTCAAATTGAGCGGATTCCAAACTTGACAAAGCATATGCTGTTTCAACCCCCCTTTTTTTTTGTCTCTATAGGGAACCCAGCATACTCTAAATTGTTATGGAGGCACGAGGTTTGGGCAATGAATAGATGATGTTAATTTCTTTAGATGAGTACGCCTTCTTTTTTTGGGTAAAAAATGTAAATAAATAAATATTTATATTTATATACAGAGGATCTGCCAAAAAGCATGATTGGTCCACCGTGTGCGAGCCCCGATCCGCGACAAAAATCCGCGCAGCCGAAAATCACGTACGTGAGCTCACGCCCACGAACGCCCACGCCCGCGCCGTCCGCTCCCACCGACCTCAAACTTTTGGCGGGCCCTCCCGAATCCCGATATATCCCTCTCCCCCTTTTCTTCTACTCCTTCGCGACGCGGTGGCTCCCCGCTTCTCCACCGCCCCACCCGCTGCTCCATCGCCGCCGCCGCCGCCGCCGCCGCCGCCTCCCGCTCGCCGTCTCCGGCCGCCGGGCGATCGCCATTGATATAGCACGCAGCTTGAGCAGGGGGCTCACGCGAGCGAGAGAACGCGCGGACACCCGCCCGCAGCTCCGTCTTCGCGGTTCGAGGCGCGGCTCTCCGGTTCTCCCAGCGAGATCGAGCTCCATCGCCGGCGACCGGGAGCAGGGGACTTCGTCGTCGTCAAGCGGGTCCGTCGGAGCTCGCTTTCCTCTGTTTCTCAGGTTTTTTTTTTTTTTTTTTTTTATTCATTTCGATTCAATTCTAAGCGCTGATTCTTGATGTTCTTGCTTGCGTCACCGGTGTAGTGCCTAAACCACCCCTGATACGAACTGCGCTATTTACTCTAGAGCTCAACTCTAGTGACGCTATTGACTCTGGATCTGTGTTTTCTTCTTTGCCGAGCTTTTACCTTCGATTCTCTTGGAATTTCAAGATTGTCACTGGAGTCGTCTGGTCTCTTCAGATTGTCGAACATCTCGTTGGATTGGGGTTTCTCGGTTTTGCTGTTTTCGAGGCCCTCGCAGCTCGTTCAACTCTCCTTCGCTGGCTTTGATCGGCCGCCTGGTTAGTTGAACAATCGATTGGGACTGATAAACGATCGCTCCTCGCTAAGGTAAAAGCTCTCTGTTCCTTTTGAAGTTTACACGTGTGATAGAGAAACCGAGAGCTTTGTTGTTGCTAGCTTGAAAATTGTTCATGTCTGAGACTATATTAATGACTTCGATTCAGTCTTGCTGATCTCGTATTGTTTGGGTTGGGATTCTCACTATCTAATTGCTACATTGTGCCTTTTAATCAAATAGCTGTTCTAGTATAAATATAACTCTGAATCTGACTGAGATCATCTTGTCTGCTTGAATGATTGATTGTGCCAATTGTATAGGTTGAGTAAATCTAATTGATATTCACTTTTTGAGTCCATTCCTAAAGGTCTCAGTCTAGATAGGCTTCTGGTATTCTAAGGCGATAAGCTCGACTCTGTGAAATTAGCTAAAAATGTTGATGTGCTGAACTGTAAATGCTTGTTGATGGTTGCTCCTGCGTTCATGAAGGGTAGACTGATCAGTATTAGTGCAGATCACATCTACTGTACATATCTCTTCTAATACTGGATCATGTTTTCTCTGTGGATGAATATGAATGTGTTTAGTGGATATAAAATGTAAGGCAAATTTGTGTTTGCTTTCATGCTGGATTGTGGTTGTTGCCTGCTGGTTATGTGTTATCTAATGATGCTGAGGTATATTACTTGGAGCTCTTGCACGAATATTCTTGTTGGTGCTAGATTAGTTTATGTTCAATTGAAGCTTCGTTAAACACTTGGTTCAATGGGTAAATGTAGAAAATGGAGACTGTCAATGAGTAGGATGATGATGCATTTCCACTGAGGATGAGTGTATAGGCTTGGTCGGTTGTTGGCTGTTGGTTGTTACTTGTTGAGAGGAGACTTGATAGATTTGTGTAATTTCGGGATTACTTTGGTTGTTTATGATGGTATATACGCATATAGTTGATTTTTCGCCGTTTTTATATAGTTTAGTGTCATTTTTCCATGCATCAATAGGGTCATATGCTGTGCAAATCTCATGGCCAGCAAGCATTAGTCTTCTTTTCAGTCACACAATGGCCATGACCCTTAGTTGGTTCCTTTATGTCATCGAGTCATTTCATATTTGCATATTTTCTCTTTACATGTCATTTGGAGGTTACTCACTAACTCAAGTGTTGACACATAGATTCACGTATTAAATTTCATTATTTGTCATTAGCAAAATTTCTTTTTCATAATTTTCGGAAATTCAAATGATGTTTAAAATTTTGGCACTTGCTTTCTTTTAAACGCAAACTGACATGATCCTATTCTTCGATCCATTAAGTGTGCTATGCATGCAATCTGACCATCCTTGTGGTGAAAATGTGGTTTTTACAAGTTTCTAGGGATGTTTATTCTGCAACTCTTTTGACCCCTTCCTACGATTCTTTTATTCCAACCCCACTTAGCAGGGAAACGGACGGATATACTTCCTCTAAATAATTGACTTCTTAGTATCTTGTACTGTCTAATGAGGAAGGAAGGATGGATTATAGGATTGCTGCTTAATATTTTTGTTTGAGCTGCATCTTTTAGAAGTAGATTTACCTTTAAATTGTGGTGAAATGGTGGCTCTGCTGTTTTGGGTAACAATAGCATACCGGTATGAATAAGAAAAGAGGTAAAATATACCTTTAGAAGCACAATAAGGTGGGGTCGCTTGGGGGATGCGTGTCATTGTTTGTTCTTCTTTATTATATATAATAAAGAAGCTTTGTCTTGAAGCAGGAGTCCAGTAAAAAAAAAAAATGGCAACTAGGAGCCTCTTACTATCACAGCCGTTTCACCTCCTTCATCTCCTCCTCTTCCTCCTCCTCCTCCTCGCCTTTATGCTCCCGAAGACCATCTCCGTGGCCCCCGGTGACGACGGCACAGCTTCTTATTATGTACCTCCTTATGAACGTAAGTTTCACCCCCACCAACAAAGAAAAAACAAAAAAGTTTCTCCATATTTAAAATGAAAAGAACTTGCTATGTTAACTTTCCGTTTTCTTGCCATTGATATAGGGACGGAGTGCTACGGTGAGGGCTCATCCCAGTTCCCTGAGAGTAACTTCTTCGCGGCTGTGGGTGACAATCTCTGGGACCTGGGGTCAGCGTGCGGCAGGGAGTACGAAGTGCGGTGCATCAGCGAGGCACATTCTGGCCCTGGACCCTGCAAACCCGGCTCCGATACCATCCGGGTCAAGGTCGTCGACTACGCCCTCTCGGTTAGCTCCTCCGCCGCCGCCCCCAAGCAGTCCGTAACTGGCGCTGATTTGGTCCTGTCTCAGATCGCTTTTGAAGCCATTGCCAATCCGTCCGTCGATTCCATCACCGTGGAGTTGAAGGAGTAAGGAAATCCATTTCTTCTGCTTCTTTTCGTTTAGAATCCCATTTCCATTGAATTTTTCCCGATGTAACAGCAGTGATAAGAGGGACACCCCTGACTCCGATGGTAGAATAGATTTTAATATCATCTTTTGTACGCGAAACGTGCAGGGTCTGATTTTTGGTGATGGCTCAAGGCTTGAGACAGAGAGGCGAAAGGAAATCAACAGATGATGATATCAAATAAATTCAGACATGGTTTATCTGGAATGCTGGTCGGTTGTGTTGCTTTTTTGTTTTTTCAAATGTTTGGTGTTTTCAAATTTAAGAGGATGGACTCGGCCAGTCTCTTGAGGGTTCAGAGGAATGATCGGAGGCTACATCGGCCGCGCTTGATCCTTGCAAATATGTTCACTCTGTCGCTGGTTTTAAGTTTCTACAAGAGGGAAGCCGTACCTGATCCGCTTTGCCCCCACGTCGCCAAATGCCCAAAACAGCAGTAACATTTACTTCTCCTCTGCCCTTGGACGAAAGGGGTTTGGTCTGATCAGAGGCTCCAGCGAATGGTTCAATCGCTGTTTGAATCGAAGAATCTCTTACCGACAAAAGAAGAGCTTGCTGGAATCCTACGGTCAATCTGGAATGCCCGAAATGCCTATATTTTTCGATCAAGACAGCCGCAAGCCACCATGGTCGTATGGAGTGTTGAAATTCATCTCGGATGGCTCGTGGCTGGAAGGGACGATGGATGGAGCCGTTGCTGGAGTGTGCCGGTATTTGAACGGTGTTGTAGTGGACGGTTTCGTCAAATCGGGTCGAGCTTCGGCGGTAATTGAAGATGAAACCCTGGCTTTGCAACAAACACTTGAAAGGGTAAAGATTCTCTTCGATCTACACAGAGAAACTGGTTTGCAGGTTGTTGTGGGAGAGTGATGACTCATCACTCGTGCGCTACGTGATGGGATCTGAGCAGAGCCCGTGGGCCATCCGACCTTGGATTGAAGATTGCAGATTTTGGCTAGGCCCACTTAGAGTTGTCCGGCTAGGCCATCATCGCAAGAAGATTCTCCTTGTAGTTGGCTGGCGAGCCCTCTGAATGATCTTTTATTTTTATTATGTTTGTAGTTGGCTGGCGAACCCTCTGAATGCTCTTTTATTTTTATTATTTTCGGATGTTGCACAAACTTTGCTTTAGAGTCTAATGAATTGCATATCTTTTTTGACCAAAAAAAAAAAGTTTCTGGAAGACGCTGCCAAAAACCACAAATTATAAAACCGCCCCAAATTTGTATAGATGGTATTTTCTCTATTCTGATTCCATCAATGAGTATCGTTAAAAATTTTACGTGGCGGCTGACTGGAAGGAGGAATGCAATCGGTGCAAAGATGGCACCCACCTGGATTAGGTGAAAGAGAAATTGTTTCCCTTGGATACGAATGAAATGGTGTCGTGTTCTTCATCTCTCTCGTTTTGGGTTCCTTGAACTCGGGTTCTCTCCATCTCTCTCGGTTGCTCCACTACAAGAAGACAAAATATTGATCGTTCCACGCGAAGTAGCTCAATTCATGGCTAAAATCTGTCAGTTCCTGCTCAATTCGTGGCTGAACTCTCTATGCGGTGATTTACGATTTGGGGTCTAGGGTTCTTCCTTGAATTCTCGAATTTTCGATTGCTTCATAGGAAGGAGCTCAATTCGGTTATTTAAGGCAACTTTGGATTTGGAATAATCTGAACTCGTAATTACTCGCTAAGTTGAATTAAGCTCCATTTGGATAGATCTTGGTAAAAAAGTCACTTGTACTTAGTAAATTTCATGTCAACTTCATTTACCTTTTATGGTCCAAATAAGTAGCCACGTAGAATTTTTAGCAACAGTAACAAATCGTAACAAAAATAGATGTATCAGAATACAAATTTGAAATTTTTGATTACATAAACTAAAATTTTGAATTAAATTTATTTGGGGTATAATTTGAGATTTTTTGTTACCTTTTTGGCGTCTCTCTTCTCTGTTCCCTTTCGGTCACAGATGCTCCTGTTTTGGATGGTCAAGCCGATGACAGTGCCCCACGTCGTCATTCTTGTCGGGGGAGATAATATTAAATACACTAGTTGTTGGGCCACACAATCCATGCACAAGTCCATTCAGAGAGTAACATGGCCCACCCGTATCAAGAGTATTCGGCCCAAGATTATCTCAATCTTCGTGGCCGATGGCAGCAATTTTGCTTCAAGACCTGCTTAGAGCTTAGATAATTCTTAAAAGACGAACTTTTCCACCGACTCTGCACATATGAAGTCTCCCTGGTCCCTAGTAAAATCCGCAGTTCTTCCAGAACCCGTATAAACCCGGAATGAAGTAAACAATCGCAGCTAAAAACACAAGAAGGGTCGCATTAGCTCAACATCGAAGTGCTCCAGTCTCGGAAACTATTATGAAAACCCTGGCCTCTCTTCTTCCCACGTAAAAGAACCAATTGCAACACAGATCCCCACCAAACTGAAAAAAAAAAAAAAAAAAAAAAAAAAAAGTTTTTGAAAGAATTCATTAACCTGCAACGAGAAAATGGAACTGCGCGAGCAAAAAGGAGAGATTCCAAAATTGGGTATGAAAGGTTGTTGCTTTGTGAACAAAAAAAAAAAAAAGAATAGAAAATAGAGAAAACGAGAAGTAATCTCCACGAATTTAGCAAAACAAGGGAAAAAGAAATTTAAGGAAGACATACCCGTTCTCTTCCGAGAACTTTGATGGTAATGTTGACCCGACCGGATCAAATTGATTGGTTTTGGGTGATTCCTGAAGTGTCTGTTCGATACACGGTTCATCAAATAAAAATGGGTGATTTTCAGTCCATTGATTTTTAGATTGCTTGGTCATTATTTATTTAATTTTATTTCTCACATGCCCTAATCCTATCCTCTTTGCCAGTTTCCCGTTCGCCTCTCACGGGCGCACGCCTCTCTGCTCTCTCCCTCTCCGCTTTCGCGATGAACCCCTAATCGTCTCTCGCCTCTCGCCTCTCGCGCACGCACGCCTCCAGCCTCACGCGACGCTCTCACGCCTCGTTCGACGAGAAAATATTGAGTGGTCCGGGACCGCCACGTCAGCGTGGTCCCAAACCACTCATATGGCACCACATGTGAGGAGAGGGGACAAAAGAGAGAAAGAGGAGAGAGAGCGTCAGAGAAGTGGGCCCGATTTCAGTCCTTTGTCTGGCTCCCATACACATGGCGCCGTGTGAGTGGTCCGGGACCACGCTGACGTGGTGGTCCCGAACCACCCAATATTTTCTCCTTGTTCGACACTCGCCTCTCAAGCCTAGCTATCCCTCTCTTGCCACTTGTGCCTATGTTCACTTCACTCGATGCTAGAGATGTCAAATGGATGTTAGACTCATCATAAATGGGCCATTTATGGGTCACTTGTTTTTGACAAAAACTAGTTAAATGGTTTGATTTGATAGGTGGGTTTTAAGTGGGTTTTAAGTGGGTCTTATATGGGTCTTAAATGGGTTTGGTTTTAAGTGGGTCTTAAGAGAGAGACTCTCTCTTATCTTTTTAAATTTACAAAAATATTTTTTTTATAAATATCGAAATTATAGTTAATTTTATTTTTATTTTCTTTTTTTTTTTCCTGTTCTTTTCTTTTCTTTCTTTCTTTTTTTTTTTTTCTTTCTTCTTTCTCTAGTCGTTGGCACGGCAATGGTCACGACCGGCCAGGCGAGCCTTGAGCTCGCGGCGTCGGCGAGCTTGAGCTCGCCAAACCGGCGAGGCGGAGGCCTCGCTAACGCCCGATGAGGCTCGAACCTCGCCGATCTAGCAAGAATCGAACTCGCCGATGTCGAGTGAGGCTTGAGCTTCACCATATCTAGCGAGGTGCGAGCTCGAGCTCGCCCGATGCCGGTGAGCCTCGCTAGATCCGGTGAGGGGTGAGCTCGAGCTACCCGTGGCCGGCCGCTAGCCATCGTCATGATCGGCGGCTGGCCAAAGAAGAAGAAGAACCAAAAGAAAAAAAGAAAAAAAATATTTTAAAAATAAAAATAAAAATAATTAAAAATTAATTTTTAAAAAATAAAAAATAAATAAAATTAGATTTTTAAAATAATTATTTAAAAAATTATAAAAATTGTCCATTAAATTTATGTTGTATAAAACTATTTTAGCAAAATCATTTTTAAAAAATAATATACATACATATATATATATATATATATATATATATATATATATAATAAGCTTGAAAGTTTTTAGTAATATAATTTTTAAAAAAACATAAGAATAAGTTTTCATAAATTTGGTTAAATATGAAAATATTTTATTAATATGAGTTGGGTCGAGTATTGGTCGGGCATGAATCGACAAATTTACATTAGGCTTAAATGTGTCGTAAATAGATTAATAAGTAATTTGGGTTGACCCATTAATAACCCGACCCAAACCTAACCGACTCACCCGTTTGACACCTCTACTCGACACTCAGCTCTCACGCCTTGCTCTTTCCCTCTCGCCTCTTGGCTCTCGCGACTTTCAGACCAGTAGGCAAGTCGGAAGACGACTCTCAGAACTCTCGTGCCGGAAGGCAAGTCTCCTCGTCAGCGAATAGTTCGTTTATCCTTTAATTATTATTTTTTTGCGTCGTAGTCAAGTTCGCAGTACATGAATGGTGGAGAGCCCGTTGATTTGGGGACATTTGTCCCTTCTCGAAACCGCCGAGCGAGTCAGAGGCGACGATATTGCAATCCAGATGAACGGCTATTTCACGGGTTCGGTTACATTGGACCGTCCGGAGATTGGACCGCCCATCCTCGATTTCAGAAATTGGGAATGGGTCCGAGTTTCAGTTATTGGGTGGGACCGAATCGCCCTTAGCATATACGATGAGAATGATCGTGCCATTGTTGCCATCGTCGCAGTCTGATGATTCTCACATGGGTTCGCCCGTCCTTGCCTTGCAGGATCCCAGGCGAGCTCTCCATTGTGTTTGCTCAATACTAGAGAGGCCATTCGCATGGATTGGTGTGAGGGTCGTGCAAACTCAATCAACGTGTTGTGCCCGAAGGCTCGTTGTTTTGGGTTTCTATAACTTGCACTTTCCTCTCCTTTTGATTGGGAAAAATTTTAGAAAAAAGTCCTTAATTTATTATATTATGTACTAATTCAACCTTAAACATTTTTATTTGATCAATTTAATCTTAAATCATTTAACATTTTATCAATTGAGTCAATTTAATACATTTTAGTCGAAAATTATTGACCTAAATTCTTATAAATCCATCCTCCAAAGAAATCCATGCCAAGTATTATTTTCACCCAAGGTTTTGCTACTTTCACGTGGCATGGGTCTTTTAAGATCATCATATACGGCGTAACCGGCGTTAACATAAATAATTTTATAATATTTTTAAAAAATTTGGATTTAAAATATTTTTTATTATTTGAATATTAAAAAAACACGCTTGGCTTTATTCTTCTGTTATTCTTTCAATTCCAGTCCCCTAAGAACCGTTCTATTTTTATTTTTTGCTGAATATAAATCGTGCGGCTCATGCACTTTGCTTTTTCCCAAATATAAAACTCCTGAAATCTCCGCAATGCTCGAGTATTGAAGCGTAGATTCACATATTATTTGCCAATATTTTTCGTCAGCAATTTTTTCTTTTTTAATATTCTCTAATTCGGGTAATGTTTTACATTTTGGCATTTGCTTTCTTTTAAAAGCAAGCGAACATGCTCTTACTCTTTCATCTGATATGTGTGCTATGCTTATAATCTCACCATCTTTGTGGTGAATGGGGTTTTCTTTACCCATTTATACAATTATTTTTATTCCGGCCCCATTAAGTGGAGAAATGGTTAAACTGCAGCTGGGTAGGATTGTTGGTGTTAATTGGAAGATTTTTACAAGATGCATTTAAGCTTTCGGGGAAAGAAGTAGAAAATTATCATTACACTTATCATAGTAGTAAGATAGTGGTATCTCCATGGATTTAGCAAAACAAGGAGAGAGAAATTTAAGGAAGACATGCCTCGTTCTCTTTCGGGAACTTCGATGGTAATGTTGATTTGATTGGCCCAGTTGATTTTATGTAGTTCCATAAAGCGTTGGTTTGGTTTTCGGTTCCATTAAATTGAAACTGATGATTTTGGTTCAAAGCATATACGATGAGAGAGATCATGTCGCAGTCCGATGGTCTAGCTTCTCCCGTCCTCACCTTGCAAGATCACAGGCGAGCTCCTCATCGTGTATGCTCAATACTAGAGAGGCATTCACCTAGATTGGTGTGAGGGTTGTGCAAACTCAATCGACAACTTGCGGCTTGAGGCTCATTTATTTGGGTATCTAAAACTTGCACCTCTCTCTCTCTTTCTTGTGGACAAGTACTAAAAAAAAACCTAAATCTATTGCATAGGTTTTAATTCAAATGTAAATATTTCAATTGAGTCAATTTAATTTTAAATATTTTCATATTTTTTCAATTGAGTCAATTCGAACAATTTTAATCGAAAATTGTTAACATGAATTCTTATAAACTATTTTCACCCAAGGCTTTGCTATTTCAAGTCTTTTAAGATTGTCTTAATTATATGACCGATGTTGATATAGATAATTTTTACAATATTTCTTAGAAAAATTGGATCTTTAAATATTTTTATTATTTGAATTAAACAAAAATACTGTGCTTGGCTTTTTATTCTTTTGTTCTTCTTTGAATTCCAGTCTCTCAAGACCCAATTTATTTTTATTTTTTGCTTAATATAAATCATCCGGCTTATGCACTTTGCTTCACTTCAAATGTAAGACTCCTGAAACCTCAACAATACTTAAGTCTTTATGCGTAGATTCACATATTATTTTCCATTATTTTTTGTTAGCAAGATTTCTTTCGACAATATTGTAATTCGAGTAATGTTTTAAATTTTGACACTCGCTTTCTTTTAAATGCAAACCAACGTACTCTTATTCTTTCATTTGATTGATCATGACTTATGGCGAGACGGCAAGCTTTTGTGAATCAGACCACTGCGTCACCTGACTTGATGTGCAAATTACTATTATTATTTTTGGGATTCAGTTTATACAAATTAAAATAGATTAAAGCGACCTTCATCTATCCACTTTTTGTCACCTCTAGATAGGTAAATGACAAACGACAGACATTCCATCGATTTGAATAAGAAAAAAAGCCTCGATTTTCTGACAAAATTTCAGCTTTCCTTTCATGCCGCCGCCGCCGCCGTCGTCCTCCTCGTCTCGCTCCTCTCTCTCTCTCCCCCCCCGGCATCCTTGCGTTGGGACTGGCGAGCTGTCGCGTCCATCACATGCTGGAAACGAAGGAAAGAAGGAGTCGCTTGCGTGTTGAAATTCCTCTCTCTTCGGCGCGGTCCCGGGTGAGAGCCCCAATTCGATTCGATTCCCATGGCCGGAGGAGAAGCCTTCTCTTCGAATCCGCCGGCGAAACCGGCGATTCTTCGAAACAACAGCAAGACCATCAATGCGAAGCTCGTGAACCTTGACGGCGAGCTCGAGACCCCGATGGCCATGGACCGCGCCCGGCCACCAGAAGTGCTTCAGATCTAGCCGTTCCCGGCTCGTCCAAGGCGACGGGCGAGGTCGAGATCCGGACAGAGCTCAAATGTAACGGAGAAAAACGGAGGAAATGGCGGTCATGTTCGGGAAGGCGGATCTGACCACAAAAACGGCGGAGACGACGCCCGAACGAGTTCGACCTTGGACGAGCGCCGACGATTCCGGCCGTGGGCGGCCGGATCTCAAGATGTGGAGAACGACGAGACGAGGCGAAGCCGGCCACGCTCGCTCGGACGCGGCGCCGGCGACTCCGCCGCTGGCGACGAGGGAGGAGCGGAGGTCGGCCGGGGCGGCTGCTCCGAGGAAGAAGAAGAGAGAGATCCCAGAGGTGACAGGTGGGGCAGGGAGATACGAAAGCAAGATTTTAATTCTTTACTTAGTTTTCGGAGCCGACGTGGCGCCCGTCGGCCTCGAATGTCACTTGGGACGAGGTGCGCCCTGTATACGTGTCGCCCGGTGAGTGGACTCCTACTCCAGCGAAAGTCAACTATTTTCTCAAAGGTTTGCATGGTCTTCTCTTCTATTATGATTCCCTTCTCTTTCGCTTATCTCTCTCTCCCTTCCTGTCCCTCTCCTTCCCTCTCATCTTGGCCAGCAAGATCGTGAAGCGACGCCACCGTCCACCGAGATTTTCCTTCCGTCTCGAATCTCCTCCTCCTCCTCCTCCTCCTTCTCCTCCTCCCGTTCATCGTACGCGCGAATTGCGTCCTCTTCCGCGTGCACCGAATCGAATCCATCGCCTTAACCCCCCGAACGCCAAGGCCCGCTCGTCCTGCTGCACCAGCGCTCCGCCGCCCGGATCGGACGCGCCGGTTTTCGCCGCCCGCTGGCCGAGTCGTGGGTGTCACCGACGAACGTGGTCGTCCGCTGTGTCGCAGGAACCTGAGCGAGAAAGCTCTTGCCTCTCCGTCACGTAGCTCGGTGGCGGGTTTACGTCCCGGTATTCATTGTTGCTCCGTCGGGCGTTGTGCTGTGGCTCGCCTCGTCGGGCCTGGTCTGATTGAACCTGTTCGCGTCCAGTTCGGAATCTTGGGCCGTGGAGGTAATAATGTTCGCTAAGCAAGTGAGTCCCGGTTGTGTCGTCGTTGAGTCCCTAATTGTTGATCCACTGCCTTACGATCTACGTGGGATTGCGATTCTCCTCATGGAAAAGGTTCCTAGTTGATGTCTATCGCCAATATGAGTTTTTCCATGGCTTGAGTGTGTTATTACTACGGAATGTGTGTTGATTAGGTGTGCTGGTGAACTCTTGAGTGTATGTCATGCCAGGTTAAGGTGTTAGGGAGGTAGACAAGCTTTGAATATGGACAGGGGATGTATCGCGCGCAAATGGGTGTTCTATATTCTTGCTGGTATATGCTGGATGCTTGGTTGCGGGCTGAGTGGTTAAGTTGACCAGATTGTTGTGTGCGAGAGAGTGCTATGCATGCGCCGAGCAAGTGATTTTTAGTTATGTCCTGTATGAGAATGAGCAAGCATGGGCCTGTGTGAGCTGCTAATGAATGCACGTGCTACATCCAAGAGTGAATGGTATAATGTCTGTATGTGGACTTGCTAAGCATGTGTGTGTGTGTGTGTTGAAGTTGCTGCATTGTACTTTGCGTGTGTGGTGAACGAAAGAGGATTCCATGAGCTGCGATTTCGAAGGTCCAAGAACTGAGATTTCGAGTTCCTGGAGCTGAGATCTGCAGCTCCAGAAAGTTTGCTCAGTTTGGCTCACAAAGCTTATATTATGGTCAACATTTGAGAGTAGTTTGGTAAAATGTTCCATAATATTTTAGTAAGACCTCTTGTTTGGATTGGTGGAATTACCAGGAAAAACCTTGTCCCTTCATCTTCTATGGTATTGGCATTAGTTAATCTATTGCCTACGGACATAATTCTTTTCTATAGTTACATTGATGGATGGGGTGTTGTATTGACTCTGCTTCCAAAGATCTATTATAAACTAATGTGTAGCTTTGGACACTCAGGTTCTGGTTTCTCTTCATCTGGTGGTTATTCCTCAGCTGTCTAATCCCATAATGTTTTGGTGAGTTTGCTTCCAGAATTTTTTGTTTATTTACTCTTGACTTTGACATCTTTCATGCTCGAGAAACTTAAATCGTAAACTGAAAATTTTTTGCAGTGGTTTCTCGACAAGATTGTACAACATTGGTGAAATCGTCTGTGTCCTGGCTCTCTGCAGTCTCTTCATCCTTATGAGGCAATGTGGCATGGAATACTCCTACTTCTATAAAAAGGTTACGAGCTCCTACAGCCTTTCCATCTTCATTGCAAAACACAGACCGAAATTTCATGAAATAATCTTGCAGTGATCACGTCTACTATAATACTTTGCATCTTTTCTCCAGGCCGTCCTGCATCACGTCAATTTTCATGAATATGTTATAAATATCTATATGGAACCTAGCATACTGTAAATTGTTATGGAGGCACAAGGTTTAGCAATGATCAAGGGTGTCTAATTGGAAGAGTGTTGATGCAACATACAAGCCATTGCATTTGGCAACTTAGATGATGTCGAGTTATTTAGATGGCTGATATGCAAGTTCATGTAGGACTGGGCTTTAGTAGAGGAGGTAGAACTATACGATGGTGCGATTTGGACCTTTCCTGACGTGAAGCTGACATTTTCTGGATGCTTTAGAGGTTTCATTGCATTCTTATGTTGACCTGCTGATTTTGTTGAGAGACATATGAATGTTTCAGACAATGAGCTTGAAAGTAGAGACATTCTATGCCACCTTCATGCTCTTCTGAACCTTTGGATTGCTTTCTGACACTACACTAATTGCTAGTTGCAGCTGCTTGACACTACACTAATTGCTTTCTTGGTGTTAGTTGGAAGATTTTCACTAAATGCATTTTAGCTTCCAGGAAATCAGTAGAAATTTATGATTCGACTTATCAAAGTAGTAATGCAGGAGTTTTCATTACATTATTTGAAACACCGAGGATTCGCAGACTGTTCTGAGATGAATTAACCCAGGGTTTGGGTAGTGTATTAGCTAACTCAAAAGCTTTTTAATCTATGGATTTCACTTGAAAGAAAACATTCTGACTTACGTGAACTTACGGGAATACTCACGGTAACTGAGGGAGAGTGCCGTGCACCTCTCAACTTGCATAATTTGTGCATTTCAAATATTGATGTGGTTGTTGTTTGTTGACGTCTGTCGCCAATATGAGTTTTTCCATGGCTTGAGTGTGTTATTACTACGGAATGTGTGTTGATTAGGCCAATTACCGGTCATTCGTGCAAGCTGGTGAGGTGGAGCTCGCCTAATGCCGGCGACGAGCCGAAGAAAAAGAACGAAAATGAGAAAAAGGAGAAATGTAATAAAAAGAAAAAGAAAAAGTAAATAAAATATATTTACCAAAAAAAAAGTAAATAAAAAATATTAAACAGTTTCAGCGTAAAAGTGTGCAAAATTAATTTAGAAGCACGTAAAGGTGGGGTCGCCAATTGGGGCTTGTGGCGTTCTTTTCTTGTTTTTTTTGAAGGTACGCGTGTCATATTTTGTTATCATAAAAAAGAAGAGTTGTCTTGAAGCAGGAGTCCAGTAAAGAAGCGGCGACCAGGGGTCTTTTACGATCCCATCATCTACGCCGCCGCCTCCTCCTCCTCCTCCTCGTGGCTTCCGTGCTCTCGGCGACCGTCCCCGTGGCTCTCGGCGACGTTGGCACGGCTTCGTACTACGGCCCTCCCTATGATCGTAAGTCTCGAACCCCCCCTAATAACGAGAAGAAGAGAAGGAGAAAAGAGCTTTGCCATGTAAACCTTTTTCTTTCTATTGATCCAGGGACGGAGTGCTACGGCGAGGGCTCATCCCAGTTCCCGAAGAGCAAGCTGTTCGCGGCCGTGGGCGACGAACAATGGGACATGGGGGACGCGTGCGGCCGGGAGTACGAGGTGCGGTGCACCAGTGGCTGCAAACCCGGCTCCGGCGCTATCCGGGTCAAAATCGTCGACTCCGCGCTCTCGGTTGGCGCCAGGCAGTCCGTGAGAGGCGCTGATTTGGTCCTGTCTCAGACCGCATACGAAGCCATTGCCAATCCATCCATGCAGTCGATCAGCGTGGAGTTTAAAAGGTGAGGAATCCATTTTTCTGCTCCTTTTCATTTAGAATCCCAATTCAATTGAATTTTCCCCGTTCTAACGGCAGTGATCAGAGGGACCCCTGACTCCGATAGTAGTACAGATTTTAAAATCGTCTTTTGTGTGTGAAACGTGCAGGGTCTGATTTTTGGTGATGGCTCAAGGCTCAAGACAGGGAGGCGAAAGCAAATCAACTTATAATAGTGATACATATAAATTTAGACACAGTTTATTCGGAATGCTGGTTGGTCGTGTTGCTCTTTTGTTTTTCAAATGTTTGCTGTTTTCGAATTTAAGAGGATGGACTCAGCCAGTAAGGGCTGAGAGGAAAGATTGGAAGCTGCATTGGTCGCCGTTGATCTTTGCTAAGATGCTACTCTGTCGCTGGTTTGAAGTCTTGGGAAGATGCTGCCAAAAATCTGCCCCAAATTTGTACTCGTGGTATTTTTCTCACTGTTCCTATTCCGTCGGTGAGTACCGTTGCATATTTTACAGGGCAGCTGAGTGGGAGAAAGAATGCAGACGGTGCTAACATGGCTCCCACGTGGAGTGCGTGAAAGAGAAATTGTTTCCCTTGGATATTAATGATAGGGTGTCGTGCTCTTCATCTCTCCCGTTTTGGGGTATATGGTTTTTCCGAGAACTCAGGTGCTCTCAATCGCTCTCTGTTGCTCCACTATAACAAGACAAAATATTGATTGCTCCACGGGAAGTAGTTCAATTCATGGCTAAAATCTCTCGCTTCCTGCGCAATTTGTGGCTAAACTCTATGCCGTGATTTATGATTTGGGGTCTAGGGTTCTTCCTTGGTTTCTCAAGTCCTCGATTGCTTCACAGGAAGGACCTCGATTCGGTTATTTAAAGCCATCATGTTATTGGCATTCTCAATTCACCAACAATTTGTGAGTATTCTTAATCGACATGGGTGTACCTTGATTTTCTTGTTAGGCAACTATAATGGTTCCGAATTCTGCCCCTTGCTCTTTCCCGACTCATTTGGTGACTATTTTAGGAGTTGAACTTTCGAGTTGATTTACAGCATCTTTTGGCTATATCCTTCTGGTATAAAACGTAAGCTGCCAAGACATGGGCAAAAAAAGAGGACTTTTTAATTCCTAATATCTCATGGTTTAGGTAAGTGGAATGCAGCTAAGCATACAATAGGTTTTGAACAAAAATTTGAATGCCATTCATTCTATGGTTTTTGAAATGAAATGTTGTTTGTGATATTAACCACATCCGATTTTTTAGGATTTGATGTTTCTTGTGCAATTTGTGTGTAGCTTATTGAGTTTGGTGAACTGAGACTTATCTATTATGTAGATTCACTTGAGCTTGCTCCATGTTGTTAATTAAAGATAGTTCTACCATCATATAGTGAATATAAACATGGGTTTTTGCTTCTTCTTTTTTTATTTTGGCAGATGGAACGCCATTTATTTATTTGACCTCACTTGGGTGGCTTTTTGAAGTTCGAAGAAAATGCGATATATAGTGGTATGGTTGGACACTTTGTAGTATCCATCTCAATTCAGAGATTGCTGATAAGATCATATGGATATCTTCTTTTGATGTGGACTCCATCGAATCGTTCAGAGCTGGGAAGCTACTGCATGTTCTATGGGGGCTGTGCTCTCTGTTTTTGGCCGGTCTAGGACCCTCTCTGGACTTAAACTCAATTCATCCGAAACTGCTCTATTTACGGCTGGTATCCTGATGATTGGCAGCAAGAGTTACCGGATTTATCTGCAAAGACTAATGGAACAACGGCCTATGGTTGTGATCACTGTTGGCTGTGATGGATGTTCTGTGATCATTAGAGTGGGTTGTAATTTCCTCTTTCTTCTGTTTCTCTGGACCATACACCAACTTGGTTCTTAATGGCCAGTTGGTTTTTTCTGTTGCAATGATACAAGTTCTAAATGAAGAGAGGTTTTTAGACCTTGTTTGAAGCACATGACTGGAGATGGTGGTTCTCTTTCCTTTTTATTCATTTCCAGTCAAATCCCTCTCCTCCAATCAGGACCACAACATTCATATAAAGCTTAAAAACCTAAATTCTTTGTCTTTTTGGCTTGTGTGACATGACAATAGTCGATCAAAACATAGACAGTGGTGGAAAAATGACAATATTACTACAAGAAATTTAAAATAGATATTCACCATGTGCAATAAGAAATCTATCGCTTCGAACAATAGAACATGATTGAACTTGGATTTGCTAATGTAATTAAACATAGTTGGAGTACTAATACAATCAACCATTGTTGAACATTCATACAGCAAACAATGGAACACAGTTTTAGTTTATTTGCATCATAACATTGGTCTGCCCTAGTGTCACGGATTGATTGATCTAGCATTCTCTAATATGTGCGGCTTTACGAATTTATTTCCAAGTTGGCCTTACTTACTTGACTCACCAATGATCTTAGAGAGAGAAGCTTTGGATTGTATTTCAGATTGAGATGACATAATGAGAGAGATGATATCCCTATATATACAAGTAAAAGGCTAATTGTAACTGTAGATCTCTTCTTGATCTAACGGTGGAGATTGTATTTCCTCAATTATCAACTACCAACTACCAACACTTATTACATATGTGTACAATTATCGTATCTTATCATATCATCCACCTTAGAAGTATTTTAGAATATTCGAGAAAATCTTGAGATTTTGGGAGATAGGTTGAGGGTTGTTCATTCATGGATTGGTCAAGGCCTTTGTTTACAAAACCTTAGCATCATGTCAATTCACCGGGCCACGACACTAGCATCTACCCTCCATTGACACTACCTAGAAGCAAAAAAAAGAGAGACAAACGACACCACCATTTCCAATCCAACATTGTTGCAGGTTTAAGGCAACGAAATGGGGTTTTTTTGTCCAACTTCAAAACCAGCATTGCGCACATCAATCCCAATTAATACCACTATGCCTCTCAAATGTATTTTTCTCTTTGCTTCCAGTTGAGATGCTTCCACTTATATCTTGTTGTTTTGTCGTTTATTCCTTTCTAGCTGCATTTGGAGAATGTGGGGTTTCTCCTTAGATACTTCAACTGACTTTTTATACTTTCAGTCCATTTTCCATCACTTTTTGTCCATTGATCAATCTACAAATCGATTCCCTGTCATGAGATGAGGGCTTATGATCAATTCATTCGAAAAAACTGCAATCACCAACCTGCCCAATACAAGTAGGCAATTTAGATTACAGAACACTAACACGGAACCGAACAATTTGATTGGTGAATGGAACAATGTGAACTCGTAATCACTCCCCAAATATGTGGTGTAAAATCGATAGCTAAGTGAACTTGTAGCTACCTCAACTAACTACAGAGAAAGCCAAGACAAAGATATCTATTCCTTTTTAACCATGGGTCTTAATCTTATTGTAATATTCTTGCCTTGGCATCCAAAAGCATATGCAGCACAACAAAAACAATGCACTCAACAAAATGATCATGGCAAACAAACCGAACAAGCCCATTAGATCCAAGTATGATGGCGTTTGCACCAAGTTCATACAAGCATTCCAGTCCTAGGGCTCGAGTGGTATCTTCAGCTACTACATTTGCGCTAAAGTTATAAAATACAATTGGTGGATAATCCTAATCAAATTACAATCATCCTGCGAGATTTAGATGCACCAAAGATATTAGAAATGTGAAAAGAAGACAATATTGAGTAATGCAAAACATAATCCATTTCTTCTGATAAGGATGTAAGACAAAGGATCACAACTTGCAAAGCTAAGAAACACAATTTTAAGGGGTTATAGCCATGGAGCAAACAGGAGTCTTGACGAGCCAAAAAGGCACAACTTCTCGTGAGGGTACAACTTCCTGGATTTGGAATAATTTGAACTCAAAATCACTTGCCTAAGTCAAATCAAAGCTCCATTTGGATAAATCTTGGTAAAAATAATCACTTATGCCTTGTAAATGCCATGTCAACTCGTTTCATCTTTTATGCTCCAACTAAGTAGCCACGTAGGATTTTTAGTGGCCGTATTTGACAGAATCATGACAAAAGATAGATGTATCACAATACAAATTTTAAGTTTTTGATAACATAAACTAAAATTTTAAATTAATGTGTCGGGGGCATGATTTGAGATTTTTGTCACCTTTTCCTATTGAGTCAATCTTAGTTTTCTCTTCTCTATTCCTTTGCAGAATTGTCAAGGTTTGCCCCTCGATTGGTGGAAGATAAGGAAGACAAAACTAAGATATTTCGGAATAGCTTGAGGCTAAATATTAGGAGTAAACTAGCTTTCCCTCTCTCTTTCTTTACCAAAAAAAGAAAAAAAAAAATTTAGGAGTAAACTAGTGCCCTTAAACCTGAAGGGTTATAACGACTTGTGCAAGCGTGCCCAATTTGTAGAAAAGGATTTGAAGGAATTAGTAGCAATGATGACTTTTCCGGGGAGACCTAATCAACGAGTCTTTCAACCTGACTTTTGCCGTAGCAAGAGGCATATGCAAATCGGAAGACGGCCATTTGTTTTGAATAAAAGGAACAATGTTGAAGGGCTTAGATTTATGCAAAATAATCAACAGATGGTGCATTCTACACATGAGCCTAATGGTTCCTCCGTCTCATCCTAGGCGCTGCGCTACTTGGTAGGCCAACAATTGGACATCTTCTGAAGGACCTTGCCCTAGAACTGCCTGACCACCTTGTCCCGTAGGTGGATACAGTGGTTTGGCTTGATTGTCGATTACAGCATCGGGCTTATAGGGCATATATCCTAGATTAGGAGGAATTGCAAGGCCTCTTAAAAATCCTTCACCGTCCTGCCCCTAAGGAAGATACAGTGATCTGGCCTGGTTGTCGATTAGAACATTGGGCTTATAAGGCATATATGCCAAATTGGGAGGCATTGCAGTGCCTCCCAAAAATCTACGGCAGTCTAACCCCTTAGGCGGAGATAGTGGTCTAGCCTGGCTGTCGACTAGAACATTGGGCCTATATGGAGTGAATTCCGTATCAGATTGCATTGTTGGCTCGAAAGGTCTCACATCCTCAATATTAGGAACTGGTCCAACTAGCTAGACATTGTTTTGGGCCGAACCAGTAACTTCAGGCCTCTGTAAAATTCTAATCGATGGTGGAGGTGAAATTACTTGGCCTACTGTACCGAAAGCATATTGAGCAGAATAAGATGGAGGAACATACCTGATAACTATAGGATTCCCCTATCGACCAAAAAAAAAAAAAAAAAAAAAAAACTATAGGATTCCCCTGCGCTGGAAATCACTAGTTTGATAATGCGGGTTTTGGCACAACTTCAGTAGTGACGTTAGTGAGCATTAGCTTGACCACATCAATGTTATGCTTCGCCACGTGGTTAGTCAAATCATTATGTTATTTCTCGAACCTTCTGCTCATAATGGCCAATAGCGCTGGACTTGGCTCTAATTGTCTCTTTCACTCTTCAGTGATTTGTCTTGGATATTGACTTCCCCACCTTGTTTCGTTCTACTATCGCTAGAGCGGCTGACGTTTCGGCACCTCCTGTCTCGTCATTGCTATGCTAGGGTGATGGGTTGTTACTGACGGCATTCTTGGGATCCAATTGATTCCTTGTCCTAACCATCGTATTTCATCAAATTAACCAAGCTAATTTGACCAAATATACCAAAAATATATTTCGTTAGAATTTTTCTTAATGACAATATTTTTAATCGAAAGTCATTATTTGATTTTTATAAGAGGAGACAGGTTATGTGGTGAATCCGGGCAAGATATATTATTGGACACAAAGAAATCAAAAGGCATACTTCAAGAAAATTTAATTAGCATTAAAATATATGACCCTTTGTTGGAATTTACTTGATAACAAAGTGAGATGATAGAGAGCTATAACAATAGAATTTCTTTGGTGACGAAGATTCAAAAGCTACAACTAAGATAACATGTTGAAATTTAATCAATGATGGGATATCTAAAAACTACAACTAGGATACAAGGATTTAAAGATAATATATATATTTTTATTTTGGGGGAGGGGTGTCTACAATGCACAATTGCTGGTATTTATAATATTCACAATGTAATTCATGTCGCCATGACATTTTGCCTCCAAACAGTTACTCCTTTACAATCGTGTTGTGATTCTATACAATTATTTGTCGCTATCTTGACTCTCGTTGAAGTTGATGCTCGTTCAAATGTCTTCTAATCATGATATGTTGTGTTTCATTATCCACAAGCAGTTCTAATGCCAGAAAAAAAAATGTACAATTTATTAAGCTACAATCTACATGATCATGATTGATATCTCACGTCTTAATTACGATTCCCTAGAAACTCGAAGAAGAAGATGAATGGGTCCTATTTGGAACCTCTTCAACAGCTGCTCCTCGGAAAACACGCGGAGGGCAATATAACCGGATGACTCGGCGGCGCGAGGGTGGACAGGAAAGATCAGAGGCTACATTGGTCGGGGTTGAACCTTGTGCACATGTTTTCTCTCTCTTGCTGGTTTTAACCCCATTTTCTTTTGACTTCTTTTTGGGCATCTCTCTTCTCTGTTCCTTTTTTTTAACAAAGATTCTCCTGCTCCGGGAAATCAAGCCAATGACAGTGCTCCACGTCATACAGCACCGTTGTGGGGGAAGGCCAGTCAATAGGTTTGACTTCTCTATGCGACGATCGATTCCTTTTGTAGGTATTTCGTGAACTTGTCTTTGGTTAGCGAAGTTCATTGAAGTTGCCGTTTGTTACATGAATAGTGGCTTTATGTGGTCCCCAAAAGGTTGATCCCCATTGTAGCTTATCGCATCCAAAATGATTTTGATCAAGATAAAAGGTAGGAATGAATAATAAATATAGACTATGCATTTTATATTTTGACCATTTGATGGGTCTTGTGAGGCGTTGTTGTGACCTGATCTCGCCGCCATCGAATCCCTCATCATTGCGAGAAGAGGAAACGGGAAAAGGTCAGGTTTAGGGGTATTTGATCATGAGAGTTCTTTTACGGCTTGTGTTTCCAAAAGACATCATCACCTCGCCTTTTGGATCAAGCCTCTCGTTAGTTCCCTTCGCGAGATTGTGAGCTCTCCTAAGTTAGTACTCTGCGTGACAACGAATTGTCACAAACCAATACCCATACGAGCGACACACCCTAAAAAATGAGTCGGGTGTGGATATTGAATTTAAGGGTACTTTTATCATGGTAAGTATGGCATTACTTTATCCTTTGGATTACTCCCATGTCGAGTATTCTAAACCGTTTCATCGAAACTCATATCCCTCCCGACCCTCTTGTCAAGATCGCCCATAAGTATGGCATTACTTTATCCTTTGGATTACTCCCATGTCGAGTATTCTAAACCGTTTCATCGAAACTCATATCCCGCACGACGGGTTATTTGTATGGTCTAGTTGTTTATGATAACCTAATAATAAGACGGGAGTTACCACTAGCCTCATTTTGGGAGTCGACTAGAAAACTCAATCGAGGATCGGGAGTATTCCCTCGATTTCTACGCAACCAAATATCTACATTCGAGGATTTGGGTTACATTAATATTTCTATTAATGTCCTTTCGGTACTTAAACAATATATTGTGTTTTCCTAACATATCCATTTGTTTCTTTTTACATTTTCGAGATCATTTGTCCTAAACTAAGTGATCATGCATGGTTGGTCATTTTCATTTTATTCTATTTCTAGAAAAATATGGAAAAAAATAATAAATGGAAAATTGAAATTGCAAGACAGTAAGTGAACAATCAAGGAAAGCAATAAATCTATCATGCAGTCCTAAAAAATATAAAAAATAAATACAATTGAAAAAGATAAGAAAAAGAAAGAAAGCCCGTAACTCGTCGGGTTTTATACAACAAATGAAACCCGACATATGTCAAGAAAATGAATAATATATAATAATGGTCGGAGTGGATATCAACCTCCACCGTCTTTGCGTTTTCTCCATCTTCGGGGTTCTAATCTAATCCTAACCTAAGAAACTTATAACTATACATCAAAACAACAAAAAAACAAGCCCCACTAAGACACCTACCCAATCCATTTTTGTGACTTACATCAATTATTAACAATTGTATTCTCGCATGACCAATAATGCTACTAAGTTTCCTAATCAAGCGATCTATATGATTCTAGGGTTTTCTCTCGATATCATACATCGATCCTATCATTAATCTAAAAATCACATGCATTGCAAAAAATTTAAACATGCATGCAGGTCTTTTAAACCTTGTTTCTCAATTAATCAAGAAAGAAAGTGAACCGTCGGTGGGTCACTTATTACCAAGGGCATGCGCCAATCACAAACATAAGCAATTTCTAATGCATTATGGGATTATATGTATGAAGGGTGTCGCGACCCGATCTCGCCGCCCTCGAGGTCAAAGGGGAAAAGGTCGGGTTTAGGGATATCCTCACGAGATCGCGAGGATATCCCGTGTGACAGCAGTTTATTTATGCAATCTAGGTATTTAACAACCTAAGAATATATAGGAGTCACCACTAGCCTCATTTTGAGGGTCAGCTAGAAAACCCAATCAAGGCTCGGGATTGTTTCATCGATTTCTATACAACCAAATATCTAGGTTTGGGGACTTGGATTACACTAATATAGCTATTAGTGCCCTTTCGGTACCTAAATAGTATGTTGTGTTTTTTCTAACATATCAATGCATCTCTTTTTACATTTTTGGGATCATCAATTCTAAACTAAGTGATCACGCGTGGTTGGTCACTTTCATTCTATTCTATTTCTAGAAGAAAACGAGAAAAGAAAATAATCAATGGAATTGAAATTGCAAGACATGAAGTAAACAATCAAGGAAAGCAGTAAATCTATCATGCAATTCTAAAAAAATAAAAGAGAAATACAATTGAAAAAGATGAGAGAAAAAGAGAAAACCCGCAACTCGTCAGGTTTTATATAACAAATGAAACCTGAGACATATGTCGGGAAAAACGAATATTACATAATAATGGACGGAATGGACATTGATCTCCACCATCTTCGTGCTTTCTCTATCTTCGGGGTCTAATCTAATCCTAACCTAAGGGACCTATAACTAGGTGCATACAACAGAAGAAAACAAACAAACACATCAAACAACCAAAAACAAGACATCTTTTGTGTTAAAAAAGAATGACTAAAGTCACAAAGTCTCTAGATCAAATTATAGGTGATATCCTAAGGTTCAATTCATGTAATACCCAAAACTCACAACTTCAGCAAATCATGTCAAATCATAGAAAAAGACTAAACAACCTTGATGCAAAGTATTTATTTTTTTACAAGGGTATCATATGAACTACTAAAATTGTGAATAAGCCCAAAATCATGTCAAGAAATCAAAGTTTCAAAACCTCCTGCAATTTTAAGTGGGTCGACAGAAATATCAAATCATGTTTTCATTTCTACAAATTTTTGACAATGAAGTTTAGCATATCCCATATAAATCTCATAGATATACTATCATCATATCAACACATAAATTTCCAAAAATACTAGAATATGAACTAGTCGGTCTACAATAGAACAAGGCAACGTGGAATATTATCATTTTTTATATGTTTCAACCTTGAATTGCCCCAATTTGATGGAAAACAAATGTAACATCAATGCGGCATCTCTCTTATATTCACACAACTAGAACACTACCAAAATGACATTGAAATCCTCGCATTCTCCATGAGAACAAAGTGGCCAACAAACACCCTTATTATATTCAAAGCTGGAAACGATGACAATTTGATGTGCAATCCATATCCATACATGCCCATCTCACCATGCATATTTAAGTACCTCAAAGACTACATAACATCAGTTAACACAGCAAATGCATGCATGAACAACGAATAGCACATCAATGACACAACTAAACAATTCCACACACCAGGACATATGAACAACAAGCACACAAAGGATTGACACAATCTGTAACACAACACATCACACATCGGTACAAACACAACAAGGTGACCACATCAACAACTCAACGGATATGAAGATGAACCAATCAGTAACACTTTCCACTGGAAGTCAGTTCCTCACTAAACATGATTAAATCATTGCTTGCACTAGCAACATCATATCAAAACAACCAGTTTTCTGCGTGATTCCACTAAAAACAGAAGCTCCTATTGTAACTAGAGCCTCCTTCATGCGTTGGTCTTTATCCCCAACTGCTCATCGAGAAAGCATGAGTAATATGCGCACAGAACTTGTGATAATGCCAACAGACATTATCAAATTAACAACAGAGACAACATTCAACTGGATTTTCAGAATTGCCATCACCTCCAAAAGATCACTTACATTCATTGCTAGCACCAGTAGGATGATTGCTGAACTCCATAAATTGCAAGTTATAACTAAAGAGAATACGAATACTGCACCTTGAATGAATCGGCAAATGATTAGAAGCCGTCGCTACCGTCGATGTTGTCGCCGTTGCTGTAGGGGAGTTACCTAATCTGCAATCCGAGTGAGCCACGCGAATCTGAGCCCCCTGTTGCCGCTGCTATTGTTGACGCGAATCTGAGCCTTGCACTCCGAGGTCCTCGACTGGCCGCTCCAGCGAGTCAGATCCGGTGCGTGAGACAAGGTTTAAGGATGACCTGGAACCTGAGAGACAAGATTTAAGGATGACCTAGAACCTAAGAGACAAGGTTTAAGGATAACTTGGAACCTAGAATTTGGAAGACAAGGTTCAACGATAACCTGAAACCTGAGAGACAAGGTTTAAGGATGACTTGGAACCTAAGAGAAAATGTTTAAGGATAACCTAGAACCTAGAATTTGGAAGATAAGACTTAAGGATAACCTAGAACCTAAAGATAAGGTTTAAGAATGGACTCACAAACTGTGTGGTTTAAGGATAGTCCAACGAATCTTGTGATTTAAGGATTGACCCACGAAGCGTGTAGTTTAAGGATGGACTCATGAACCTTGTGGTTTAAGGATGGACCCACGAACTTCGCGGTTTAAGGATAGATCCATGAACCGTGTAATTTAAGGATGGACCCACGAACCGTGTGGTTTAAGGATAGACCCACGAACATTGTGGTTTAAGGATAGACTCACCAACCGTGTGATTTAAGGATAGACCCATGAATCTTGTGGTTTAAGTATAGACCCATAAACCGTGTGGTTTAAGGATAGACCCACGAACCGTGTGAAATGATATTGATTATCAAATCCTTTTAGAGAAGATTTTAACAAAACGAGATATGATTAACCATCTAAGGGTTAAATCAAATATGCCAAATGGAAATATCCTAATCAAAAGAGGTCTTTCACACTAGCTCTCAAAAAGGGCTTTTGTTCCCAACCATTGATATGAGAAAACTGTTTAAATCTCACTGGAGAAATCTTACTCAACCTATGTTTATGGCTTTCAGAAACGTTCATAGTGAATACAATCCATTGATCAAAAGGTCTTTTAAAGGGATCATAACGATGGCTTGGTTATAGACTTACACAAAGGGTACGCACTTTGAGGCCAAGAAAATGAATATTCAATCAATATCTTCATCAAGTTTACAAGTCAAGAACCTTGAAGATAAGATAAGATAGGATTGCTTCCACTCCTTCTAGCGGTAGCTCCTATGTGATACTCTCATTTCAACTCGAACCATCCCAATCGAAAGAGACTTCGGATAAGGGTTGTAATGTTGATTTGGGCGAGGCTTACAAAGGCTTGAAAATTTTTCAAATATCAATGGGTTAAAAGTGAGTGATTATCTTGGCATCATTACCATTACACAACTTTTCAAAAATTTGACTCTTGAAATTTAACCTATATCGAGAGTCCTTTTGGTAATTTGTCTTGAGACAAGAGAGCTTCGCTCTCTGTTTTAATAATACTGCTTGCAATACATGTTTTCTCTTGCAAGGCATTTCTTTTGTTTTTTAACGGATGGTCTTTTTCATGACCATGGATTTCGCTCTTTTTGCACTTTTGCGTTTCTTTGCATTTTTTTTTGTCATGGGCATTGGCCTTGCTTTTACCGAAGCACACTTGCTTTTTCATGCCCCTTAGTTTTCATTCTCTTTTGAGTATCTAGGACTCTCGAGTGGCATTTACAAACATTATCAATATTCTCAATTTTGTTGGTAAATCATGTGCCTTGCCCTAGTGTGGGGAGATAATCATCACCTGGGGTTATGAAAGAATTGCATAAGGCTCAAATTGGCTAAGCAAAGGATAATTGTGTTTGTGGTAGCGAACAGAATGCTTTTCATCACTTCGGGATGCTTCGAGTTTCGATAAAAAATCACCTAAAGCTAGCACAAGAAGATTGATGCAAGTGGAAGCAATAAAATCTTTCTTAATCTTTTGCTCCATGATTTTCAACCAAGATCTCCTATTTTGCCCCAATGTGGGGTTATTCTTGACAGGGTTATTTTGAAATGCTTCCTATTTGCTCAAAGTGGCTTGCAAGGGATATCAATAGTGTTTGGGATTGAGAAATGAAATGCCTTTATTATTTCAAATTATGTATTCACTGTGAATGAATCCTATGCCCTAAGACATGATTCTTTTCACTCAATTCCCTCAAAGAAGTGTATAAGGACGTGTTTGGTAAAGAGGTTGCCTCTCATCATTTTAGGCACTACCACTTGTCATATTTAACAATCATTTTCGGTTTTCCAAAGCACAATTTAGTTAAATTCAGCTCCTTGGGAATGAAAATGTAATGAAATTTTGTTTGGAAAGACATGCTTTCTTGACCTTACCGGGGAAACTTTTGGAAGTAAGGTTGGATAAAATTTGTAGACAAAACAGGTTTTGCTTAGCACATGGGTTCATTTCTAGAGTTCTAGCTATACTTCTAGAATTCTAACCGACTTTCCAGTATTCTAAGGAACATGATCACTTATAAGTTCTAAAGAAGATGGAAAATTTTTGAAAATTTCACATTTTTGAAATGAACCTCTTGTGGACAGGTAGAATCTTCGTCGAGATCTTGCAAAATGAACAAACATGCAGATGCAATATGTATGCATGAAATGCATGATGCAAACATCCCAAAGTGGCTTAGATTCAATCCAAAAATGGCCCAAAGACCAAGTTCAGGTTCCAAATAGAAAAAATGAAACAAAAATATCAAAGGTCTGTCCGGACATGGGTTAAAACAGGGGTCCGAATTGGATCCCTTATTCAGATTGTAATCTGACTTTGAGAAAATGAAAAATTGGTCCAAACGATGAGTGATTGGCATGAAATTAGCGGCATTAGAAACTTTTAAATGTTTCCTACATCTTTCTAGAAGAGCTCGAATCCAAACTAGATCAATTTGGTATCCTAAAATCGAGATTTCTAAAAGTGCGCACATTAATAATTAAGAAAACATAACATAAGCATTCATTAGAAAACCTTAAAATCACTCAAAAAATGCCCAAATGGCATGAAGAAATCACACCAGATGTAGGATTGGATGTGACGGAAAGTTTGGATAGTCATCTAATCCTAAGTCGGTATGCAAATAGTCATACAATTTAAATGACATTATGAGATGATTCATGATTCGATGATATGCTTGGGAAATTCTAAGCGTGACGAACGCTTTTGTGAGAAACTTCGATGTGCAAGATGAAACTCAAATGACATGACCTAAACATGTATGGAAACCTTGTAACATACGGTTCAATAGTGAAAGTAGGATCGTAAGATTTGATCCCTACATAACTCAAACAAGCATGGGAATGTGCACATATGACGGGGTTTCATTACAGCATTAAATTTAAAGAACAAGCATGATTTCAGCCATCCTCAAGACATGCATAAATCCTACCAAAAATCTCATATACAAAGCATACAGTGATGAAGATTTCTCGTCAAGAGATCGAAACTCAATTAAGATCATATGAATCGTGGAAAAAATGGCAAAACAGGTTACACTATATGTCCAACAAATGTTGCAGCAATACCTTTTACTCTAATGCATGCAATTGATTCACATTGCCAAAGTAAAAACCTTGCAAAGCATGCATCAATTGAACATATATATCATGTATTTCATCTTTCATGAAGGATTTGAGACCAAATAAGTGTATTTATGGACTCAATTTCATCAAAACAAATCTCAGACTAATACAGGACAGACTGACGTATGTCAAGATCTAAGCAATTTTGACATAGTTAAACATGTCCGAAAATTTTGAAAAAAAATACAGAAGATGCACAACACGTGTATGAGAAACTATTATCCAGGAAAGTTGTTCTAGAACTCAATATAAAAATCAGCACAAAAACAGCAAAAACAGAGATTCATTAAAACAAATCTCGGACTAATACGGAGACAGAGGCGGCTGTGTCCATATCTAAGCACTTTTGACCTAGCTAATCATGTCCAAAAATTTTGAAAAAATATAAAGAAGATGCAAAACACTTGCACGAGAAAATTTTATCAAGGAAAGTTGTTCCAGAAATCAACATAAAAATCAGCAAAAAAAATAGAAAAACATAGATTGATACGGAACAGATTGACCTAAGCCTAGATCGAAGTAGATCTGACCTAGTTGAACACATCCAAAAATCATGAAAAAATTACAAAAGATGCACAACATGATTTGGAACAAAAATACTGCAGAAAATTTTGTCAAAAAATGAACATAAAAGTCGGCACAAAAATAACAAAGTCAGAAGGCAGAACCGGATTGGAACCGAAAGAAACTTAAACTACCGCAGAATCGTTAATCTTCGGAGGTGTTTTGGAGGATCAAATGACGTTTTTTTGGGTGTGCGACCTACTGTTTTGAAGCTCGGGATGTCTATTACCTAATCCTAAGACGACTCGAGCTCAAACGAGGTCATTTCAGACCTCGTTTTAGCCAAAACAGAAAGTTACTCCTGGTGTTAAAATATGCAGAGATAAGAATGATTTTTTTTAGGATCTACCTACTATCCAAATAATTTTCAAAAATTCTGGAAAAAATGTTTGTTGTAGAGAAACATGTTTTGAACAATTTCATGGGAGTTGATTTAAGATTCGAAGTACAAAAATCCATAAAAAATCGACAAGCGAGACAAGATCGAACAATACATAACAGTGAATTACAACATGTCGGTTTTCCAGAATCATCTTCTGACTTTTGAAGCAGATTTCAGATAGCAAACGGTATCGGATCGGGACGTGCTATAGCTTATTGGAAAGATAATCAAGCCATCTTGGACTCTCATGAAGACATAAGCACAAAAAGCACATATACTAACTCGTTTCCAGGCATATGCACAAAGAGGTCTGTCATGAATCCGAAATTGCAGAACAATGATCATCCAAGTTCGAACATCCCGGAACCAAAAGATCTAAATATAATCAACTCTAGATCGTTCAAGCATCGATTCTAATCAGATTTGCAATGCATCCGGGCCTTGAACCTTCGTTGTCGATAATGTATTTCGACATGAGAAGTTCTCCCCAAATTGGACGCTATTAAAAAGAGTTTCGTCTCGCTTACCTCGATTGAACCGGCGAAGAATCAACTTCTGGAGATGTTCACTTTGAACGACAATGAATGGTGTGTTTGTTTCACGAAAACGTAACGTTTTTGGAAAATATTTTCCGGGAAACCATTTTTCAGGAAAACGGTTATTTTTCCTTTGTTTGGTGATACGTGAATGAAAATATTTTCTGGTTTTGGATTGCATTTGAAAAATGATTGAAGGTGTAGAAGATGTCGACGAGAGAGGAAGAGGAGGGAGCGAAGCCAACGGGAACGCAGGGGCTAGGGTTGGAGGAGGCGGCGACGAAATGGAGGGGGCGAAGGAGAAGGGAGAGAGGGAGGAGTTAGGGTTTATGTTCATAGGCAAAAAAAAAGAAAAGAGAAAATAAAAAAAATAAAAAAAAAAAGAAGAAAGAAAAGAAAAGAAAAGATAATAATAACAAATTCAAAATTTTTAATTAGAAATTCTTTTTAATAATAAATTTTTCATCAAGCAAGGACCTTAAAATATTTTGGAAAACATTTTCTGATTTTTCAAAAGGGAAATCGTTTTTAGAATTTAAGCTTTGGAAGGAAAAAATTTTCCGTTGACTAGGAAAACATTTTTCGTTGACTCATTTTCCTAAATGAACCAAATGCCAGAAAATGAGGAAAACGTTTTCCGAAAATTGTTTTTTGCAAAACAAACACACCGAAGCCTCTTTTTACAAGAAATTCATGAAATTTTCTTATTTATTTATCTTTAGCAAAGTTTTATTATATATTTACGGTCCCACAAAAGTTGATAACGATGAACACTATATATTTAATTAATATCTTCATTAGGCGGGTCTTGCACGGCAAGAATACTTTAGTTGATTTTGGGGGCCAGCGTTTTGATGCTTTCGTTTTCTAGACAAGGAATTCTTTTTTAACTTATGCTCCTTCTTGAATTTAATTCCAATTAAATATCTCTAAAAATGATTAGTGGACCAATAAAATATGATTTTTTCTTCACCAAAAACATTTGTCATTGACTTCAGTCATTCCAAAGCCTTTGCGAATGCAATTTGCATTGGCTCTTATTAAGTTCAAGAAGGATCTCACTAATCCTTTAAGACATCTGTGGTCTTGGATCGGCAAGGGTTGTCGTAAGTCCAAAAGAATCGAATGCAATGAGAAGACAAACCATGTCTTGAAGCATTTTCAAATAAGAAATCATTTTTATTTTAAATATAAAATTTCTGTTAATTTATTTTTCTTAATAATTCAAACGTTGAAAATTGAAAAAAAATGCTTTTTTGATAAATATTTTCTGCAAAATAAAGAATTCCTTGAAAATGGTACAAGATTCCTTGGTAATCAACACCAAAGGTTGATGAATTTTCTACATGCCAAAAAAAAAAAAAAATGCAAAGAATTTACCAACAGAATATTAATTAGTGTCTAGGAGCAATAAGCCTGCCTATGTGATTAATTTGCCACTTGTTGCAGCATCGAGCGCTCAATCAGTATGATCCATTGATTTCATCATATGACCTGGATGAAAAATCTAGTTGTGGGATGTTGAGTGGTTCAGGTAAATTGCTGCATGTTTGATAGGATGTCCCTACTTTCTTGTTGATGCAATAGCTCTGATTCTGGAAACAGGTGATGGTAACAGTCCCAGTGGCCCTCGGCCGACGTCGGCACACCTTCTCATATATAGCCCTCCTTATGAACATATGTCTTGAATAAAAAGAACAAAAAGAGAAAAATACTTGCTATACAATTTTTTTCTTGCCATTGATTTAACGATGGAATGTTATGGCGAGGGCCCATCCCAGTTCCCTTGGGGCAATAGCGATGATTGGTTCCCGATTCGGTCCTTGGAACCGGGAACTCGACCAGGAGAACCGGTTCCCAAAATTGGGAATCATGAACTGGACCGTTTGGTTCTAGGACCGGGAACCAGACAGGACCATCGGTTTTGGTCCGGTCCCGTCCGACAAAATCAACATTTTTTCCATGTTATTGGACGATCCAATAAAACTAATCACACATGTTTCCATGTGTAAAATATTTAAACTTCACTTATGTGAATATCAATCATTTTGTGTGAGCATAAAAGCCATGAACAATTTGATTAAAAGTTGTGCTTGGCTTACGTTTTATAAACAATCTCTCTTCTATGCTTTGAATGTTTATTCGATGTGGTACTCTTTGAGGCTTGAAGTGTCTTGTCTTTTGCAAGTGAGGGGAGCAAGAGAGAGAGTGTGAGCATGAGGAACTCTTGGAACCTTGTCCTACATCGAGTAGAAGATGAAACTAACAAGAAAGTTTTCTCTATAAATAAAGAGTAACGAGAAAATTTTTTGATGGTCTCTTAGCTATATAAGAGGTTGCTACCCTGTTACAATTTTGATTGCAATAAGTTTTATATATTATATAATATATATAATGTTTACATATTATATATGTTATATGTATATAAATTATATATAAAAAAGTTGGTCTGGTTACCGGACCCACTGGCTGCTGGTTCCAAGATTAGGAACCGGACTGCCGACTGTGGGTGGGAGCCGCCCAAAACCGGTCGGTCCGGTCTGGGCAATTCCTGGTTCGGCCTGCGGATCAACCTGTTCACGTTCGCGGGGGCGAAGAACTAAGGGACCAGGGGGCTGTGCGGTGCATCAGCGTGGTGCAGTCTGGCCCTATCCCGAACAAGATCAAGATTGTCGACTACACCTTCACGTCAACGTCCACCACCGCCGCTGCGTACAAGCAATCCGGCGCCGCATTGATCCTCGCTGAGGCCGCTTTTAAAGCCATTGCCAACTCGTTCGGGGCTTCGATCGTCGTCGAGTCTCAAGAATAAGCAAATTTCATTTCTTCTTCTTCTTTTTCCTCACATGAATTTGCGGACGCAACGCTCGATGGAGGCGGCCGAGGCGATAGAGGCTGCTAGGGTTTTGAGAATTGGTTGGGCGTGGTGAGGTGCACAATAATGGAAACCTTGACTTCGATAATCATCGTTTGTGAGTGGGACCGTGCAGGGTCCGATCTTCGGCGATGGCTCAAGGCTCGAATATGTAGACGAAATGACTGTCCAATATTTTGTTGAGGTTCGCCTCTTATTACAAGAAATTCATTAAGTTTTATTATTTATTTGTTTATGGTCCCACGATAATGTTCGACACTTTAAATGGCGGGTCTTGCAGGGCAATAATACTTTCGTTACTTTGTCGGTGGCCAGTCTAATTAATGATTTTGTTGACTTTAACCAGGAATCTCTTTTGGCATATGCTCCGAATCAGATTCTCATTGCAAAGTGGCCTCGCCATGGTCATTGCCCGCAAGGTTGACCTCGTCATGACTGGGTGAGATTAACCAGCCTAATTGGGGGCTAGTGAAGGTTTGATGAGGTCACCGATCAAAGGAAAAAAAAAAAAAAAATAAAAAAAATAGAAAATAAAAATTAGATTTAATTCTGAAGTTATTTTTCAGAATAAAGAATTAATTTTTCCTATTTCTTATTTTAATTCAAATCTATTTTCAAGAATAAATAATAGAACTAATTATTATTTGATCGATTATCAAACAAGCCCTCCACCTCTTCGTCAATGTCCGCCGCTGCTGCCTCTTACAAGCAATCCGGCGCTTCATTGGTCCTATCTGAGGCCAAGTTTGAAGCCATTGCCAATTCGTTCGGGGCTTCGATCGTTCTCGAATCTCAATAATAACCAAACTTCATTTCTTCTGCTTCCTTTTGGTCACTTGAATTTTGCGGACGCAAACCCTTGATGGAGGCGGCCGGGGATAGAGGCTGCTAGGGTTTTGAGAATCGGCTGGGCGTGGTAAGGTGCACAATAAGTGAGATCCGTGACTAAGATAATGACGGACACCTTAATTAGCGGGTCTTGCACGCAAGAATACATTCGCCACTTTTTGGGTGGCATTTGTTGACTTTGATAAGGAATATTTTTAGCATATGCTCTGGATACCTCGAAGGTAGATAAGAACTTCGCACAGATGTAACTGCTTTCCCCGAAGTTATCAGCTCATTTTTCAGCAACAATGGCATTTTTCCCCAGCTTCGTGCCTTCACTCTTGATTGCACTCTTTGTCATTCAAGCCATGAAATCCAGTCATTCCAAAGCCTTCACAGATGTAAGTTGCATTGGTGTTGAGAGGGAAGCTCTTATGAAGTTCAAGCAGAATCTCATTGATCCATTGGGATGTTTATAGTCATGGATCGGCAACGATTGTTGCCAATGGAAAGGAGTTGAATGCAGCAAGAAGACAGGTCACGTCTAGGAACTTGATCTTCATAATCCTTGTGATGGTTTAGAATGTAGTGTAGGAGGTAGGATACATCATGCTCTAAGCAAACTGAAGGATTTGAAGTATCTAGACCTTAACTTCAACAATTTTTCAACTCAAAGAATGCCAGACTTCTTAGTTTCTCTTCAGAAATTGGAGTATCTCAACCTCTCATCTATAGGCTTCTATGGACATGTTTCCAATCAACTTGGTAACCTTTCCAGCTTACGGTACTTGGATCTTAGTAATTCGTGGTGGTGTCCCTCTATTAAAATAGAAAACCTTCGGTGGCTTTGAACATTTTCTAACTTGAAGTATTTGGACTTGTCTTATGTACCCCTTTCCAACCCCAAAGAATGGTTAAGTCCTATCAACATGCTTTCCTCTTTGGAGTTTTTAAAATTGAGGGGATGTAATTTGGAAGGTGTTTCATCCTCTTTGCATGTCAATTTCACTTCTCTGAAATTCCTTGATCTAGGTCACAACTCCATGAATTCATCTATTCCTCCTTGATTTCAAAACATGAGCAAACTTGAACATCTCGATCTAAGTTTTAATAAGCTCCAAGGCATATTTCTCGACTTTTATCCTTGAAAATAATCGGTGGCTTAGATTCCTTCATCTCTCTAGATCTAGTCTGGAGGGTGAAATTTTGAAAAATGCAAGCAATTTCTACAACCTGCAAGTACTAAACTTGTGTTCTAACAAATTTAGTGGAAGGATTTTGGGCACCAAAGATGGTGACTTGATTTGTGGACGAAGTTACATGAAGACTATTGATGTTTCTGGCAATAATTTTAGTGATCACCTACCTAATCAATTTGGGACTTTCAAAGATCTCGAATTCCTTGATCTCTCATGGAACTCGATTTTAGGTTCTATTCCTGCTACTATGGGCCAACTATTATCTTTGAGAAAATTGTACCTCTCTTTTAATAAATTGAGCGGCAACATTTTAGAAAGTATTGGGCAACTATCCAATCTAGAGGTGATGGACCTTCGTAACAATCAACTAGATCGAGTTGTTAGTGAACGTCACTTTACCAATCTCATAAGCTTTACCAAGTTGTACTTTGATTTAAATAAGCTTGTTATAGATATTAGTACATCTTGGATTCCTCCTTTCCAAATTCAAGTGATTTTCATGTCCAATTGCAAAGTAGGACCAAGATTTCAAACCTGGCTTCGAAATCAAAGGAACATTTTGATGCTATACCTATCAAATGCTAGCATCTTAGATGAAGTTCCCTATTGGCTACCTCAAGTTTTATCCAACACTAAACAATTGGATCTTTCGGGCAACATACTCAGAGGCAACATATCCCAAATTATTGGAAAAAAGATGCCACTATTAAGACTAGTGTCACTTTCTAGAAATAACCTTAGTGGTGGCATTCCAAATTTATTGTGCATGTTGGATGAATTGTCTGTTCTTGATCTCTCCATGAACCAACTGACGGGGAGATTTCCGCAATGTTGGAGGAAGTCGCAAGCAAATTTGGATTGGATTTCATTAGGAGACAACAAGTTAAATGGTCAGATTCCATACTCTTTATGCCATTTGAAGCGATTATGAGTTTTAAGCTTACGTGAAAATGGCTTGAATGGAGTGTTTCCAAAATGTTTACTAAAGCTAGATTTGAAAAACCTCGACCTCAGTGACAATCAATTCACTAGTAGAATACCTCCATTTGGACAACATGCTCGATCATTTAGGACAATTGATCTTGAGAAAAACTGCTTCACTGGGAACATTCCTTTACAACTATGCCACCTTGTTAATCTCCACTATTTAACCTAGCACATAACAACCTTTTGGGAGGCATTCCTCATTGTTTCAACAACTTCTCACACATGTGGGCCAACTCCACTTTTACTCCATATGGGAGGTTCCCACTGGGATTTTCTATTATGGCTAATATAAAAGGAATGAGCACAACCATGCTCCATTATTTATTTTTCATTGACCTTTCAAGCAATGCATTAGATGGAGAAATACCAAAAGGGCTTACTACGCTGGCTCAACTTCAGAATTTGAACCTCTCTCAAAATAAGCTAATGGGAGAAATCCCTTTGGATATTGGCAACTTGAAAGATTTAGAATCACTGGATCCATCCAATAACAAGCTGTCGGGTGAAATCCCTCCTAGCATATCCAATTTAGACTCTCTAAGTCATTTGGATCTTTCCTTCAACAATTTATTTGGTCTTATTCGATCGAGCAATCATTCAAGCACTCTAGATGATCAATTTGTATATCGTGGCAATGATGGACTTTGTGGAGCTCCTCTTTCGAAAGTTTGTCTGGACTTACTTGAGCATAGTCACAACCCGAGCAATGTTCAAGATTGATGTATGAGATGGATTTTGAATTTGATTTGTGAGCTATCAAAGGATGGGTTTTTAATGTCATATACTTGAAGCCAAGCTGCACACAATATAGATGGAGACATGGTTATTGGGGGAATTTTGGTTGCTTTTGTGACTCAACGTTTAACGTGATCATATTAGATATCAAACATTGGATTGATAAATGGGATGGACTATCAATTTGTAATCTGATGAAATTCAACCAATGTATTAAACATTGATATTTGCTTTAATTTCATTGATGGAATGAGTATTCCTATATGGATATAGTTATGCTGTAGTGATATCACCCATTTTTTTCTTTTATGTATATTATATGCTTAATTTGGAATAGATGAGTTATAAAATTGTCATATAAATATGTTATACCGGATGCTCTTGATATGTTTAGAAGAAATGGGTACTACTTTGAAATGTTGTTGCTCATACCATTCATTTAATTATTTTTCAGGTTCTTTACGTTGTAGCAAGTAGGACGAGAGCCGTCTTACTAGTGTTGATACCTAAATTTTTGTCGATATATCAAGTTTTTATTTTTGTAAATACATAATAATTAAATAAATAACAAGAGGACGGAAAGAAAGAAAAAAAGAGTCTAGCCGGCCATTTTCCAATCCAGTGCGTTCATCTCAAGCCAGTCCATTTTGCTCTGACCTAGTCCATCAACACAAAGGCCAATTCACAAATCTCATTTGGCTGTCCAGGTGTTAGTCAATTTCGACCAAAAAAAAAAAAAAAAAGAAAAAAAAAGAAAAGAAGAAGGCGTTAGCTCCACGAGCTCAACCTAGCAGTTGAAGAGTCCATTAAAAAAAAAAAAAAAGTAGCTGCCCGAACGAAACAAATAAATAAAACCCAGCCGTTTCTTGTTGGTTCTATCTCTCCTATTATCTGCTCCTGAAATTCATAGGAGAAGTGCATTTTGTTTAGCATTTACAAAGCCCTCGGGGAAAATTTGGGGTTTTTGACAATTATACCAAGGAGTTTTAGGCCAAATGCTAGTATTGAGGAGGCTGATAACTCAAGGGAAAAAGCTTAGGGCAAGTGAGGGCTTACCTTGAGCTTTAAGCATTTTGAAATGCTAAAACAAGAGTTAAATGTTTTTTTTTCCTCTCATAACTACCCTCACAAATTCTTTAGTTTCCAGTTTTGCCCCTTGTTGTTACTATTCATCTTCTTTACACTTAGTGGCTAGTGAAGTCCAGTGAGACTAGATTTGATTGGCAAAGGGCGAACTAGGTCGTGTGACCCATGTCACAATCACCTGCGGTCTTGCAATTGCCCAAGTAGCCCTCGTTGAGGGTCACTTGAGATCGTGTGAGAAGGGTTTGATTGCAGCCAACCTTTTACAAATATTGTTTTACCAAACATCACTTAATCTTTATAAAAGTTTTATTTTGTCAAATGCAATTTGCGGCATTTGTAATTTTCTCAAAACTCATTTCTGAAAAGGGGGCAAAAAAGCAGCAACTGAGCGAAGCAAAAATCCAGCTGAGAGGCGTCACGTGTTTGCAATGTTTAACATAATTACGTCATTCTCCCTCTCTCGAGAAAATATTACATATCGTCAATACTAGCAACTGTGCACTCTACCCAACGCACTGAACCTTCCGGTCTAGCTATTCCTCCGACGTCGCTCCCTCCCGACGATAGCCTTTCTCTCTCTACTCGACGGCCTCATCTCAGAGAAAATATTGGGTGGTCCGGGACCTCCACGTCAGCGTGGTCCCCGGCCACTCACCAGATGCCATATGGATGGGTGGGCTCCACTTGTGTCTTCTGCCTTCTTCCCTCTCTCTCCTCTTCCTAGCCTGCCGATGCCCTCTCTCCTCCTAGCCTGCACACTCTCTCTCCTGTCAGAGCATTTATTGCGGAAACTTTTCTCTCTCCTTCATTTGAGAAAAAAAACGGAGCGGAGGTCGCACGTCCCTCTCCATTTCTTTCTTTTCGAATTTTTGAATCTGGAATTCTCTCTCCGCGCTCGTTCCCCTGCCGTCGCCGAGCATCAAGCGGCCGTTCCCCTGCCGTCGCCGACGAACCACATTACGGCCGCTGCTACTCCGGTGCTCGCTCACTCTCTTCGGGGTCGTTGCTGCTCCGTCGTTCGTTCCGGCGTTCCCGGGATCGCAGATGCAGCACGCGGAGGAGAAGCAGGCCTCTTCGACCTCCCTCAACGTCGGCGAGCGTCGCCCGCCGAGCGAGACCCCACACACCGGAAGGCTCGGAGGCGAGGTTGCTGGAGAAGCTGGTGCCGTACGCTACCAGCTTGGTGCTGAGCTGCCTGGTTGTGTTCAACGCTCCTCCGCCTCCTCTCGCGACGTTCGCTCTGCTCTCTCTCCCCCTCCGCGAAGTCGTGCCTCTCTTCCAGCGAAACGCGACGCCGACGGCCCTCCACCTCCGCCGGTTGACTCTGTCGCCCTCAACTCCGATGCCGACGCCGACGCCGCCTCCTCCCCTGAACCCGACTCTGATGCCGACGCCCCTTCGCCGGTTGCCTCCGTCAGCGTCGGAGTCCGTCGCCCCCGACTCCGACGCCGACGCCCCTTCGCCTCCCTCTCGCGACCTCCGCTCCGCTCTCTCCCTCTTTTCTCTGCGGAGCGCCCTTACTAGCCAACCCCGCGAGCAACCTCTCTCCGAGTCTCCGTCTCCTTCGCAGCCAGGTAGACGTCGTCCATCTCTCTCTCTCTTTCTGGTGTCACGGATTCTTCTTTCTTATTTCTGTTCCATGTTGATGAGCAAGTGTACTCTAGCTTGATGATGCATCGTGGGTAGGTTCGTTTCATGAGATTGAGATTAAGCTACACTGGTGTGGAGGTTGTTCGTAATGGGATGTGCGTCTCTTGTGCCGCATAGAGTGTTGGGTCGTGCCTTGGAAGCTCAAAAGATGAACTTTAGTTGTTTCCTTGTTCTGATTATGCTATTAGTCTGTGATATCACAAGTTCATTCGATGTTGTGATTGAAGTTTCGGTGTCGGGTTATGTTAATATTAGGAAGGTTCATGATCTGTGTTAGTTTTTGTTCACACACTGGATTCTCTTTGTGGTATCGGCTGGGGCGTGCTCGAGGGGCTTTGATCAACTTGATTCTTGCTCTGCTGGCCATCCTCTTAGAAAAAGGCGAAGCGGCTCGTAGTTAGTTGTTTCTTGGCTTTGTAATGGACCAAGAGTCCCGAGTGGATGAGGACTTCCCCCTCTTCCAGAAATGCTCCAAACAACCTAAAACGGCTGATTTTTCCCTATATGCATTTTGTAGTTGCGGCCCTCATACCAGATGCTACTCCTGAAGAGTTCTCCATGGGAGCTGCTATGTGTTGATGCAAGCTTGTGATAATGTCGTTAGCTGATTAGCTGCTCTATTATCGATCAGCCTTTTTACCTCAAGCTGATGAAGTTTATTGGAACAGTTGGTTTTCATTCTCTTGGGCAGCAGAGTTTCTAAAACATTATGATAATTTCTCTGTCATTGGAAATGAGTTGTTGTCATTGGAGAATGAAGTGCAGGCTGGAAGGTTCTTGTTTTTGTGCAGAAAAAGAAACTTCTGTGCATGGTCCTTCTATCTTTGTTATGTAAAGTCTGGAGGGAGAAATGCAAAGGCATGGAATGGGGGAAATATCTGTCGGTAAATCGAATTGCTGGTTATTCACTGGAAAATTCATGTTTCTAGCACAAGACCTCGTGTGGATATCTTCATGAAACGGGGAATTTATGTGGATGACATGCTAGAGATAATAAAATCTTTGTTTGTAAATGAATTTTGTATTTGGACTGGCACCTCCTTGTTGCTATGTTGGTCAGATTTGTTTTTACAAAAGAAAAGGAGGCCCTTTATAGTTTTTATTTTGCATGATGTTTAAGACCTTTCTGAGGTTTTGTTATATTTGAGTGCTCCAGTTCTGATGGCTTCTTGTATGCATTTTTCAGGTGCCATCCTTTAGGAATATTTGCAAATGGCAAGTTGTCTTCATGATAGTCTGCTGGATATTTTCTTTTGATTGGGATGAAGTGCTGCCGCTTAATGTACAATGGATACAAGAGATGGTGTGCGAAGTGGTGCAGGGGAGAATATGGTCAGTGGCACAGATGAAGTGCAGAATAGAGGTAGCGACTTTACTCCCTCTGAAACGGCTGTTACAGGGTTTGAAGGTGATATTGATTTTGAACCACGCAATGGTATAGAGTTTGACTCGCATGAAGCAGCTTATTCGTTTTACCAGGAGTATGCCAAGTCTATGGGATTTACCACCTCAATAAAGAACAGTCGACGTTAATTTTTCACAATTTGCAAGTATGTGTCTATAGTCATTTATCCTAGTGATGTCGTGTAATAGTTGTTCTATCATTCGGGGTTTTGGGTCATAAATAAATAAATAAAAGAAACAGAAACAGTTGATCTATCAATCTACTTTCATGTGTAACAGTTGTTCTATCATTCGGGTTTCCTGGGTCATAAATAAATAAATAAAAGAAACATAAACGGTTGATCTATCAATCTACTTTCATATTTCAACGGTATGTAAATCTTTATTCCCTCTAAAAATGAGTAGATCTCAATTTCTTTTTATCTTCACCAGTCGTATGATTTGCCATCCAACACAACCCAGCTATTGGCTTGCTCAATCGTTTGTTCGGGGAAACTTGAGCATCGATACATCAACCCCCAATGCCTGACTCGTGGCAGCAATTTCATTTAGTTGCGCAAAACCAAAGGCTCTTTTTGTCTCGTTGATGAATGTTCTCCATGAAGATCATCGCACGGCGTACGCATCTTTCATAACCAAAGTACCATTCTTAATCATACTGCTAAAAGTTTGAACCAATACAAGTAATAGAAATCTTAGTCCTCGCTTCATATCAAATTGCTCCAGCTGATTCTAGTACCAGGATGAAGCAGGAAGTTTACGTAGATTCGCCGGCCCACTCATTCCTCTCTACCCTCTTCACATGATCCATTTCTGTGTTTCTATGTAGCCGACAAAATATCAACAAATTATAGTCCATCCAAACAAACAAAACAGTACATGCATAGAGTATCGTGAATATATAACATGATGTTTCACATGATTCTGAAGTCTTGAAAACTATAACAGTGATAATTCATCTTCAATAGGAACTTCTAATTACATATTATCTAGAAGTGGACTATCAGGCTGTAGACCTGCACAACTGGTGAGTTACCATTGTCAAATTCCTTTTCCTCCAAAATGACCACAAAGCAAGGTAAAAACTGCCAATGGTTTAATTATAAAAAAAAAAAAAAGTAGAGCTTGGATGAAAAAATGATTTGCTAGCCCACAAGAACTCTCGTAAGGGTGCTCTGAAGTGATGCGACTGAATCTATGGCAGACTTAGCAAGCCAACTCATTCCCACTTTAATTCGATGCTCATCCGTGGGCAATCTTATCAGATGTGCAAATTTTCTCGCTGCAAATGCAGAAATATATGGATTAACATCATTTTTTTTTCAAAGGACCAGTGTGACAGAAGTAAAGAAAAGAACCTGCATGTCCAACTGGACCTTCCAGAGCTAATCCATCAATGAAACTTGGTGAAATTGCAGCATCATTTCTTCCCAATGTCATCATCTCGCCCAAGTTTTGAAACCTGAAAATTATATTAACAGAATCATGCACCAGTCCCATATCCAAAGCTTCTACCAGTATGATCTACAAAAAATAAAAGTTGCCACACACTAGTAGAGGTACCACAGAAGGATACTTAATGGTGTTTGTGATGGATAACAGTAAAGTGCTCCTTGTCACTGGGGGATGTCAATGTGCAACTAAAGCTAACTTGTTACCTCCACCCAAATTTAATAGAACCACAATCATTGGGGGAAGGAAGGTGAGATAGAGCTACAAGATGCATGCTGATCACAAGCAAGGGCACTGCATTTCAAATCGAGCAAATTGAACCATAAAAAATGTCCAGCACAAAAGGCACAAGTGAAATGAAAGACCTAAAAGGCAGAAGAGGATGGTCATTGATTGCTGCCCACAGATTCCAACCAGTGTAATCCGCTTGCTGAAAAGCAACCTGGTAGGCCACGAAAGAAATGACTAAAATTGGCGAGGAGATAGCAAAACTAAGAAAGGTGCAGATGTTAAAGTTGCACTACAACATCATACTCCAATAGATGAATTGCATTTCTTGCTTGTTTACCTGAGCGGTGGCTGGAAGAATCTTTCCATCTGAATCTCTTAATGCAGAAGAATCACCAAGGGCAAAAATGCGTGGGTGGCCCTTGACACGTAGAGTTTCGTCAGTTTCTGTTTGACCAGGGGCAGTCAAAGGAAGCTCATGCGGCTTATCCCAAGGTTCTAATTCGGGAAGTGAAGGCTTAGAGCCCACAGTCCATAGGACCAAATCCTCCTCCAGAATTTGACTTCGTAGTCCCCTTTGAGCAGGTTGAAGTTCCAATATAAATGTCTCAACATCATCTTCTGCCGCAAAGCCCTTAGTGGGTCCACTCTTTTCTGCATTTCAGGATCTTCAGAGTTTCCACTGAAACAGAAAGAATCTTCAGCATCGCTAGACTTCCTTATATTGTGTACAAAGTAACCTAGAAGCAGCTCAACTTTCCTTGATGAAAGAACCTGGTATGAATAGCAAAAGCTGTACATCATGATCCACCCTCTGTAGTGTCATATCTTCATACCTCCAGATAAAAGTTCATATCGCATTGGCTTGAAAACAAACCACTCAGATTGGTCAACAAGGACCTACCGCATCATCAAAGTGACCCAATTTAATAAGATGGCTCAAGCTGAATAAGTAATTTGAACATTATACGCGGCATAAAATGACAACATACTGGTTTCAACAAAATATACAGACTTCTATAAGACAGTTCGGTATAGTCTAGAGGAGTGATCTTTGTTCAAATATGCAAGTTCTGCTTACGATTCCATTCCAGCAACAAGGAGGTATCAATGTAGAACGCATAATAACCATACAAGGATAAAAGGAACTACCTGAGGTTTCTCGCTGTCAGGCCAGACAAGTGATTCCAGTCTCAAAGCAGTGTATAAGCCCCCAAATCCACCACCTAATATACACACCCTTGGTCTCTGCAAAGAAAGGTTTCTTCTGTAAAACTTAACAATAAGTACCTTGGGATTCATGTACAATAATTTCAAAAGAATATGAGCAAAATAAACATATTCAGGAGTGACGACAGAGAATAAAGCAAACACCTCCACCCACAAAACCATAGTGATTAGATTCAACTAAACTCTTCTCAGTTTCATCATTTCTTCTGCTTCTAACCAATCCATAATTAACCTCATTCCCAAGCCACAAGGCTCAAAGTTATAAATTGTATCAAAGGCAAAGCCCAACCTTAAACACTGAGCTAGAAAGAGACTGACTTTGGGCAGAGCCCAAGTGGCACACGGAACTGGTGCGAGGTTTTGGAGTGGACTGATCCATTCACAGAAACCCACACCCAAACTGAGGATTTGACCCTAGTGTTTCAACCAGGCATTGCCAATGATGACAGAGAAAATTTCGTCCAAGATGAGAATTTCCCCATCATCAGCAAAAGGAAATAACTGAATTAGTAATGTTGGGTCGGCATCACCATTTTCTGCGATGCATGGACTTGGCGAAGGGGCGTCGGCGTCGGCGTCAGCGTCGGCGTCAAGCGCGTAAGCGGAGGTCGCGAGAGGGAGGCGAAGGGGCGTCGGCGTCGGAGTCGGGGGCGACGGACTCCAACGCCGACGGAGGCAACCGACGAAGGGGCGTCAGCGTCAGAGTCGGGTTCAAGGGAGGAGGTGGCATCGGCGTCAGTGTCGGCGTCGGAGTCGGAGTTGAGGGCGACGGAGTCATTCGGCGGAGGTGGAGGGCCGTCGGCGTCGCGTTTCGCTGGAAGAGAGGCACGACTTTGCGGAGGGGGGAGAGAGAGCAGAGCGAACGTCGCGAGAGGGAGGCGGAGGAGCGTTGAACACGACGAGGCAGCTCAGCACCAAGCTGGTAGCGTACGGCACCAGCTTCTCCAGCAACCTCGCCTCCGAGCCTTCCGGTGTGTGGGGGTCTCGCTCGGCGGGCGACGCTCGCCGACGTTGAGGGGAGGTCGAAGAGGCCTGCTTCTCCTCCGCGTGCTGCATTTGCGATCCCGGGAACGCCGGAACGAACGACGGAGCAGCAACGACCCCGAAGAGAGAGTGAGCGAGCACCGGAGTAGCAGCGGCCGTAATGTGGTTCGTCGGCGACGGCAGGGGAATCGCCGCTTGATGCTCGGCGACGGCAGGGGAACGAGCGCGGAGAGAGAATTCCAGATTCAAAAATTCGAAAAGAAAGAAATGGAGAGGGACGTGCGACCTCCGCTCCGTTTTTTTTCTCGAATGAAGGAGAGAGAAAAGTTTCCACAATAAATGCTCTGACAGGAGAGAGAGCGTGCAGGCTAGGAGGAGAGAGGGCATCGTCAGGCTAGGAAGAGGAGAGAGAGGGGAAGAAGGCAGAAGACACAAGTGGAGCCCACCCATCCACATGGCATCTGGTGAGTGGTCGGGGACCACGCTGACGTGGAGGTCCCGGACCACCTAATATTTTCTCCTCATCTCAGGGCTCCATTCTCTCGGCACACTTCTTCCTAAATCGCGGTCTCTCCCGACGGCCGATTTCGCTCGCCTCTCTCCGTCCCCCGACTCGCGACCGAGAAGCAATCGCTCCGCCCTGCTCGAAGCAGTCCCTGCAAAAGCCCTAAATCTGTGACCGCAAGTCAGGTTCGATTTTATTTCCGGGTTTTTATGTTCGCATCTTTGTTTTGGGGAGAAAGCTTGGCCTAAATCTGCGACCAGGAAGTTTTGGTTGATTGCTTCGATTCTAAGCGCAGCAACGCGAGAAAGCTTAGGCGAACCATTGATGAAAAAACGACAGTGATTTAATTTGCTTGCTGTCCGACCATTGTTTCGTGCAGATACTTGAGCACTTGGCGAGATCTCAAGTCTCCTTGGAACCGCCCCCGATGGAAGGCCGGTCATGCATCGTTTGGTCGACTTGACGGCAATAAGCAAAAGGTAAGACAAGGACTCTGCTTAGTTCTCGATGATTCATGACTTGATCTTTGCCGTCAAGTGCATCGTTTCTTTGCAATGTTGTTCTTACATAAGCGAACATTTTGCGATCTTTGGTCTCACCAGTCCAAGGATGGCAGCATATATCTGAGATGTCGCCCTATTATTTGCCTCTACATTTGCATTGCCTAGACTCTTTCAATTATTTACTTGAATTTTAACAGTACTAAGCAGCCAATTTTTTCAATAATCCAATGGCTAATTGAGTCTACTAACTGTAGCAATGTAAGGGTGTTAAATTGATATTTTGTCCTTCGTAAATAATTGTTAGTCTAGCTTTGTCGACTAACATAATCTGGTGATACTAGACATGTTCAATACCTCTTTTATCCATCTCATGCGTTGATTACGGGGTGAATTTTGTTTTAGTTTTGACATTTGCCGTCTTTATGGTGCTAATTGTTTGTAGGGAGAGTTATGATATCTGGAAAGTTGGATTTCATTCTTTTTGATTGTTGTAAAGCTGATTAACTTTCTTCTTACTGAATAATGAGTCGAAAGGCTCTAAAATTATGTTCTATCCATCTGAGATGGAAAGATTTGGCTGTTATTCTGGTATGGTTAGGCTTTCTGGCCATTAACTCTTAGTGGTTTTGGAGTGCAGGTGGAGACTTGTAGAGATAGATGCTGAATTATCAAAATTGAGCTCAGAAACGAAGCATGTTATGTCTCTTATTCATCCTGCTAATACTTACATGGTACTGCTGTTAGACAGTTCTTATTGTGTCTTTCTATTAAAACGTGACGGATGTGTTTATCACATGATGTAGACATTATACATATTCTCATTTGTGAACATACGTTATAGTCATTAATTCTTCATGTTTAAATGTCACTAGAAATTTTCCTCCTTCCTCAAAATTGTCAAAATTCATGTACTGCTTCACCATGGTGGAATTAATTTTTCACCTCATTTTGCAGGACCTGAATATTGGAATAGCTTTATGGCTGGCTGCTGGTGGTGATGGCTGGGTGTATGAAGAAAGAGAGAATGAATATGACGAGGATCTTCAACTTCATAATTACAAGAGCCATGCCAGAATCGTCTTCGTTGGTTCTGGTGCTGATGAGCAGTGTGCCGGCTATGGCAGACATAAAACAAAATATAAACATGGAAGGTATTGCTTTGAATAAATCATTCTTGCATCAGGCTAGTAGTACATTCAGGATTGGTCTTTCTTCTAAATTCGCTTAGATCATCACGTGCTCTTGTGTTTAAATGTGGAAAATATGCTGGGTTTACTGACCATACTTACAATGTGACATATGCCATATCCATATGTCAGCTTTTGCATTCGTCATCCAGGATGATGATGATAAAGCCCGTCTTTGATTGTCATCTGCCTTTTCATCTACTAGTCCCCTTCAATAGTTGTTCCCCTCTCAACATGCATATATGTAAATGTTCTCCTTTGTTGGCTCCTATAAGTGTTTATGTGGAACTGTGCATTTACATTTATATTTCTGATATTTTTAGTCATATTTCCTAAATACATGATTAGTAATTTAAGGTTCCATGATTTGTTTCTCTTGCTTTATGGAATTTGTGGTTACGTACCAATGATGAGATGATTCTTTTGCTGCATCTTAATGTAGGTTCATGAAATAGCAATGGTCTCAGCTATTCAGGAAGCGCAGAAGTACAATGTTAGAAGTTTTAATGATTATATGCTGAAAGTATTGGAGGTTCTCATATAAGATGGAGTTCTATTTTTAGATGCCAATACAAGAAATTGTGACTCATCAAATTATCAGAAACCCACTTGATTTTGCAAGAAGTTCTATCAATTATGTGAAATGGTGATACAACCTTGCCACTCACAACAATCTTCACCAGTTGACAACCACAAACATCTCGAAGGATCGATAAGATCTTGCTTGAACTTTAGAAGAGCTTCCCTCTCGGCACCTATGTAGCTTACATTTGTAAAGGCTTTGGTGTGACTGAATTTTAAGGTTTGAATGACAAACAGTGCAAACAAGAGTGTAGACACAAAGCTAGTGTATATGTATGGCGCCATTGTTGTTAAAAATGAACCGGAGAACTTATGTTATATAGGCCAAAAAAGTACTTCCCTTTCTTTCTTTTAGTTATACTAATCTTGGTCTTCATGCACAAAAACAAAGGGGAAAAATGAAGACATTAACATTTCAAAGTCCTTTTCTACGAAAAACTTTTGATAATGGGAAAACCAAATTTAAAACCAAATTTTGGTCCATCTGTTGGACCAAGACCAATTTAAAACCCTTTAGGTTAAAACTTAAAGTCAAGTAGAGGCACAATTCTAAAAAAGATTCCTTCTCGAGTTAACAAATTCATTATAAATACTGACCACCAAAAGCAACTCAATAATTCCAAATCATGCCTTACAAGACCTGTCATATGGTGAATATATAAATGCAATGCTCAAATAAATACATTATTTGACAATTTATCATGATCAAAATAATTTTCCGTGTAGTAAAGTACTACATTGATCGATCTTTGAGGGACCACAGAAAGCAACTTCAATATGCTCTACTCCCCAAAAAACAAGGAAAAAGAAGATTAGAAGTACCATTATTTTCATTGGACATTCACTTTAGTGTCAAATTTTTTCAAATGATAATATAATTGTTACATTGATGGAAAAACGATTACTTAAATGTCTTCAATGACAAATTCTGACAATTTGTCCTACGATCACTTTTGTTATACTATTTCTATTCATACATTGATTTTCTTATAATAAGAAATTCCAGTAGGGCAAAGTGAACTAAACGACAAAGCTTCCCTCAGTGTCCTTGCGTTCGTGTACGTATCCGTTGAGAAGAAACAGAGCAAAGCTGCGTTTTCCCAATGGAGAAATAAAACTCCTTGTTTCAGCCTCTTGTTTGTCTTCATCATGCGTTAGTTCTCACCGTTGACTTGGTGAAGAAGGGATCGGTTCTTCGGGCTTGGAGGAAGAGGAGGCCTTGCAGTGAAGATAAGGCCATGATTGGAGGATTGAAGACAAGGCCTTGTGGTAAAATCACACCGTGAACAAGCTTTGAATGGTTTCCCAACCGTGATCTCCTTAGCCAATAATTTGAGAAGGAAGTTTTGATAAGGTGATTTTACCCCAATCTAATGAATTAATTTAGAGTTCTTCAATAACACATTGAATTTTGCCCTAGTTCCTTAATTTGGGGCAAATGGATCTATAATTTACGTTGTTTAGAGGTTTAATTGTTGACTTTATATTGTCATCAATTCACATTAGATGTTATGTAATAAAATATTGTCACGTCAAATTTGTCGGCAATTCAAGTTGCTGTTAGCAATGAAGCAATCATTTCTTTTAACAAAAGTAGTACTCAACTAATTACTTGAAAAGTTTTGGTATTGAAATGAATGCCATGTAAAAGTTATGAAATTTATAATATTCTTCATAAAATTTCATGAAATTCTTGTAAAAATAAGTGAACATTGCATCAGAGAAGTCAAACCTAGGGACTATACTCCCACCAATAAGGTGAATGGTGATATGGAGCACTGTCATTGGCTCGACCATCCAGAGCTGGAGAATCTTTGTCAGAAAAGGAACAGACAGAGGGAGAGAGAGAGAGAAAAAGATGCCCAAAAATCTAGTCAAAAGGAAAAAGGATTAAAAAACTTAAGAACCAGCAACAAAGAGAAAGACCAACAATGTAACCAGCGAACTTTCCTTTCGACCCTCGCACTCCCCGAGTACGTTCCTGTTAACCAAGTGATTTGACTGGAAAATATGAAAAACAATAGACTGAGAAACTACTTGAATTTAAGCATTGCCACATGAATTGATGAGATTTGAGAAAAGAGTTTTTTTTTTATGAATATTTTGACTTGGTCCGCGCATGGCGGTTGGCAACTACTTTAATTACAGCAATGGTATACACCAATAGCAATTGTCTCGACTTTATTAAATAAAGAATTATGAAGAAAACATGATGGTTGTTCATATCTAAAGTTTGACTCTCTCGTTTGTCAGTCACCAGAACAAATCTATATCGCATGTTTAGCATGTAGGTGGTTGTTGCGACCATCCCTCGAGGGGCGGATGGATTACCGAGTGAGTGTTGACAATTCATCTAATGAGGTGGCGTGCATGTTGACTTGAGTTCTCTCAAATTCTACCGATTGCAATGTTGGTTGACTCGGTAAATTGGGCAAATTGTTCTTACTTTAAGAATTGTCACTGATCTATTTGAGGCCAGCTAGAAGACAACATAAGCACGGGAGATCATTTCACTTCCGCAACCCAAAAAATCAGGAAAGAGGACTTGATTACAGTGCCCAAATCTAGTACATTTCTTTTGTTAAATTGATAATGGTTGATTAATACAATCTTGTTCATTTTTATTTCCTAGGCACGTCCATTTAAGTGACCTTGCATGGCTAGTTTGCACGATTGCATTTAAGACTCACACAGCCATGCAATATCACAATCAATCAAAAATAATGTACGAAAAAACAAAGAGCAACAATTAAAATTTGATATAATATTAGATAAAGAATACACTGCCATGTTAAGTCTCAGGATAGGACCTCCCTGAGTTATGCATAAATTAAACTTGAATGACGACCACGAGGAATTAAAGTCAATAAAACGGTACCAAGCTTGAATCAAACTGAGTCCTTTGATACAATTTCCATCTAAATGCACCACGGACGGCTCTTTTTACCTACTTATTTTATTTTGAAATTTTCTATTTCTCCAATCCCTCGGCGAATGAATCTTTTTCCTTTTAAATCCTGGCCCCATTACGTCTCAAACGGCCACTTAGGTTTTTTCTTGTCCACCTAACGATTTTGTCTCTTCCTGCTCACTTTTTCCTTAAGTCAGTCGTTTGTCTCTTCTCTCTTTTTTGACTTAACTAACACATGCCCCAGCCTCTCTTTTCTTTCTCTGCTTTCACACCTCAAACTCCATTCGTTTAATGAAAAATATATTTTAAATTTTTTTTTTCAAATTTTTCAATAGTCATTTCACGAAAAATGAACTAATCGGGAAAAAATTTTCTACCAACGGAAAAAAGGTCTTCTAAAATAGAGGAAAATGTTTTCCACTTTTTAAAATGAGGAAAACATTTTCCTCACTCACTCTCTGATCTCACACCATTGCTAGCCTCCTCTTCTCTCTCTCTCTCTCTCTCTCTCTTCTTAAATTCGAATTTATATTCTTTTTAGTTTTTACTTTTATTTTTTGTTTGTCTTTATTATTTTTTTTTTTTTTCCTTCTTCTTCTGCTAGTGGTCGCCACAATAACAGTCGGCAATTGGCCACAGGTAAGCCTCGAGCTCATGGGCCTCGGGCAAGCTTAGGCTTACCACCCGACCTCTGGCCGCTCGCCATGTTGGTGCAAGGGTCAAGCCTTGCCCAATTGATGAGGGCAAGCCTCTCGCTTGCCAAAGAGCTCACCTTTAGCCACTCATCGGCCATCGCCATGGCTAGCGACCGATTGTAGAAGAAGGAGGAGGAAAAGAAAAAGGAAAAAGGAAAAATAATAAAGTAGAAATAAAAAATAAAAAATAAAAATAGATTTTTTAAAATAATAAAAATATATAAAAATAAAATAAAAAATTATTAAAATAAGGAGGAAAATGAAGTCAAATTTTTTGTGCCAAATGACAGAAAATATTTTCTACTTTATTTTCAAGTTCTCGCCACACATCAAAAAATATTTTCATTTTCTTGGAAAATGATTTCCTAGAAAACATTTTTAAGAAATACCATATTTCTCATGAAACAAACAAAACCTTAATTTGCTCTCTATTCCCGCTTTTGTCTTATTTTTCGCTCCCCAGAGCAATTATATACATTGCGTACCTTTGCAAGTGAAATAAAAAATACCAAGACAAAATCTATCTATGCTAATAGGTTTTTTTGGGTTGAGGGAAGCCCCATTACAATGGCACAATTTGTTTCAGTGACCCAGGCCCGTGAGATCGGATTGATCCATATTTGAGCTGGGCTCAAGGGCCCAGGCCTAGTCCCTTATTTTCCAGAGGGATAAGTGTATTGGAAGTCTTACAACTTGTTATAAAAACGTAATTGAGTTATACAATTTTTAAAAATTGCAATCAAATTATGAAATTTGTCACGAAAGTATAATCGAGTCATAAAACTTATATTTCTTTTTAAATTTTAGAATTCGATTGTACTTTTATAACAAGTTTTATGTCTTGATTGAACTTTTTGAAAGTTTTAGGAGTCCATCACATTTTCATAACAAGTTTTTGGACTTTTATTGCAATTATTTCTATGCTAGAATATAAAAATTTAAGTAAACAATCGAAAATTAAAATAAATAAATAAAAAATTACGAAATTAAAATATTGGTTAGGAAGTGCCGCTACTTGTCTTTTAGTGGATTATGTCATTGGTTGATTGTTTATTAGATTGTTTCCACAATCTTTGGCATTCTATGTGAGTTTTCAGATGTGTGTTAGATTTTAATGCATGTTGGTTGGCGGGTAGGTTAGAAAGGTGACTAGAAACCAATTAGGGGATTAATGATGGTGGCCTTCTTCGTTGTGCGCATAAGTGAGGGCTGTTAATCGTTAATTCCATTCAATGAACCATTAATTCGATTAGGAGGTGGCTGTAGTCAATTCAATCGTGCACGCCAATATAGATTCCCAAGCTGAATTGCTTTGTTATTTGTTGATTACTGAACCTACCGATTGGCTACTTTGATCGTTTGCATGATGTGAATGTCGGATGCGAGGGATGTTCGATACGAATGAGGATAATGATTTTGAACTCCCCGAAGGCCGAAGGCCAAGAGCGGTGGTCCAACATGACAATTAGTTCAGCTTGGTTTAGGCTGGTTTGGTTTTGATTAGGCTAGTTTAGCTATTGGACTTAGGTTCTTATAAACTAGTTGGCTCGATTTCCATTGATCATAATATGTTTAGACTTGAGCTCATCAAAGTTAGGAATTTAAACTTATAAGGGATCATGTCTCGAGACTTATAATGAGGCCATGTATATTTTTTGCTTGATTAGTATTGGGTTCATACTTTCCGTACCATCACCTAGCTGTCTTCAATACTTGGATGTTTATTTCACCAAAAAAAAAAAAAAACTTGGATGTTTATTTACCACATTGTCTTTTAATAAATTTATGTTAATCACTATCCTATAATAGGCTAGGGTTAGTTTAGGGTGGTAATAGATACTTACAAAAACATTTGTATGATAACTTAGCAGTTTATGTCACGCCTTGAACCCCGGGTACGTGCACATCCCTTGACGGTTGATTAAAATGCGACGTCCCAGGACGCGTCGCCGATCCCTTTCTTTTTATCTTTCCATTAAGCACATGCAGAAGTGAATTAAATAAATACCCGAACAACCATCAAACACAGAGATAGTAAAACATGCTAACACTTTTTTCACAAAACATACTTTATATACATAATCGGTTAACCTAAGGGTTCATATTTACAAGTCTATATCCAAAAAGAAAGCCCTAGGCCACCTACACTTCGAACCCTTTAACCTCGGGCTCCGAGTTCTCCACGACACCATTTGGGATGTCGATGTCCATAGGGTGCCCTAGCTCCCCATCTTCAATTCCGATGAGAGGCCCATCAAAACCTTGCGGGGGACCCTCTCGAGCCCCGTTAGGATAGTTAATGAACCACACTTTGAATAGATGAGGCACCCAGTGACGTAGGCCCTCATCGACCCAAATTGCGGTCACCACTAACTCACGGGCCTGGTTGATCCTGGGAATAGGGAAATAGGAGGGCTCATAGTCTATTTCCTTTGGAACCCCAAAACGAACAGGAAGCCTCTCCATACTAATGACCTGAAAAAGGGTTAATCACGATGGGGTGAGATAAATCTCAGTGAGTCAAAACTCTAAACCCTGGTTAGGACGCAAACTTGTCTTGAAGGCGGTCCTAACATGCACCATATAGAACTAACCTCGTCTCGGCGCGTCCTTGCATGTTAGCTCATTACATATGTTATTATCAATGCAGTAAGCATATTTAATAACGGGAACATATCATTTTCATATCTCAAACAATCATATGGGTCCTGATTATAAGGTAAAATTATTATGACACGTCCCATATTGTGCCACACAATTTTGCCCCATAATCAGGCGCAGCTATCACAACCACTTAGGCATGTTCCAGTTATTACGACCCATTGGCCACGGCCAACGCAACAGTTGGTGGTCATTCGGCATAACCGGCGTTGTCCCACTCCGTTGGGCACCATCACGCTTCGTTGGGCACGACAATGTCTTCACCTAGACGACATTCCATAAATGAGCATCGGCCCACCCTCCACTGCGATCGACATACGTTGACATGGGGCATCCGAACTTAATCAGGCATCGCCTCCCCGACTCTCATAAGGTGATGGGTTCTGATAGTGACCACACACACATACATACTTAGCCAATAACACCGTGCTTTGCATCCAAATACCTTGTATTTAAATAATGAACTTGGCCACTTTTCTTTGTATTAAAAATCTCGGTAAAAATAATCATGCATGGTCATGTCTTTAAGTCAAACCATTAAGTGTGGTGCGTTCCCATTTCAAAATTCCATGATTTTATATAGTACATAAAAAAATTTGGCGTAAAAAATCGACACCCGGTATTTTTCTATTTAAATGCCATAAAATCAATTTTTGCAATAATAACCAATAATTACCACAAAGCACTCAATTACACATATAAGCCGTCAATTTCACATATAAATTCAACCACATGAATTAGCGTAAAATTTCACTAAATGGCTAATCCGTCACAATTTATGCTAATTACGATTAATTAAATAAATCTAATTTAATTAACCCAAGTTAACTATCCTAACCTAGGGTAGACTAACCTAACTAAACTAACCACCTAACCAAACTAACCTAACTAACTAACCAATCTAAGAAACTAGTTACTCTAACTAAGATTAACCACTAATCCTTAATTAACACTAATCTAACCCCTAAGTGTAATTAACAATCTAATCAAGGATTATGGAGTTAACTCATTGGATTAGGGTGGTGGCGGGTTCATGGCGACGATGGTGCGATGATGGTGAAAACCCGAAACTACTGGGTCTCCAATGGAGGCTCGGTTGAGGCTGAAAACGGCAAGGAGGCTCACGGCCAAGGGGGAGGATTCAGTTCTGGTTGTTGGATCACGAGGCTGCTGGTGGCCGAAGGACTTGGCAAACTGGTCGGTGCGGTGCTAGCCACGGGGCTGGCTAAACGGTGGCGTTGGGGCTGAGGCGGTGAGGTTGTCTGAAGCTGGGTTGAAGGTGGAGGTGGCGGTTGATGTGGCCGCTGGATGCTAGACACATGATGAGGGCTATGATTGAGGAAGGATGGTGGGAAGGTGGACGCTGGTGAAGTGGGTGGCTGTTGGCATTGGGGAAGGATGGTGTGCGGTGGAAGTGCCAGTGATAAGGTGGTGAGTGGAGCGGCAGCAGGAAGAAGAAATGAAATGAAGTTAACGTGGGGAGTTCGGTCACTGGTGGGGTGGACAGAAAGGTGAAGAGAAGAATAGGAAGAAGAAGGAAGGCAGGATGTGACATCCAAGATTTTCAATCATGTTTTCTACTGAATAAATCGGGCATTTCATTGATGCGTCCATAGGGCTATTCTCAGAACTGATCATTCTAGAGTTAACTAAATATCTCGAGGAAATCATTAAGAATTTTAAGGCAAATGACTAAGAATTTGACAGGGAATCGCCTTCTTCGATCGCGCTTTCATCTTTAGAGGTCATTATAGCATAGATATAAATCGATTCGAGATTAGAGATAGGTTGGTTCAATTGAGATGTGTGGCTAATTGTGGGTGACACCACTAAATTGGAAAATTCTCATTGACCAACACTAGACCGATTTTTATTGTTTTGTTACCCGTGTCCGTATTTGAATTCTCGAGATTTTCACGACAATTGAGAGTCATCATTGAGTCGAGTGGGTTCATTGTGGCTAAAAGAAAATCGACCATGGGTCATTTGCACTGAAAAGTTCTAAAAGCTACCCGGTAGTCTATGTCACGCTAAAAACGCGTCGAATGGAAATTAACCGCACCGAACCCGATTTCGAAATTGAAAGTTACTGTGATGTCATGAATTATTTTAGGAATGTTGACTCAGTCTCAAAAGATTTTCGGAGATTCCGGGATTTTTATGGAAAATCGTTTGAGTCGCGAAAATTAACGGAAATTTGGATTGGCCGAATTGAGAAGAGTTTCGACTTCTAAGCCGAGCTACAAGGTGATGGGAATTTGTGGAATTGGTATGGGCTTTTTCTTTGAGGAAATTGGACATCAAATTTGGGAAATTGTCGAAGAAATAGATGTCCCAAAAAATTGTGAAATTCGGATTTAAAGGAGGGCAGCATTAATTTAGACTTTAAATTGATTTATTGGTGAAATATTGTGCTTGAAAGTGATTGAGAGACATAGGGGATGAGATTGTGGGCTTGTGGGGCCAAAGCATTCAATGTAATGGCTAAGAATTATCTAAGTTCACCCTCCTCTTAGCTGGCTTCTCCTTTACGTGCGCTCCATCTTCAGTCTTCATCATCACTCGCCAATCTCCCCTTCGCAACTTCATCTCTCTCCCTCTCGTTGTTGCTTCAGCTCGAGAGCCCATCGACTGGCCCACAACAAACGAAGCAGCTTCACGTGTGACGTCCCTTGCGGTTGCCTCGTCCAGCGCGCGTCCACAAAGTCCACCAAAGCCACTGAAGGAGCTGTCCTCATCCGTTTCCTCTCAACGCATGTCTCTTTTGGCCTAAGCGAAGCTGCTCCTCCATCAAGTGTCTTCTACCAGGCATCCTCTTCAGTCAACAATCGAAAGCACTGAAGCCTCTTTGTTGACCGATCAACACACGTGAATCTCTCTACCAGCTCAACGCCAGCAAGACCGAAGTCCATCGTCTTCATCCAAGTCTCCACGCGTCCCTTGCTGGTCAAACAAAGCTGCCCCTTCTTGCCGGTTGTTGACCATCATCTTTGCCACCGCTTCAAGTTTCGCTGCCCTCTCTCATGCCTCAACGTGACCGAAGCCAGCTGCCTTCATTCGCGAGGTCTTCCACGAAGCAAATCCGTGGGCTGTGTCTTCCCCAGATTAGCCACCAAAGCTGCTTCTGTCTTCGATCCAGCAGCCCAGCAGTTGGGCCATTAAAGCCCATGGTTTGGGCCTTCTTCTTCTTCAGCCTGTGAAGCCAGCAAAGTTCAAATCCAACAGCCCACTTGGCAAGCCCAATTCCATCAATTAAATTTCAAGCCCAGTGAAGCCATCACCTTCGACCTAATTGCAATCAGGCCCAGTGAATTCAGCTTCGAAGCCCAGAAAAATTAGAGGCTCGCGAGGACAGCCCATTCAAGGCCCGGTCCAAGCTTGCCGGTGTCGTCGAAAGTTCGGATTTTAGCCGCCGTCGCGGAGTCCCGGTCCCCGCTTTTAATCAAGTAAGTAATCTCACCAATCCTTGCTTAGTAGACTAATGATGCTTAAGGATTGATTATATTTAATTAAGTGCAATTATGCGGTTAGATTAGAATGGATTAGTGATTATTAGTTAATTGCATTACATTTTAGTTAGGTGGTTAGTGTACTTAGCTAGAGAACTGCCTATACTATTTATTGAATGCATCTCGGGATTTTTCCCGACCCTTATTGGGCTTCAATTAGGCATTACGGGCCTAAATTGGATTTTTAGTATTTATTTATTAATTTTGAAATTAATTATTTAATTATTTATTTTTGGAAATTAGGCAAGGATAGCCGACGACCAAAATTTTGTGGTGATTGTCGTGGTACGGTCGTTTATTTATTTGGGCTCTACGTTGTCTTTGAATTGAAGTAATTTTGCGATTTGAAGAATTATTCTTAAATTGATTGAAATTGAGTGAAATTGAATGATTGATGGTAGATAGCCGAGTATGGTCATTTAACATTTATAATGCTTTGATGAGTTGTAAATCGGTAGGAATCGAGAGATTAAACTAAGAATACTCTTGGCTGAGACCGATCAAGTACGAAGTATAGACATACGTGGTTCGGTGATGAAGAAATCACTGGTGAAAACGGCGCCTTAAAGAACGCACGAGTGTTGTCTACCACATGCATTATCATGGATATATGTGGTTCGGTGATTGAGAATATCACCATTTGGTGAAAACAATCTTAAAAGAACGCACGAGTGCTGTCCATTGTTTATGTTGGCTCTGTGATGAATATATCACATTGGCGAAAAAGACGCCCGAGAGCTTAGTGAATTGTTTATGTTGGCTCTGTAATCAATATATCACCTTGGCGAAAGCGACGCCCAAGAGCATTATTGTAGCTGTGACTGAGAATGCAAATGGGAGGTTTTATATTGAGGAGTGATTTGACCGGAAATGGTCCGGTGACATGTAATCGATTAGGTCGATTAATCAATGATTTGATCCGTTGTTGTGAATTGACTGATTGAGTGGAAGTGACTTTGAATAGTCCGATTGACATGTAATCGACTAGGTCGATTGATCGAGATATCGATCTGTGATGTGATTGCTAGGGTGCCTATTGAATTGTGCTAATATGCAGGTGGAATCTGAGGCCAAGGTAAGTTTTCTGACCCATGCGTGTATAGGCAGCCCGGTTAGCGTATTGGTTTCCTAATCAAGTCTTAGTGGGGTAAAACTTGCTGAGACGTAATCTCATTCTGGTTGCGGGACAATATTTCAGGACCACGATGAGGAGCCCGAGGAGAAAGAAACCGAAGAGGAGTACACGGAGGAGAACCCCGATGATGATCCGAGTACGACTCGGATGAGGACTATGATCCCATCCTCTTTGTGAATCCTGTCTAAATGTGAATAGCGTGAGACCATAATGTTATGAATAGTCTTGTAAGTAGACTTTGAGTTATGCCATGTATAAAGGTTTGGTTGTGGATTTCAATATGAAAAATATGGCCTTACTTTTCTATTCCATTATTTTATTGTCTGGGGATTTATAACTGCTTTCGCATGTGCTTAATAAAAAAAAAGGGGTTGACGATACTTAGTCCTGAGATATTGCATTATAAACAACCAAGTAGAAGGAAGTGTACGTGCCCAAGGATCGGGGCGTAACATAGGAGGGGAGGTTTCGGCTAAGCAGGGGGCACGCATGGGGGAAAATAAGGGGAGAGAGATAGGGGTGGAAGTCAAGGCTATGGCCAATACAAGGCCTTACAAAATATCCATGCACTCAAGTGCATGTGGCCTCAAAGTCTTCAGCTCATTTAGTCAAGGGCTCCTCCAATGGCTAATTTCCTTCAATTTATTCACAAAATAAAGCCTTTTGGGTGGCCAAATAACCAAATAAATCAGCCCATCCGAATTTTACTAATTTCTTTTTGCCGAAAGCCGATTTTTCCGCAAAATTTTGGGCTCGAAGAAATTTCTCTGAAAGATGAGACAACGTCTTAAAAATGAATTGTGACACGCTTGAACATCTGATTCCCGGAACCGAATTAATTTTCGTGGTTAAAATCAACCGAACGCGGTTTTAGCACAACCTAACCTATCGGGTGGCTTTTAGGGATTTTAATGCATTTGACCTATGGTCGATAATTTTCGATCCACATTTGTGCATCTCCGACTCATAGACGACTCTTAGTGGTCATAAAAATCGCGAGGTTTCAATTACGTGTACTGAGTACAATTTCGATTAGGAAAATTGGGTTAGTGCCGTTCGACATGAATTTTGCAGTCATGCAGAATCACCCACAATTCAATTACGTGATTCCATTGAATCGCCTATATCTGATCACAATTCAATTATAACTGTGTCGCATTGACCTTTGCCAATTATTATGGTCAAGCAGTTGATTTTCGATTGAATTCTCTAATTTGTCGTGTTTATATCCCTTAACGGCTTCATCTAATAGATTAGTCAACTTGTGAGTGGTCAACTCGAGCAAAATGACCATGGGCGCGTCAACAAAAAGCCCATTTCATATTATCGAGACGGGGGTCAAAATTCAGGATGTCACAACTCTTCCTCTCTTATAAAAATTCCGTCATTGAAATTTGAACCATTACAATTCTTCTTCAAAAGGGTGAGAGTATTGACGTCTCATTGATTCTTCGCTTTCACACGTGGCTCCTTTTGTCCCTTGATTTTGCTAGACTACTTTAACCATGGGGATCGTCTTGGTATGCAGCACTCGCTCCTTTCAATCCATTATCCGAACCAGTCTCTCTACGTACGACACTCCCTCGTCCACGTCTAATTCTTCAAAATTCAGCATGTGGGTCGGGTCAGGCTCGTACTTCCTCAACATCGACACGTGGAAGACGTCGTGCACTTGTGCAAGTCTTGGCAGCAATGCAAGATGATACGCCAAAGTCCCAATTCGTTCTAAAATTTCAAAGGGACTGATGTACCTCGGACTTAATTTCCCTTTCTTGCCGAAGTGCGAAGTACCCCTCATCGATGGCATTTTGAGGAATACGTGTTCACCAACTTGGAATTCCAATAGTCTTCGTTGCTTATTTTCATAACTCTTCTGATGACTCTGAGCAGTCTTAAGTCTTTCTCGAATGGCATTGACGGCGTCGACTGATTGTTATACCAACTCGGGGCCTGTAATCTTCCTCTCTCCAACTTCGTCCCAACGGTCGGGAGTTCTATAGGCTTTGCCATACAACGCTTCAAACGGTGCCATATGGATACTCTACTAATAACTATTGTTGTAGGTGAACTCAACTAGATGAAGCTATTACTCCTAGCTTCCTTTGAAGTCTAATACACAGGCTCACAGCATGTCTTCAAGGGTTTGAATCGTCTTATTAGATTGGCCATCCGTTTGTGGATGATAGGCCGTCTTTGTGCTATAGCTTCATTCCCAAGGCGGTTTGCAAGCTCTTCTAGAAGGCTGTTGTGAACTTTAGGTCTCGATCTGACGTGATCATCATTGGTACTCCATGAAGACGAACTATCTGTCACACGTACAACTTAGCATATCTGTCCAATGCAAACTCCTTTCGTACGGTGATGAAATGAGTAGACTTTGTCAATCTGTTGACTATAGCCCATATGGAATCATTACCTTGCTGACTTCTTGGTAAACCCCATCACAAAATCCGTCGTGATATATTCTCACTTCCACTTGGGAATCTCGAGAGGTGCAAAAGTCTTTTAGGCTTGCAATGTTGTGCTTTCACTTGTTGGCACATCGGACACTTGGCGACATGTTTGGCGATATTCGTCTTCATCTTGGTCCACCAAGAGTGTTGACGCGATTTCCCGATACATCTTCATATTGTCAAGATGGATGTTATAAAACAATGGGCTTCTGACAAGATCTCCTCCTTAAGTTCCGCATCATCAGGTAAACACAATTGTCCATGAAACTTTAGTACTCCGTCTTAAGTAACTTGAAAGTTGGCCTTTCTCTTTTCCGTATCCTCCCGCAGAATCTTCTAGATCTCGGGATTTGTCAACTGCAACGTCTTAATCCTTATATGCACTTTTGGTTCAATTTTGAGGGTGCCCATGAGACTTGAAAGGTGGCCTACCTCAAATTTGAAATCCGAATCTTGAGCTCCTTCGAGTAGAATCCATTCCTAAACCATTATCTATGCAATCGATGACTTCTGACTCAATGCATCTGCGACCTTGTCGGCTTTTTCGAGATGATACAGGATGTCACAATCATAGTACTTGAGAAGTTTCATCCAATGACGCTGTCTCATGTTCAACTCCTTACGAGAGAACAAATACTTTAAACTCTAATGGTCCGTGAAAATTTGGAACTTTTCTGCACAAGTAATGTCTCCAAATCGTAAAGCAAAGATGATCGCTATGAGTTCTAAGTCGTGCGTCGGATAATTCAACTCGGGAGGTCGGGCGACGAGATGCGTATGCAACAACTCTTCCATGTTACATCGAAATGTTGCCGAGTCCTCGTACGACGCATCATTAAAGATCTCATATTCTCCAGGACCAGACGGAATCATTAACACTGGTGCAGTAGTTAGCCTTTGCTCGATCTCTTGGAAACTACGCTTGCACTTGTCCGTCCATTCGAACTTTTCTTCTTTCTTCAGCAGTCAAGTCGGGGCATGGCTATTGTAGAAAATCTTTTAATGAATCATCTATAATAACCTGCCAATCCCAAGAAACTTCGATCTCTGTCACCGTCGTCGGTCTCGGCCGGTTTATCGTGGCTTTGATCTTAGTCGGCTCACGGAAATCCCTTCACCAGAAATCACATGACCTAAGAAAGCCACATGAGTTAGCTAAAACTCGCACTTACTAAACTTAGCGTACGAGTCTATGTTGTCGCAGGGTCTGAAGTATTGTCTTTAGATGCCTTTTATGCTCCTCTGGACTTCTCAAGTACACTAGCATGTCATTGATAAACACAATTACGAACTGATCCGGATATTTATTGAACACACGATTCATCGGATCCATGAAAGTAGCTGGGGCATTGGTCAAACCAAAGGGCATTACGGTGAATTCATAATGGCCGCAACACGTACAAAAAGCCGTCTTCGGTATGTCTTCCTTCTTGATCCTCAGCTGATGATACCCTATTCTCAGGTCAATCTTGGAAAATATTGACGCTCCTTGCAGCTAGTCAAACAAGTCATCAATCCTTGGTAATGGGTACTTGTTCTTGATTGTCGCCTGATTGAGTTGCTGATAGTCGGTGTAAAGATGCAATGAACCATCTTTCTTCCTCACAAACAGAACTGTTGCTTCCTAAGGTGATGCACTAGGACGTATAAATCATTTATCCAACAAATCCTGCATTTGCACCTTCAATTCCTTCAACTTTGATAGCACTATATGGTAATGAGCTTTAGAAATTGGCTCCATCCCAAGAGCCAACTCAATTACAAACAATTTTCCTTTCTAGGGGCAAACCGGGTAATTCTTCAGGAAACACGTCAGAAAATTCCTATACCACGACGATGTCTTCTATCTTCGGCTCCTCAACTGTCGTATCTACTACAGTTGCCAAATAACCTTGGCAATCCACATCCAGTAACCGGGTTGCCTTAAGTGACGAGATTAAGATAATCGAGGGTCCTCCTCGACTTCCGATAAACTCAAAAATTTTACTCATTAACGAGTTAACCGAATCGATTTACGATGACGGAGTCTACGGTAGCTCGTTGCTTGGTGAGCCAATTCATGCCAATGATCACATCAAAATCAAATATGGCTAGCATAATCAAATATATCATTTCCTCTCGCTCATCAATCACTAACTTACAACTAGGACACCCTATTGCGAGACAACACCTTATCCTTTAATATAGTGGATATACTAATGACTGTTCCAATGGTTCTAGACTCAATCCTACCAACTTAACGTATTGCTTAGCAATAAATGAATACGTAGCTCCAGGGTCAAATAAAGCATAAGCATCATGGTCGTTCGGTGAGACCGTACCTATAACCACATTTGGTGAGTCCTTCGCTTCCCGTTGGGTGACAACATACACCTTTCGCTGCGTCGGAGGCCTGTTCATCATGCCCTACTGTGTGTTCGTGATGCACTTCCTCTATTCTATCCCATCTATGGTATCAGCGCTTGTGCTCCCATGGTCCTGCGTGGACAGTCTCTGATCTGGTGGCCGTGCTGGCCACATCCAAAGCAAGCTCCCATCCTAGTGAAACACGGGGCTAATCTGTGTCTCCTCCCACGAAATGACACACACCGCTCAGGTTGGGTGCCAATTTTCCAATCCCACCCTTTTGGTTGGGTGGAATGGGATATCTTTGTCTGGTCATTAGCCTCTTCCCGAACCGATTGCTGTCTCGGTAGGCCTGAACCGTGACCCAAATGCAGCGGCTTGCTCATTCAAGTTCCTCTCGATTAGTTGTGCCCTCTCATATAGATCATTGTAAT